>JAGSMP010000545.1:0-160176 GCA_029286625.1 Parnassius orleans | reverse complement strand
CTGAGGCTGGAACGAGACTGATTGTAGTCTAAATCGAGACTACTCCGCGTTTGTTGTTTGTTGACACAGCAGCATGAAAGAGATGCCTTAACCGACCTCCTAACTTTGATGGCGTATGACAGTTTGCTAGTATTATCGCCGAAATGTTCGAACGAAAGTTGTTGCTCAGTTCTACAAAATTTAAAAACTGTGAATGCTCATTGTTACAAGTGAATTCTCAGGTTTGTCAACCTATTTATCTTAGAAATTAAAAACAATAGATTTTTTCATATATTTATTGCACTACAAATATCTTCTTCATCAGTGTTACACCAAAAGTCAATCAGTCTTTTCTTCTTCTTCTGTTCACATGTTTCGTCTTTATATTATTTGGTGTTCTATTCTTCATTTTTACTCTTACATATAATGAATTTCTCAAAGTCTGTTTGATAAGTATTATTCCCTATTTTTATTTTAGCAAGATTTTCCTTATCAATATAAAGCTTTCTATTTGCCCAATCAGTCACATTAATATCCGAGATAATATTTTGACTTTCAGTGAATACGGCCTGCTTGAAGATTGATCTTTCTAGCTAATCAATTGATCAGATCGAGTAACTGAAAAACCTGTGTTGCTTATTTCTTGGATAATATCTGGTATTGTATTCTCATTAAGGAAGCTCTGAAATTGGTTGATATTGACGTTTTCGTATGAAGGTATATTATAATGCCCAATATGTTTACCGTGACTGCTAAAAACTTTATTCCCACACTGAAAACAACTTATTTTTCTAATTTTAGAGCACGCAAATGACCAAAGAGCTTTTTGTACCATCATAATCCTAAAAACCTTTGGCTGCTTTTAGAACTGTTGGAAAGCTTCTTGCTTCAATGTTATTTCTTTTAAAAATGCGAATCTCTGTGTTTGTTCCTGTAAATGCACGTCGCTTGGAAGTTTAGAAGTAACATGGTGAAGAAACTTCCATCACTTTCATACCAAAATGATCCTAAGTTTTTGTATGGAACAGTGTTTAAACTTATTTGTAGTGAATTTGATAATATTTTACTTCTAAAACGTTCTCCTTGAACAGTCGGAAGGCTTTCAATGAATGGGCGACAGTAGGAGTCAGAAGAGCAGACAAAGGTTATATGAACTTTACCATGAAAGGTCATATAACCCTAGCGTCGAATTTAGGAATATGTAAAAAATATTCAAAAATATTTAAAGGAGTGTGCTCCAAAGCCAAGTCTTTGTATTTGAGCAACAAAATTAAGACGGCTTCTAATAAAATTAAAATGACGTGGAGTATAATTAATAGTGAAACTGGTAAGGTCAACTCTCGCAATTCATACTACCGATGGCACTACAAGGCAATGGTTTTTGAGAAATATTTTACGGATATTCCGATCTTAACCACTAAGTCACTGAATTCTTCTCCTGCCGTCGCCGAATCATTACTTAAAGAAAATGTAAATGCGTGTACAAAGAATTTTACATTTCATAAAATATCATCAAAAGATATTGTAAAATATTTTAAAACTATTGATATTAAGAAAACTGCGGATCTGTGGGGGATTTCCGTTAAAGTTATTGCGTCTATAATCGATATAATCGCGCCTCAACTAGCTGTTATTTTTAATACTAGTATCGAATATGGTGTGTTTCCTGATTTGATGAAGCATAGTAAAGTAATACCTTTATTTAAATCTGGTAGTACATTAGACCCCGCCAATTTTAGACCCATTTCTGTACTGCCAACACTAAGTAAAAATTTTGAAAAAATTATTCTTGATCAAATATTAATTTTTTTAATGTTAATAATTTACTTCATAAAATCCATTCGGTTTCACAAGGGGTCGCTCAATAACAGATGCTGGTGTTGAGCTGATTAAATATATCTTCAATGCATGGGAGAATTCACAGGATGCTTTGGGTATATTCTGTGACTTATTCAAAGCCTTCGATTGTATTCACCATGAAACATTAGTCAGGAAACTACAACACTACGGTGTAAGATGTAATGCTCTTGAATTAATTATTTTATATTTAAGTAATAGAACGCAAAAAGTTGTCATTAATAGTATGAACTCTTCCGGGCCGATAGTACAAATGAGCGTGCCTCAAGGCTCAATTCTCGGTCCCTTTCTGTTTCTTGTATATATTAATAACTTACCTTACATAGTAGGGGATAACCATAATATAGTATTATTTGCTGATGACACTTCATTAATTATCAAATTAAAACGACAATTATTAAAACATGACGAAGTAAATAATGCCATATCTAAATTAGTAAATTGGTTTAATTTTAATAACTTGCATTGAAATGGCACTAAAACGAAATGTATGAAGTTCATGACTCAAATGTCAGACAATTAAATACTAATGTAATTTTAAATGAGGAAGAACTGAGTCTTGTCGATACCACCATTTTCTTTGAATAAAACTAGACGCGAAGCTTCAATGGAGCTATATATCAAAACTAGCAAGCAAACTTAGTTCTGCAGCATATCCTGTAAAAAGATTAGAAATCTTACCAGTGTGAAACAGCAAGACTTGTTAACTCTAGCTATTTCCATAGCATAATGTCGTATGGTATTTTGCTATGGGGACACTGAAATTATATTTGTTTTACAGAAGAGGCCATAAGAGCAATCTATGATTTAAAACCTAAAGAGTCGCTCCGACAAAAATTTAAGGAAATTAATATATTAACTTTGGCCTCTTAATACATTTATAAAAATGTAATGTACGTACACAAAAATAAAAGTAGTTATACAAAAATAAGTTATATTCATTCTTTAAATACTAGGAACAAACACAAGCTAGTAGTACCAGTTACTCGACTCCACCGAGTCAGTAATTCATTCTTGGGGCGGTGTATACGCTTGTACAATAAAATCCCAGAAAATAAACAAAATTCACCTGCTCAAAATTCAAAAACTTTATTAAACATAGTTTGTATAAAATGGTTATTATAATATTAAAAATTTATGGATGATAATAACCCTGGAATGAGGTGTTCGCTACCAAGCTATTTCTAATTTGTTTTGGGTGTTTAATTGTGTAACATACATGATTGTAAGCTGTTATTTTAAAAAAGTCCGCTGGGTTTCTTGCTGGTTCTTCCCAGGACAGAGGTTTTTCGAATCAGTGGTAATTAAACAAAGAGTGACTTTCAATAAGTATTATTTATAATCTATATTGAATTAAAAAAGTTACTATACCAGGGTAAACTATTAGGCGATTTAAATCTCGAGAAAAGTCGTGTATCGTTATTTCGTGCAATCTAAAGCATAACCATCCTTGGAATAACTATACGCGAGTAGCAAGTGAATAACTGTAAAACCGGAAAATAAATATTGTTCTATTATGGCACGATTGAAAATATCACATCATGTCCAATTGCATTCTTCGTATTATAGTGTCTGATATAGCTATCAACAAGTGTCAATGTAGGTTTGAAAGGTTTGAAGTTTCATGCGTTGAGTTTATTTTTATATTGTATTATTTCTTGATACTAGTCGGTGTTCTAAAATACAAAATAATTGTGGAAAAACACAATATATAATAATATAATATGTGACAAAACGGCCTTGAAATTGACGCAGACTAAGGCGGTAATAGAAACAACGCAGATACGTTCTTGGTGAGCGGGATGTTGAACTAAAATCATAGTGTCATTTATTTATTGTCAAATGTTTTCACCTCCGTCACTAGATGGCGCGAGTAGTAAGGTACAGCGCTAGCATAGTGTTATTGTAATTTAACATAGGTCCACTTTAATTTAATAAATTTGATGTTCTCATTATCGTACTTCCGTGTTCTAATTACCCAAACGCGAGTGCAAGTATCAAGATCTGGTAGGAACCTGTTCAAGGTCCTTCAATTCGGATCTAAGTGAACTATCATCCTTTCGTGAACTCGCACTAGAAACCAGAGGTGGATCGCCTCTGAAGTGAGCACTGGTGAACGACTCCACTAGGTCGTATTACTAGTTGGTTAAGTGTGGTGTAGTGCAAAAGCAAGCACGAAGTCTGCAGCCACCAACCGAGGAGCAACAGCGACGGAGGAAGGCGGAGATATCAAGGCAATCGGCAGCAGGATATGATGTCATCATAACATCTCATTCAATCGCATCGTGACAGCACAGCAGTGACGTAACAGTTAACGTCACGAACTACGACAAGTGACGTCACGAATCGAAGACAACTGCGGAACTAAAGTGGAATTAATGGTTTGAAGATAAAACTGTGAGTACAATTTTGTGTTCTAACATCAGTGCAACAAGTTGAAAATTCAAAATCTGTTTAATGGAAAATTTGGACTTAGAATATTTTTAAGATTTTAACTTGCATAGTAATAAAAGTGAACTTGTAAAATTTTGCATGTTATATTAACTTAGAACAATTTTGATAAAAGTGAACGAACGGGAAACCTATGCCCGATTTGCCCGCATATACTAAGTGTCAAAAACTTGTAAAAATTTTGAATTTTATTTTGTACTTAAAAAAATTAATTTAGCTTCCATTTTGTACAATATTTTTAAATACAAGTAGACTCATAAAATTTTGCATATTAAATTTTAATTTCCCATTTGTAATTTTTATTTTGTTTTTAACTAATCTATATAATGTCATCTTTAATTAAGAATCAGCTTGGTTCAAAAGCAATTATAGAAAGGCTTATGAAAATTTTCAAAAATCTCCTAAAGACAGATTAGTAAAGAATCGTACTTACAAACTAGATTAGAAACGCTGAAAGCTCAAAGGAACATAGTTAATGATACACATAGAAAATTAACGGCAGAAGCAACGGACGCTTTACTCAAAATAAATATTTTACATGACATGTACGAAGTAATTAAAGAAACATATATTAATTACAAATCAGAATTAAAAATAATTAGCCTCAGTAAAACCAACACCTAGTTCTTCAGCTACTTCTAACATCTCTCAAAAATAGAAAACAATGTAAAATTGCCAAAAATTTCCATTCCCAATTTTCGGTGCATATTCGGAATGGATAACATTTAAATATCTATGTGTCATTAGTTCATAATAATTCATCATTGATAACGCTCAAAAATGTACTATCTTAAAGCCCATCTTACCGGTGAAGCAGACCAACTGCTGCGACATATTCCAGTTGCAGCAGCTGAATATATGGAGTCTTGGTCAATTTTAAATAGTAGATATAATAATAAGAAGTACTTGGTAAACTGTTTACTGAGACGTTTTATGAATTTATCTAACATTGTAACCGAATCTTGTTGTGCAATAAAAGATGTTTTAGATGTAATGAACGAAACTTTGAACGGTTTCAAAACTTTAAACATAAATGTAGACACTTGGGATGCTATAGTTATTTACGTAATTTGCTCAAAATTAGATCCCGAATCCGTAAAGGTTGGGGGTAAAAATTAGCAGCAGGACGAATTACCCACGTTGCGCCAATTGCGTGAGTATTTGGAATCTCATTTCAGGTCTCTAGAGTTTTTAGATACTAAGCAAAGAGACCAAATCAAATGTTTCAACCCACAGGCCCAGGTATTGCACGCTTTACCAACACCAATACTATTGGAAAACAAAGTTGTTCATACTGTAAGAAAGGTGACTACAAAATAGCAATGGTAAGGAATTTTGTAAAATTGATTACGAAAATCTACATAATTTTGTTCAAACCAATAGACTCTGCTTTAACTGTTTAGGCCGCAATCATTCTGCCAGTGTTTGTCGTTCTAACGATAAATGTCACATATGCAAATATAAATACCACTCTTTTACTGCACTATAAGCCTACCTCAGAATTTCAAAGTAGTGGATGTTCCAAACCAGATCTTGCATTAGAAAGTCCCAAAACCGCTTCAACCATAACAGCACATTTTTCTAAACAAATTGCAACCAATCAAATTATGTTAGCAACCGCTCTTGTTAATCTCAAAGAAGAAGTGAAGAGGCGTGCCTGATAAGGGCTCTGTTAGATCATGGCTCACAGGCGTCATTTGTGACAGAATCCATAGTGCAATTGCTATGGTTAAGAAAAATACCACAGAAGTGACGTGTCTAGACTAGGTGGAGATAAGATCATTTTAACCTCTAAATACGTGGTCAAAATAAGCATTCAATCTCGCTGACCCCAATTTCCGTATCTTAGTATAGGCTCACGTACTAAGGACTCTAACTAGCCTCCTTCCGTGGAAGAAGATAGCGCCAATCGATTGACCGGAACTGGCGGATATTGCTCTAGCTGATCCACAATTTAATAAGCCAAACAACATTCTGCTTGGGGCTGATGTCTATGGACAGGTGATGAGAGATGGCTTAATCAGAGGTCCTAATGGCACCCACAGCTCAAAACACAGCCTTAGGATGGATTATTTCAGGTCCTACACACAGCAGCTTAGTGGATATCAAACTTCATCACACATTGTTATCATAACAGGATCATAAATATGCACTCTCATATGGAAGACAATGAATTGCTTAAAATCTGACAACTGGAATCTGATTCGTTTAATGACAAAATACTGTCACAAGAAGAATTAGGTTGTGGGACCGGAGGTCTATCGTAAGGCTCTTTTTTCGAGATGAGGACCCAATGTAAATACTGCAATTCCAGAGACATTGCTCTTAAAAGATTCCATCTGCTTGAACAACGATTCAAAAAAAATCCTGTGATGAAGTCCGGGTATACTGAAGTAATTCATGAATATTTAAATCTTGGACACATGAAATGTGTACCTGAAGACGACTATAATAGACGTGACTCTGTTTATTTACCTCATCATGCAGTGATACGCGAAGATAAATCGACAACAAAGATCAGAGTCGTGTTCGACTTCCTGCAAAGGAACAAATGGAGTGTCGCTTAATGATACCTTAATGGTCGGACCAACTCTTCAACAAGACTTACGTCACATTGTCATGGTGGCGTATACTATCTCTGCCTGAGCGCAGATGTTGTTAAAATGTATCGCCAGGTACGCGTTGCCAAGCAAGATGCAGAATACCAGAGACTCGTTTGGAGAGACGATCCAGGGTCTGAAATCAAACAATATATATTAGACAGAGTTACCTTTGGTACTGCTTCGGCTCCTTACCTCGCAGTGAAGATTGCAGCAGCTCGCAGTAGATGACGGGGCGCAGTATCCTGATTTAGCTGAAAAAATAAAAACAGATTATTACGTTGATGATTTAATGACAGGATGTCAGACAGTAGAAGGAAAAAGGATATTTGAGAATATGTAGACATTGTTGAGTAGAGGAGGTTTTGAGTTGCAAAAATGGATAACCAACAATAAGGAATTAGCAGCAATAGTGATGGATAAAAAAGAAAATCAAGAGGAAAAGAGAGACATACGAATGGACGACATAGTAAAGGTGTTAGGACTTTCGTGGGACAAGGAATCTGATTCTTTCAAGTACTCTGTGCAAATACCTAAAATTCAGGAATCTATTACAAAATGGAAGGTGGTCTCGAACATCTCACGCTTATTCGACCCCTTAGGTTGGGCAGCACCTTGCGTTATTACAGCCAAGGTCCTGATACAAAAGTTGTGGCTAGCCGGTATAGGATGGGACGAGGAACTACCAGAAGACTTACTAGACGAATGGAATACTTACCAGGCGGAGTTGATTCATATCACTAATTTACGCATTCCAAGATGGGTTGAAGCTAAAATTAATGATTCACGCGTGGAGCTTCAAGGTTTTGCGATGCATCAAATACCATATGCAGCCGTAGTTTACTTAGGGACTATGGATGCAAATAGTAGTATTCATCTTAATTTGATTGCTGCAAAAACTAAAGTGGCTCCAACCATGCAGGTCTCTATTCCCAGACTGGAGTTAATAGGCGCTGTTCTTCTAGCCAAATTAATTACAGAAGTTGCAAACGTACTGCGCATTAGCCAAACGAACATACACGGATGGACAGACTCTACTGTGGTGTTATCGTGGCTTAGTAGCCACCCCAGTCGCTGAACAACTGTCATCGGAAACCGAACATCAGAGATCCTGTCAAGGTTAGATAATGATCATTGGGCTCATGTTCAATCAGCTAAAAATCCAGCCGATATTGCTTCTTAGGGATGGACTCCTTCAGAACTTGCTCAAAACGACATGTGGCTTCAGGGTCCATCGTGGTCAAAGAACTTGTCAATTGCATATCGACTGACTTAGATCAAAGAAAGCTAAAGGCACACGTAGTCATCGATGCTAATGCAATTTCAGATTCTTCCTTCTTGACAAGGTTTTCTTCTTTGTCGATTATAGCTTATTGTCGACGATTCATCAGATACAAGAGGTCTATCAAATTTGTGACTCACCTGTCTAGTAACGAAATCAATGACGCACTAGAAGCTTGCATTAAGCATTGTCAAGCCACATGTCTCCTAGACCACAAAGACAAACTGAAACCGTTAAGCCCTTTTCTGGATAGCAGGGAATAATGATGGTAGGAGGTAGGATCCAACACGCGAGTCTCTCCGAGACATTAAACACCCTTTATACTTCCCCACCGAAGTCACTTCATGGACTTAGTCGTTGACGAAGCTAACAACAGATCCATGCATGGCGGTCCAACTCTCATGCTGAACTATTTGCGCACAAAATACTGGATACTATCAGCAAAAATACCTTGCGTACATCCGCTCGATAAAATAAAATGATGTGTCTTACCTAGTTTGAAGAGCACCCCGCCCTCCCTCAATTGCGTGCACTATCCCCGTCACCACTAATCCCACCACCACTACTCCCAACACCACCACACTAGGAAAGACACACCACTGACGATAATACGACACGTGTTTCGCCTCTACGAGGCATCTTCAGGTGATGTAGACTCTGCGGTGGCTGACCGCTAAGTGAGCGGCGAGCCAAAAACAACTGCCATTTGATTGACATTGATTGGACACTGGACACAACCCAGCCAACGACCACTCCTTTAAAGTCTTACATATGTAATAAAGGGCTACGACTGTGTGTGCTGGAACAGTTAGAATATAAAAATAATAATAGTAACATTGCACTGCTGAATGAACAAACAAATGTTTCTAACTCACCTCTCTTAAATATCTTTAAGCCTGCTCTAATAACAGACAGTATTATCGCATGACGCAGTCGCTCGCTACTAAGTAGGAGCCGTTGCGTCAGCGGGCTGTATAAATGGCATTTGTTTTGGCTCGCCGCTCACTTAGCGGTCAGCCACCGCAAGTCTACATCACCTGAAGATGCCTCGTGTAGAGGCGAAACACGTGTCGTATTATCGTCAGTGGTGTGTCTTTCTAGTGTAGTGGTGTTGGGAGTAGTGGTGCTGGGATTAGTGGTGATGGGATAGTGCGCAATGAGGGGCGGGGTGCTCTTCAAACTGGGTAAGACGACATCATTTTATTTTATCGAGCGGATGTACAAGTATTTAACAACTTTAATTCCTCTCACTTTTGAAGAGTTAGCAACAGTTTTATGTCAAATAGAGGCATGCCTTAATTCAAGACATTTATCGATACTCTTCTGATCACAGGGACTCTGCACCCTTAACACCTGCACATTTCTTAGTTGGTGAGCTCTTAGTTGTAGTGATGGAACGTAATTACGGTCATAGTAACGTTAGTACATTGAGAAGGTGGCAATTGACGCAAAAATGATGCAAGATTTTTGGCGAAGATGGTCGTCAGAGTACTTTGTGCATTGCCTTCAAAGATACAAGTGGTCAAATATTAACCCGGAACCTAACATTGGGGACGTTGTACTAGTGAAAGAAGATAATCTTCCACCAGCGCTATGGTTACTGGGCAGAGTGATTGCCAAGCATCCTGGAATGGACAATATTACTCAGTGGTCACACTTAAATGCAATGGGTCTCAAATAAAGAGACCAATGTATAAATTTGTGATTTACCGTAACAAATTGATACTGTCTTTCTGTAAGTATTGTATATTTTGATTGACCCTATTATTCTTACCCTACTACTATTTATATACTTTACCATTTATCCTATATTTTGATTATTGTATGTACCTTTGACCTCACGGTGGGCGGTAATAGAAAGAACGCAGATACGTTCTTGGTGGGCGGGATGTTGAACTAAAATCATAGTGTCATTTATTGTTTGTCAAATTTTTCACCCGCCGTCACTAGATGGCGCGTATAGTAAGGTACAGCGCGCTAGCATAGTGTTGTGTAATTTAACATAGGGTCCACTTTAATTTAATAAATTTTATGTTCTCAGTATCGTACTTCCGTGTTTAATTACCTAAACGCGAGTGCAAGTATCAAGATCTGGTGGGAACCTATTAACCATTAAAATATTTTTGGAATAACTCTTTATTTCGTGCGAAAGGGTGATTTAGTAACTATTCCCGAATAGGGTCGCTATTCTTAAAATTGCAAATGGTAAAACGTAAAATTGATTGAATCTCGAATAAATGACGTTTTATTCTAAGAATAAAATTTACTCTCGTTTGGTCGAATCCTCTATATGACATAAAATTAGACATTTTTAGAAAATATAATCTGTGGATTAGCCTCTATTGACCGAATGATAGCTGCGTAAAGTCGTCCGGTCTGAATTCCTCTAAAGTGACATTAGACAATGAAAATGAAGCGGCACTGCGACAGGAAATTGTTTCCTCAGTTGAATTATGAGGCAATCAGTGAAGATGGGCGGACAAAGTAAAATTCGTCCCGACAGGCTCTTCACTCCCAGTCCCTTGCCATTTGCTTGAGTACATGTCAACGTAAAATTAGAACCAAAAAAATGCAACACAATATGTTCTAACGGACACGATATAGATTTATTTTATGTTATTATAATTGATTCACATTACTATTTTTGTACGTGGTAGAGTCACGCTGCAGCTATATTAAGGTTGTAACACGAATGGGTCGGCTCGACCGGGGAGGACTATACTCTTACAGAATACCAGCATAAAATAGCAGCTTAATACAGTTGTGTTTCGTATGGTGAGAGAAGAGAACCGGAGATCCTTTTTACTGGAAAGTCTCAGTTCTCAGGGGTGACAACGCATCTGCAGTTTGATTCTTAATTGAGGAAAAATGTTTATGTCTATGGGCCACACCACCCTCACTTTCTTTTCACACTCAATTGTTTTATATCATCATACAATATATACACGGGCATCTGATTGGCACATGCGGCCGCCAAATAATATTATATTCAGGAATGGAGTTTTATTCACGATAATGTACATTTACACATCACTTTGACTGAAAAATAGCTCGAAAAATAAAAAGAGGATATACATATATCCTCTTTTTATTACATTTTTCCGTAATGTTTAACAAATTATAAACAATAAGTTTACTAAAATTCAATAAAATCTTTTGTTTAAAAAAAAAAAAAAACCCATTTTTCAATGAAATGTCGTCTCAATGTTGGTATTATTCCGGTTGTCGAGTAGTTATTTAATAGCAAATATAAAATATTAACTTGTTTTATTTTAATTTGGACAGTAAATGAGTGCACTCATAGTATATTTGTGATAAATATTTCGGGAAAATGGAACAAAAGAGGATGTCCGATTTTCGGCCAATGTATCACCACCAAGTATATAAGAACAGGTCATCTCGTAATCGTAAGCTTTTTTAGGTCTCCCTCTTCAACTGCCATTATTAATAGTTCGCTCCGTAGTTCTCGTTCTTATCCATCTTTCCCAAATAATCAATAACAAATTTAGTGTGAACTCTCAATTAAACCATGGGCCTGTAGTTATATCTTATCTTATTACTTTAAGAACCTCAAACATATTGTAACAGTAAACTATAAACGGAAAGGAAGGATTTTGTTAAATTAGGCAAGCATTAGACAGCTATAAAATACGGTCGCCCAATATCTATATAATGTTTGATAAGCACACACAGGCACGTAACAATTTAAATTATCTGTTAGTATCTAGTTTCTGCGTCACTAATATGTAGTTATTATTTTTCTATCTACCCTGCTCGAGCATGCTCTCTCGCTTCCATCCATGAATTTCTGTCAGTAACCACCTCCATCAATATGAAAACATAGGCTAACAAGTCACCTCATAAGCGTTTTCTTGGTCTCTCTCTTCTTCAACTGTCATTATCACGAGCCTATTATGTAATTGACGGTATCTTGTCCACCTTTACTTAATCCATAATATGACATAATATCAATAAACTCAATAAATAATCCTTGACGGAAGGATTTAAGAAAATCTGGTAAATAAGGACGCTCAATACTAAATACGGGCGCCGAATAACCATATACGGTCGCTGGAAATCTACATACGGTCGTCCGATAACTACATATATACGGACTCTGGATAACCACGAGAATATACGGACGCCAGATATGTAACTATATACGGTTGTCCAATAACTATAATATACGGATTAGTAAAATTTAAAGTCACAGCCTATATACGTCCCACAGTTGGGCACAATCTTCCTCTCATTTCTGACAAGATTTAAAGTAATGATTTTTAATTTGTAAACACTACTACACACTAAACGGATACTTAAATGATAAATTTTAAATACCTACTAAGTATTTCAATTCTATTTTTATTTCAAAAATACCTACAGTTGCAATATAACATAGTGTATTTATCGTTATTGTTTAATTATAATGGCCCTCCCTTTTTAAGGGCCCATAATGATCTCATAGTTTTAAGTTAAAATTAAAATGTTCTTAACACCTTAACTGTTACATTATGGATGCAATAAATAATTAATAGAATCAGGCGTTACTTTGGGAAATCCATTATATTAAAGTTGTAAATATTTACTTTGCCAATATCCGCTTAATAAAATAAAATAAAATGATGTGTCTTACCTAGTTTGATAATTTGACATAGACTCTTGCCTGAATGAATGAACAAACAAATGTTTCTAACTCACCCTCTTAAACATCTATAAACCTGCTCTCTAATAACGGACAGCCTCGCAATATGTTCGTTCGTCACCTTCACGGTGATCAGCGATTGGTTGCGTGGTTGGATGGGTAGGCGGGCGTTTTGCAGCGGTTTGTTATTAATTTAATAGGAGACGGCTGCGTACGTCAGGTGGTGATTGGTCGCATGTTTATATCGCATGACGCGGTCGCTCGCTACTTAAGTGGGGAGCGGTTGCGTAGGCGTGTCTTATAAATAGCAGCTGTTTTGGCTCGCCGCTCACTTAGCGGTCAGCCACCGTAGAGTCTACTACACCTGAAGATGCCTCGTGTAGAGGCGAAACACGTGTCGTATTGTTATCGGTGGTGTGTCTTTCCTAGTGTAGTGGTGTTGGGAGTAGTGATGCTGGGATTAGTTGTGACGGGATAGTGCACGCAATTGAGGGAGGGCGGAGGTGCTCTTCAAACTAGGTAAGACACATCATTTTATTTTATTTTATTAAGGATATTGGCAAAAGCAATATTTACAACATTTTAATTTGATGTCTGCCTTAAACTGAATGTCCGCCGCGCTGCGATTTCACATGTCTTCGAAATATTTTTTCTTATTTATCAGACATGGAGGTTTCCCTCGATGTTATCCTTCACCGCCGAGCACGTGGTAAATCAGCATTTAAATTGCAATTAACTTCAACGCGACGTAATCATTGATGCCAGCGGGGATCGAACTCGGGTTGCTTGCGTATTGTGAAATTCACAGCGAGCGCTTTGCCCCTGAGCTACCACGGCACATATTATTTTTAGGAATATACGGATGCCAAATAATAATATAGATATGGGCTTTTACACTTTTAGTGTTTGGCTATCCATAATAAAATTCACAGATCACTTACAAGCACTTTCCACATACCTAGTTAAAATATGTGTTACTTAAGGAATCTTCCCAAGTGCTTGTGCACAGCATTAAACAGTACCTTTTAAAATACTTTTTAAAGGAGAAAAGGATTTTATTTAATACGATTCTTCTGCGAGGCTTGAGGTTTTCTGACAAGTAAATAATAAATTTAAATTTAAAGTTCAAACTATTTATTTCACCATGCATACATTTATACTATTACATTAAAATAACGCTCAATTTTTTGTGGTAAGATTATGTGCGCTATCGATTAATTTAATGTGTTACTCGCTCACAATGCGTTGTCTGGTAGTGGACACACACGTAGGCCCCTCCCCCATTCTAGACTTTTCCACGGTATAGTATACTTTTAAAATGTTTTTAATTTGTGGAGTTGTTTTATTTTCTAATTGTTTGGCTATTTCCATTGGCAATTTATTCAGAATGCTTGGAAGAGTGAGATTCACTTTTGGCAGTTTATACAGAGGCAAGTACGACAGGTTACGAACAGAATTTTCTCTACTTCTTTTTTGTAATTGACTCATATTATGTTCACAGTAATCAGAGGCAACAGTTAGTTTCGCTTTATCAAATACATTCAAGACTTTAAAATAACATAATATACAATATTTTATTATATACAGTATTAAAAACTATAATAAAAAAACTAAAACTAGTAATTTAATTATCAAACAGTCCTACTCCACGCGGTATCGTGCCAAGAACGCTGGCTGCGTTTCCTCGCTGAATGGCTATACTTAGCCTTTGAGCGAGAAAAGAGCGACCAGCTGCAGATGGAGTTCCTTAAAGAAAATCACCGCACGTGTACCCCACGGACCGATAGTCTCTACAGCAAATGACACAAATATGTAGTCATATCTCAGAGACTCATATTTGCGCCACTTACTCGGTTCAGCTGCCCTGATGCCGCCCGGCTCTAAACGAGGTAACCCTGAGATGAGGCCGCCAAAGTGTCTACACAAGTAGCATCCCACATTAGGGCTTTACCATTCCCAAACTGAAAAGTGCTGGACCTAGTGGGTCACCCTGCTGAACACCGACTGCAGAATCATATATAACATAACAAGAATCATAGATAACATTGCCAAACGTAATGATAAATTTCGGGGGTATTGTTAGCCACTTTTCAGCAGGGTTACCCTATCGATAGAGTTTTAACTGCTTTTAAGCATTCCTAGGTCAAAATTCACAAGAACATCTGCATCGGAGTTTGTTAAAATGTACGCACTGAATGTACGCCGCCTCACAGCCACCTCTAGTGTCAAAGCCTAGTTAAGTAGGCTGAAATTTTGTCTTAAGGCTAGAGAATATGTGCCTGCAAGCTAATTTTGAAGTTAAACGTCGAAATGTGGAACCAACGGCAATAGGACGGATACCGTTATCCTTTTTTGAAGGCACATAATCTTGCCCATATAAGAATGGAATGAAATTTGGATTAACATTACCAGAAAGCATAAATTTACAAAATTTTGTAATGTCATTAAGAAGTACACCACCGGCGTCACCGGCAGAAGCGCTTACAAGATGTTTAAGATGTTGAGGCGTAATTCCGTCAATGCCGCCAGCAGAGCCATTCGAAAATGACATAATTGCTTCTAAAGTGTATTTTTCAGAAATTTGTAAAGGTCTTGGGAGGCAGCGGTAAACCCTTAGAAGGATTGATCGAAGAACGCTTCTGACGAAGGCTTTCAAGAGTTTCGACATTACGAGGAGCCAGGATGTCGTCTGAGAATAAAATACGGGATGCATTTTTTAAGTCGCCATCCATTACTTTCGACTCAACTACTTTTTTTAAATCAAATTTAGGACGTGGTCGAGATAAATGAGTATTAATTGGGTAATCTAAATTTTAAAAAGATGTCTCTTTTAGTTGAGACGTAATTGATTTATTTATTGTTTTATCAAAATGAAAATGGGAATACGCGAAAGCAAATAATTTTGCCAAGTCTTTTCACTATTAGTGAAACAATTTTAATAATGCATGACAATGCTTTTGCAAACTGCATCCTCTCACCTCTAGGAATTCTTTTAACCACTGGTACATTACGATGATAATTGTAAATTTGCTCCGTAAAAGGGAAAATGTGTGTCATTAGAGGAATTACTAATAGAGTTATGAATTTCTACGGTAGGCTGTGAAGCAGAAATACTTTTACTATCGCATCGTTTGATATGTATATTTTATCCCTTTTACCTTTAAATAGCCTAAGGTCGGTACAATTTTGACACTGTAGGAAATCCGGCTGTGAATGTAGCGGAGCGGAGATATTCATTAAAATCTAAACAGATCTCTACAGCACTTAAAATTCTTTATATTACATAGCTTCATATTGACTTGAAATGTGCTGTACCCGCATCTTTCCTGAAACACAATCATTTACGGCCTAAATAAAAGCACTTTACTCTATAAATTAAATATTATCACATTACTTCCTGAATTTATTCCATATTGATAAAATTGTATGTAGTTGTTATACTTTGACAGTTGACAACGACGCAGCAGAAATATTTTCCTTTATAAATGAGTATTATGTCTGAAATCAAAAACTGTCTTACATATTTACTGATCTTTTGTTGAAATTGGTAAGCCAGAATTGGCCTTTAGATAAGAAAATAAAATAAGTTAAATATACGTAGCTTTTGACGGTTCAAAATTTTGACAATTTTTTATATGACTTTAAAATATTGGAATAACATATCATAATCGGGTTCACATTTGATTTTAATTTTATTTGGTACTTTTATCTTTAATAATCATGTCTGTATATTATAGATTTTTGAAGGTAAGTTTTATAAGTTCTTACATAACTGGTTATGCCATAATTGATAACAGAGCCGGCGAATGCCATATACAACAATATCAAGGTCCTGAAAGGCAATTTGTGCTTCAATATAATTATAATTATACTGAAGCACAAATTTTCCATATAATAGCTCTCAGCTTAGTGCACACAGTCCACATGTGGGCCTCAGTTAAATTTATGGTCAATCTTAAGACCTAGATACACATGTTCTTTAACATTTTCAATCGGCTTACAGTCACAGACATTCAAGCACCGATGCATACCCTTAACTTGGCAGAGTGTATCAGTGGATACATTGCTCTTTAAAAAATATTGTAGAAAAACTAAACAAATTTTGACATAGATTTTCTTGTAATAAGTTAGTCTATGAACTATGATATTTAGAAAGATTTATAGTTTTATTGCTGGTAACACTGAACTGTCAGTAGCCCGCAAGATGGCCGACCGTAAGCAGGCGTTTACGCCCAAGCCGGTATGTATTATGTATTTTGCTACTTTTTATTAATTTTGATTATTATTTGAAGTGAAAGTAAATGCAGTAATGTTGCATTATCCATGGATGTAGTTTTTTGATACCAAAACTTTATATATTCGATTTTACAACTCAGTTTGTCCATATGTATCTCTGAGTATACACTGCCAGCTACGCAAAAAACTAGTGCTATTTTGACGTGTATCTATGAAGATACACTACCAGTTTATCAGTGAATGTGTACATATTTAAAAAAAAATTGATATTCAATGTCTATGCAAAATAAAGATAATAGTTGATTTTTATATTCCTAATTAACACATTTATTTAAGATAAGCTGTACGATAATAAATGTTTGTTTCAGATTTCATAACAAAAGCTTCAACAACAAAACAGAGCTGCAGAATTCTCGCCCTAGTTTCAAAATCTGGAGCTAGATCAGACATAGGTAGCAGTGATGATTCAGCTGATATATCCTTTAACTCTTTCAGACAGTAGCTCTCCACCTCCATCTTTGCCGTCGTCTTTGTTGGATCTAAACCTATTATCGGATAGCAATGAAGAGATAGATGAAATAACGCACAATGCTCCAGCTTTGCAACTATACTCATCGCCTGCAAGTGATACTTGCGCTTCGCCATCAATTTTGTCACCAAGGCAATCATCATCAATTCTGCTGTTACAAGCTGCTGAAATTAGTTCACCAAAGCCAGGGCCATGCCATTCCACAAATACGGTACCATCTTCATCCACTAAGTCAACACCTGTGCCATCCCCGCTAATTTCCACATCATCATACTGTGCAACTTCACCCGCAGTGGCTACTCGATCTCGAAAACCTACTGTTGTCACAAAAAGAAAGTACTAAAACCAAAAAGCTTAGAGGTCAATTGGCGTTGTCAGAAATTCACTGGTTCGGCTGAAGTTGAAGGTTCTTTGGAATTTCCTCAAGAAGATAAGAGCCCGATTGAATATTTTAAACGCTTCTTTACTGACGAAATAGTGGAAATAATAGTAGCACAAAGTAATTTTTACAGTACACAGACCAAGGGCGTTAGTATTAATATCACGGAATGGAATGTACGAGATTTTATAGCCATTAATATATTGCTAGGTATCATTAAAATGCCAGCATACACAGATTTTTGGTCTCAAAGTTTCGCTACGAATGTCATGACGCTAAAAAATATCAACTTCTCAGAAGATATCTACATTTTAACGATAACCTGCGTGATGATGGAGACAGGTACTACAAGATTAGACCACTTTTGCAAAAGGTTCGAGAGAATTGCCTAAAAATAGAAGAAGAACGCACTTTTAGCATAGACGAGATGATGGTGCCCTACAAAGGTACTAGAGCGGGAAGCAGAAAGCAATATATACAAAATAAACCTAAGAAATGGGGCTTTAAAATTTTTGTTCGCGCTGGTGTTTCGGGCATTGTATAATATGACTTTTTGGTATATGGAGGGGAAGGTACATTCCGGTTCACTTCGTTTACCGAAGAAGAAGAAAGCATGGGATTAGGTGCAAAAGTCGTCATAGCTCTAGCCAAATCCATTTGTCAGCCTGCTTGTAAAATTTTGTGCTTTGACAACTTCTTTACCTCAATTGAATTGATGCACCGACTGAGACATGAATACGGTATTTTTCCTTTGGGAACTGTTAGATTCAACCGACTTCGTGGAGCACAGGAGAAACTTCCTACTGATAAAAACTTAAAAAAAGAAAGGGAGAGGTTCACATGCTCAGGTTGTGTGTAACAAAAATAAGATTGTTGTTACCAAGTGGTACGACAACAAATGCGTCACTGTTGCAAGCACATACGTAGACTCACATCCTCTCCAAACTGTACCATGGTATAACAAAGTACTAAGAAAGAAAATACCAGTATCATGTCCACGAATGATAAAGGAGTACAACTCCAATATGGGTGGTGTGGATTTAGCGGATATGCTTATTGCATTATACAGAACAGAATTCAAGGGACATCGCTGGTATCAACCTCTGTTTTCGCAAATCCTTGATATATGCGTTAATAACGCTTGGCTTATGTACCGGCGAGGTGCATCAAATAAGTCAAAATTAATGCCATTGAAAGAATTCAGATATGAAATTTACCGAAGCCTACTTTTGTTTGACAGAGGCGTTTCTGCCAATAAACTCAATAATAATGTACCCCTAATAAAAAAAAAAAGTGCAGAGAACCATTGATTCTGTACGATATGACCAAGTTGGTCATATGCTAGTATTTAAAACTAAAGGCAGGTGTAAAATTGCACAAAAGCCAAACCTGAATTCATTGTAAAATGTAAAATAAGACTTTGTTTGGTAGAAGAGCGCAACTGTTTTCATGCATATCACACATGTATTGTTTGATTATATAACGTGATCTCATTATTATAAGACTGTTAATTTGATAATAAAATGATAAACAATTGTTGATTAATTACAATTAGAATCTATTTTTGTTACAATGTAAACCTGGCACTGTATCTATCAGGACACGTACTTTTATAATGTAAATTGTTGCTTACCTGACAGTGTGCACTGCAGGATACGTTCAATAAAATAATATCTAAAAGCAAAAGATTTTTTAAATATTTTATTCACATTTTATTTACCTAATTAAACACCTTGATTCAGAGAAAACAATAAAATAAGAAAAATAAATATCTGCCAAGTAAAGGATACACTGGTCTTCATGAGCCACGATTTTTTGTGTTCCTTGTGTTTTTAAGTACGGTGAATGAATGTGCATGAGTTTCGTTTTTTTAATAATTGATTGTTAAACCAACGTCATGTGCCCATTGACATAACAGGTTAAACTCAGTTTGCAGCAAGCTTCTTCACAGTACTTGCCGAGAGGCATGCCGGAATAAATTACACATATCGTTGACGTATAGAAAGTAGTCAGTCGAACCTTGGAGTAAAACTATGAATAGTAAATATCACAAAATATCCATAACCATTTCATTATAATTTTTTTGAGTCGAGGTCCTGAGGTGCGTAGCTTAGAAACTGAGTAGTACGGTAGTCACTAAAAAGAGATAAAAACGAAATAAAAGCTGGCAACGTCGCATTTGCGCGCACGAAGTCACTGTGGACTTCAAAATGTCGACGCAATAGATAAATCGTGCTCGAAACATGCAGGAAGCCAAGAATACATCATCATGGATCGGAGGTCATAAATACTTGGGCACAACTGCAAGAAGAACATTACGGAAAATAATGTTATAGAAAAGTAAATCAAAAAACTAAGCAATATTCGCAGAGAGATGATAAAAATGTTAACCGAATGCGGGGACGTCGAAACGCACTACGTGCATGACGTCAAAAGTTATGCTAGATGTAAATATTATATATATATACGTCCACAACTGGGCAATTGATGTTTCTAGACTGCCGTGCACGTGGTAAATCAGGACTATAATTACATGAAATATGTATTTATTTATTTTGCGTAAGAAAATAAAATTTTCTTTAACAAATGTCATTTTTGTATTAAAATTTACCATTTGAAATGAAGTTCCCCTGACAAGAAAAGAAACAGCGAATGTTATTTCACAAGTAAATTATAACAAGCCCTTCGGTAACTGAATCATGTCAAATGATGTACTAAAACTAGAAACATTAGTGGATATCACTATCAGGCCAGTCCCTACAAGCAACACCTGGTCTCAAGTATGACAAATTTAGCAGACATCGCTCGCCTCTACTACATTTAAGTGGACGACCCGTCGAGTCCCCGCAAAAGGCTTTGCGAGCACGACATAGTCAAGCCTACACACAAAGATGTGTCTGCCAGCATACACAGACGAAAGACCGTTCACTGGACACATTTGTAATTTCCCCGTGTAGTGGCGGGTAAGAATACCCACTACACCATATCTTCCCGTGGGTGTCGTAAGAGGCGACAGAGGGAAACTGAGGCAGAGGATGGGCAGCAGCATCTTTCTGATAACAGCAAAGCAACAATAAAAAAACTGCGGTTGCCAACCCGCTCGCCAAGCGTGGCAACTATGGCAATATACCCCCCATGATTAAAATTAAAGTAACGAAGAGGCGGCACCCAGTCCCCGGCGGCCCCGCTATTCTTGGCTACGTTGGCAACCATGGTAACGGTGGGGCAGGGGGTGCTAAGAATTTCCGGTGGAGGTTCGGTTGTCACCTAAGATGACTTGACCTGGCAACATATAACGCATGCACCCCGAGGACTGAGGAGAAGATCCTGGAGCTGGAACAAGAGATAGACAAGTTGCGCTGGAATCAAATTGGGGCATCGTTGTTTTATAGTAGGCAACACAAATTCTACACATTAGTATTTTTTTTCTTTTGTATTTAGCGCTGAAATTATGACGTGAAACCAATTTAAAGCCTTATCTAGAGCACATTTACTTCTCTTACTGTCTCAATTTTTCGGTTTATCTTAATTATCATTAAAGTATCATACTAATATATTAATAAGCTTTTGAACTAAGCCAATACCATTATAGGTAATACGACCTTTGTCCTTAGATTCTCCAAATTTAATAAGTGGTATTACTTGAATGTACCTTGTTAAGTCAGGTCTTAAAATAATATTTAAGAAATAATTTAATATAAATGTGTGTGTAAGTTTGTGTGTGTGTGTGTGTGTGTGTGTGTGTGTGTGTGTGTGTGTCTGTGTGTGTGTGTGTGTGTGAGAGAGAGAGAGAGAGATAGTGCGCGTGTGTGCAGAGCATCCAGCGTACACACGCACTGTCAGCCGTGATGAATATTCCTGAGTCGCCGCTCTCGCACATCTCGCAGCGAATTTTTCCAGAGAACTCGCTAATTTAGAGTGACCTTATTTCCATTTGAGTGTTTCTACTAAGTATAAAAACATAGGTTATATTATACACGCGGCGAAATTCAATTTGGTCAAGTATCTAAATGGAAGTTGAGGATAATATTTGACTGACGAGACCAAGCCGTACGTGGCCCTGGAGACTCGCTACGGCCATCGGTCCTAGTGTTGTTTGGCATTACTACTTCGCTTGCCAACATAAACGCATCTTGGAACTTTACGATAATTATGACAATGAGCTATGCGTGTTTTCCCGTTAGCATTTGTAAAATTGTAAATATAACAATAATTATTAAATGTATCATTTTTTCGCATTTATAAAGTAATGGGTGGGTCAACGTGAAATGTTGTTACAACAGAGTTCGCTAGTTTTGTTTTGCAAATCGAATTAATATATATCTTAAATAGATTATAATATTTTTAATGAGGAAGTTTATTATTTACTGTTAATAAAAAGAGCTTAAGTATATTTGATTTAGGAAATATTTGATGTAATTGTAAAAAAGCTTGAGTCAAATTTTTGCCATATTGTTCCCACGATGAAATCGTTGTTAACGTCCGGGGTGGCTCCTTTGTGTTCAAAGAATAAGTTGTTCCTTAAGCTAATCTGCCGGCGGCTGTCTTTGACAATGCCTGCTCAAGTTAATGACACAAAAGGTAGATGCTGAAATAACTTGAGATATCTTCTTTGTGGACATATGTAAAATTACCTTGCAATGCAGGAAACTGAAATGTTAGGTGATATTCAACAAATCCTGAAGCGGTCTGTGGTCCGGTGATCGTTGTAAATCTAACAACATATAACATCATGGAGTTCATCCCACATTATCAGCCCGAAACTTACACATTCAAAAAATGGCATATTATCTCGAAAAACGTTACGTTGTCCGTAATTGTTAATCGTAATTTGTATCTGTACATCGCTGGTGGCAAAATTTACTTCCATTGGTAAAGTTGCCAGACTTGAGTGGCAAAAATTTTACGTATCAAATTATTGAATCTAACTGCGAAATATCACCACACCATTATTTACCAAATCTTGCACCGATAGATTTTTATCTTATTAGAGATATTAAAGGGAACCTGAAGTTTATTCTTCCGTCGCAAAAAAGAGGGACTTTTTACCATCATGGAATTCAAGATTTGCCTAAACGTTGGGGAAAGGCGTGAATTCACAAAGCGATTTTGATATTTCAAAAGCTTATAAATCAACCCAATATTTCAAGGACACGTGAAGTCCGCCAACATGCTTTAGCATATCGTAGCGGAGGCCTGTGACTAGTAGAGTGAGATTTACTTTTCATACAGGAGCTCATCAAAAACAATCATAATTATCTAGGCTTAGTAAGTAGGACAGAGTTAATACACTAATAATAATGTCCTCCAAACCGAATTGCAGTCACGGCGGCCCGTCTCAACGGAGACTAGCCATCTGCGCAGGACAGGATTATATTGCCCAGGGATGTGCGCGAGGTGCACTCACTACTCCCTCCCTATCATAATCCTACTAGAGAAGTGGAGTACTTTAATTGGTGAGACCGCTCCCTCCTTGGTCGTGATGAATCATTCATTCTGCTATTATAGTACAGCTAAAGAGTATTTCTACCACGATACCATGTTGCCTTTTACAATTATTCTGCCGTCTGCATGTTATGGTAAGCACCTTCGAACTAATTACTAATGCGAAACAGTTGACTGTTAACTGTTAAGGGTGATCACAATGAGTGCAGGACCTTTTGATGTCTTAGACAAACACAACGCCGAATATTACTTGGTTTCATCTACATTATTAGCCGACTACAAAAACTGTTTAGATGACATTCGAATTGTAACATTGAGATTGTGATATTTCTTTGTCAAATCAAAACGTCTAACATTAAAAAATCTCTAAAATAATAGAATAATGACCACATAATCTCAGAAATGAGAGGAGGCCTGTGCCCAGCAGTGGGACGTATATAGGCTGTAACTTTAATCACATAATAGCTTTAAGGTCTTTAATTCATCCTTGTAGTATGTCTTAGAACCGACTCTAGAAGCCATTAAGTATTATTTTATTATTTTTAGTTCTTTTAAGTCGATTTTCACTTTTTATTCAAAGTTTTATTTTTCGTACTGTAATTTAACCAACTCAATGATGGTATGATACTATAGATGACAGCGGATGCTGTTTCATATTAAGTTGTACTAAGGTATCATTTAACATTCTTATGAAGCTATTTGAGTGAACATAACACACCGCTGAATATGAATCTTACAACGCAAAGTTCAGTTCGCAGTGTGGGCCAGGCGAGCGTGGATCAGTTAATGAAGTGAACCATGAGCACGCAATACATTAGCGTAATACACGACTTGCGTGTTTAATAAATGATTCCTTAGTATTTGCTAATGAATCGTTTATTAAACTAAGATAATAATTAACGTATCACATAAGCGTTAGGGTTAGTGCAAGTGGCGCAAACAGATGCATTATCAGCTCTGACGGCAAAGATGTAATTCCTCATAGCCTGTTATTAATATAATTTAGTCGATTTGGTACAATAAGTGTGCAGCAATGGCTTTATGTTAAAATCTATTCTTTTTTAATTTACATAGTCATAACCCCCAATATTGTTTGAAACTTTGAGATAAGATAGTATTTTATTGTCAGGTTAATTTAAAATTATCTCGTTTAAATTATCAATGGTAAAAGTTTTTCCGGGTCACCTGTACTAATGGGTGTCCCTCAGGGCTCGATTTTGGCCCATTCCTATTTCTAGTATATATTAATGACTTACCTTCCTTGTAGGGATAATCATGATATTATTATATTATTTGCTGATGATATTTCCTTGATTTTTAAACTTAAACGTCAATCATTTAAATGTGACGAAGTGAATAATGCTATATCAAAATTAGTGCATTGGCTTAAAGTTAATAATCTACATTGAAACGGAAATAAAACTAAATGTATTAAATTTACAACAACGAATGTTAAAAATCTGGGTACCAATGTATTTTTAAATGGGAAAGAGCTGAGCCCTGTTGAATCCACTTGTTTTCTTGGCATCACTCTCGACGCAAACCTTCAGCGGGGCCCCATATATCCAAACTAGCAAGCATACTAAGTTCTGCAGCCTATGCTGTAAAGATTAGAAGTCTCACTAGTGTCGAGACAGCTACATTAGTTTATTTCAGTTATTTCCATAGCATAATGTCTTATGGGATTTTGCTATGGGAAATGCAACTCATTCAGAAACTATTTTTGATTTACAGAAGAGGGCCATTAGAGCAATTTACAACCTAAAACCGAGAGAGTCTCTTAGAGATAAATTTAAAGAAATAAATATAATTACTTTGGCCTCTCAGTATATTTACGAAAATTTAATGTATGTTCACAAAACAAAGGCAGTTTTAGTAAAAAAGTGATATACATTCTGTAAACACTAGGAACAAGCTAGTGATACCAATTTCTCGACTCCACAGAGTCAGTAATTCATTCTTGGGGCAATGTATACGCTATTATAACAAGGTCCCGGAAAGTGTATAGGCTCTCTCTATTAACAATTTTAAATGTTTTGTTAAGCTGAAACTGTATAAAAAGGTTTATTATAGTATACTCGTAAATGAAAACATAGTTGATAATTATCCCTGGGAATGAGGTGGTCGCTTCTAAGTAGTTTCTAAAATAAATTTTGTACAACATTAATGTAGAATTTACTTTAAAAAAAGTCCAGCTGGGTTTCTTGCTGGTTCTTCCCAGGACAGAGGTTTTTTTTTCGAACCAGTGGTAAGGTAAAAGATGACTTTCAATAAGAATTACACATGTAATCTATATTGAATAAAAAATTATTCTATTCTATTCTATTCTATTCTATAGTCACAGGTTTCCCTTCATTACTGAGAGAGCCATAACTCGCTGAATAATACTACAGTACTACAATACAGTGCTTAGTCCTCCGCGCTGCTCTATTGCGTGTTGGATTTCACAATATGCCCTCAATACATTTTATTTTTCTAGCTGGTACGCAGCCCATTGCTGCTACAGAAAAATAATTGTCGAAATATCGTTTTAAATTTGAAAGAGTTATATTGTTTAATTAGGAATGATGATACATTTATTGAAGGTGAGTGATGAGTGACGTATAACTTTTAAATAAGTTGGTTGGTACGATACGCGCACCACCTACCGTAAGTTAATTGTACCTTCGCGCAAATGCAACCAATAAGTTGACAAAGTTTTAGCACAACCTGATGAATGGTATGGCAGCGAATAAAATCTGAACAAACAAAATTAATTTTCATATATTATATTAGATATCATGTGTAGGTATTTTCGCAGAATGTTCTTCTTATATTCGGATGCCGTAATTCGATAAAAAAAAATTAGTTTATACCTTTTGACATAAGGCCGTAAGTGTTTGTTTCTGTAAGGAGTACTGTGTAAATTTTTCTCAAGTGCCGTCCTCATCTTCTCTCGGATATACGAGGTTGATGGTCGATTCATACCGAAATATCCATTTCATAAAAGGTAAAAGAAAAAATTACTTCCAAAAAGAATTATATTGAATGAAAGAAATATTTTATTCTATTCTATATTATCATCATCATCATCATTACAGCCCTTCACAAGTCCACTGCTGAACATAGGCCTCCCCCACGGAATGCCACAAAGCACGGTCCCGAGCCACCTGCATCCATTGACTTCCTGCATGTCTTACCAGGTCGTCACTCCATCTAGTCGGGGGACGCCCTACACTTCGCCTGCCGGTACGAAGCTGCCATTCGAGAACCTTTCTTCCCCATCGGTTGTCGGTTCTTCGAGCTATATGGCCGGCCCATTGCCACTTCAGCTTACTAATCCTTTGGGCTATGTCGGTTACTCTGGTTCTACTGCGGATATCCTCATTTCTAAGTTTATCACGCAGAGAAACCCCGAGCATAGCCCTCTTCATAGCTCGCTAAGCGACCTTGAACTTCCTCAAACGGCCAGCAGTGAAGGACCACTATATCTATTCTATATATCTCAATACAAATATTTCTTCATGCTCGCCATGCAGTGGCGGCGTGTGAGAATCCTCTTCCCTGTATCATTCCGTGGGTGTCGTAAGATGCGACAGAAATAAATGAAACAGGTATTGGCCCGCAGCATCTCTCTGCTAAAAACTGAAAATAATAAAAACTACGGTGGCACACCCGCCTGCCAAGCGTGGCAATTTTTGGGGGAGGTCTACGTTCAGCAGTGCAGTCAGTGCAGCAGACTTTTGATGGGATGTAACGCATAAATGAAAATTAATGAACAAATTTTGCCACTTCGTGATGGAAATAGGATTCCCACTTTGAGGGTTCCAGCTCCACACTTATCATCCCGCCTACATAACGTAGTGCAAGTAGACAACTCGTCCTAGTAACGAATGCTAGCCAATGCATCCATGAATATGCCTATGTTGTTAAACAAAGGTCTTAAAATGGCTGGTGATGTGTTCGTCTGATTTTATTCTATATAAAATAAAACTGAAAGGCAGTAAGGTTAACAACCCCGAGAACTTAGGTAAAATGCCTCATTACTAGTAAAAAGGGTCTAAAGTAAAATCTTTACTCTTTAATTGGATTTGATTAAAGTTTTACAAGAAATAGAATACGAATAAATTTCAACTTTAAATAACAATTTTCGATATCCACATTGGTTATTCATAAGGTATGTAGGATTTTGTCAACGCACAATATTTCATACAGGACAATTTTGTTTAACACTATTCCAATGTGAAATTAATGCAGAATCTATTATAGATAGTTGACCGCTTTATTTGTCATTGCGATTGGACATTTTATAAATTTGTACCATTTAATAAATATAATAATTATTTTTAATGTTAGACAACATTATGAAAGAAAATAACGTAACATTTATATTACTTTGTACAAATTATGACCGAAAAGAGTTCGCTATTGAAGTTAAATTAGAAAGCTTCACACAGCCTCACGGCAGGAATAATGAGAACACATTAATGTGGTTCCTATGTTGCTCTTTAATAACTGTGACATTTGTGAGAGAAAGAAGCTATTCAAAAACGAGTAGAAAACAAAAATTTTGCCAAGTCTTACTTTACTTACTATGAAAGTTACAGTTTCTAATTAGATTAAAAGAATTTTATTGTGATTATTTTTATTTTCGCTTTTATATCTGAAGCACGTATATTGTTAAATTTATAAAAAAATTGTTTGTATATATTTTGTTTATTTAACTGTTAAGATATGAAGGAAGCAGGTAAGATGCAGATGGCTCAGGATCGTGCTTTGTGCCATTCCTTGGGGGAAGCATAGGCCTCAGCAATGGACTTGTAAAGGATTATAGTGATGATGATGATGATGATGATGATTTAAAATTTAACAATGTCATGTACTTAATGATTTCTTATATTTACGCGAATACTACACATTAAATGAAAGTATTTGTACGGATTTTATCTCGCTTAATTTTAACTTTTCATTTACCGACGTTTCGGGTGCTTTACAGCACCCATGGTCACGGGGGGACTGGGTGTATGACATCCCGATGTCATTGTTAGCCCGGCTATCGTCAGCTTTTGAATATTAATTTTTGGTCCGATCTACGCAGAACGAGCTTACAGTACCTTGAAGTCTTGTAGTGGTATGCTTTGGTTTAGTCTCTTTTCTTGAAGGTCCCTAAGCCGTATCGGTACGGGAAAATTGCTGGTGGTAGTCGATTCTACAAGAAGGTTGTGCGAGAAAGAAAACTTATCATCAGTTGGACTGTAAGTTCGTTTATCAATTCAATTTTATGAGAAAAACAATTTGATAAAACCCTCATGTCACCCTCAAAATATAATAGTATCCTTTGAGGTGCAAGGGTGATGTAACAACTCGTTCTGCAAATAACAACTGATAAATGGCAGAATACTCATTCGAAACTGACAAACACAAAATGTACAGACTAGTGATGGGAAGTAGCACCACCTGCGCGAGGCTATCAGCTCTGCGCTCACCGACCCACTTACCAAGAGTGGTGAGTTGGTGGGTATGAGAGAAAGGGTCTATATTTATCATGGGATTAAGAAAGACTTTTCTTATAGAATAAGAGTGATAAACGAGCACACAGTCCACCTGTTGATAAGTGGATACTGTGACCCATAGACATCCACATCTATCCTCAATAAAGAATCAAAATGCAGATGCGTTTCTGGGGAAAGGGATCTCGTCGTCAAGGCTGATAGTTCAAGAAGAAGTCTACCAACACTCATGATTGCAGTACGCTATCCAGTTCCAAAACCCTCTTAAGAAAAGAAAAGCTGCATGAACCCAGCACAGGATGTTATACAAAAATATGTAGTTCAGACCACTTTACTTAAACATCTTTTCATAATTTTAATTTGACTTTTATATGGCATAAATACGTCTCTCAATATTAAATGTATTGTATTTGTGTAAATTTATGTTGAAACTATCGGTCAGTGGAGTGAAACCAAAATAATTATACACAATAAGAAACATCGCACTGGCATTTATATTAAATATTCATCGAGGGAACTCAGACATTGTTCTTGGCACTCGTATAGTGCCAAGAACAATGTCTGAGGAGTAGGTACTTAAGATATTTTTTATTAACCATTGTCGAAAATATTGTATTATATGTTAAAGTTACAGCCTATAGGCGTCCTACTGCTGGGCACAGGCCTACTCTCATTTCTGAGAGGGTTTTTAGGGCAAGGAAGTGTCCGCCGCGCTTCCCCAATGCGTGTTGGCAAAATTCACCTGTCTTCCAAATATTTCTCAGACATGCAGGTTTCCTGATGTTTTCCTTCACCGCCCAGCACGTGGTAAATCAACACTTAAAATTGCAATTAACAATTTCATTGTTGCCGGCGGGGATCGAACCCCGGACTGTCAAATTTACAGCGAGCGCTAACCATCTGAGCTAGGTATTGTATGTAACGTTAGTAAAACAAGTTGAATATCTAAATTCAAAATACTAATAAAGTTTCCCTTAGGAATATAAACCTACGAACTAATTTCTGAATTAAAATCCAATCGCTAAGCTGCGTGGCCGTCATGATATAATTAGTGGAAAGGACTCCTGAGAATGAACCCTTGACTAACTCACACAGACCTTTCTTTCAATTATCACTTTGATATTAATAGAAACTGTCACGTCCAGTTATTTCTTAATTTAAATCTATGAATAGAGTGCGACAAGGTTCTATTAAAACATAATTAAACGGACGGATGTCTAAAAATGAAAGACATAGATTTCGTTGTGTTTTTTTCCATTTTATTGACGTGACAACGTCTTATAAATTGGTTTGCCGGGTGACACTTCAAGAAACTGCGTTACGCCCGCTCACGTTATGCGCTCACAATGAGAGCGAGGAGAGGCACGCGTCCTTCCACTCGGCATGGTTAGCCCGCCTAAGAGCGAGAGACAGACATAATAAAATTATTTTACCACTCAAAGTCGTTGTCACGTAAAACTTTCGCCCGTATACCGACTTTACAAGCAACCAATTTTTTTGAAATAAAGCTTATGGTCTACATTTAAAGGTTATTTTTTAGCTAAACACGTTTTAATCTCACTTGTTTCCAAGACTTACTTAAATCACTCACTCCGTAATATATCGCAATAAGTAACCCCTTTTTCATGGCATCCGGTCGAAGTAACATGGTCTTGAACAAAAATACTTCCTTTGAAACATTTCCTTCACAACAAATTTTTGCTCCAATTTCTTCGTAGACAATATCGTCGGTCAGTGACTTAGATCGATAACTTGAATCTTTTTTCTTACGACTGAAACAAACGTGTGATTCTTTCATTCATTCGGAAATATTTTAAATTAAAAAAAAATGTAGTAGCAATTGTGAAAAATTCATTTGTAAGTTCAGGTTCAGGTACATATTTTTAAATGGTTTGACTTATTAACGTAATTTTTTATAAATTGATAATTTCAAATGTATAAAACAACTTCAAGCAACCATTGGATCTGGTTGAAATTCATTGACAACTGTAAAAGTATACATACGTTGTCAACGCGTCACATATTAACACTATATGAAAACATATATTTGAATTGAGAATCATCTCCAAAAAAATTAATACAGTCAATAAAAACAACTATTTTGATTAACTTGAAAAACAATTTTAAAATTAGGATTTTGTAAAATAGACTCTGAATGCAAAAAGGCTACAGTAAGTGTACTCGGAATGAAAATATCGGTTAGTCCGTGTACCTGCAGAGTAAATCCTCTGATACATTGTGCACACAAGCGATATTAAAATTTGCTTCGAGATTGCAGTATTATCTATAAAATGTATAGCAAATTCTGTAGAAATTCAAAGTTATATCTGGAGTAAAATGAATTGTGCCCTTATATAAAAATATCATTCAAGTTCAGACATGTAAGGGTAAATATTTCCATAAATAAAACAATACAATTGAGTTCTGGGATGTAAATATGTCAAAAGCAAACTGTGGATAAGGTTAGCCGGTAAAACTTTTGTAAAGTTTGTAACGTTCTCGCGAGCTTTCAAGATTGTTACAGCCAAATTACAGTTTGGATTAATTATTAAAAAAATCAAAAGTCCGACTGCAAAAAAGAAAGGAACCTATTAATTTTCTTTCGGTTTATAATTTGCATTTGGGTCCCGCCTGCTACTAAACTTGATGTAGGTATTTAGCTTAGGGTTTCTACTCATCATATAATCTATTAAACATAAGTAAAGGATACTTTGTTTATAGTTTATTTTAATTTTGTTTTTAAACTAAATTTCATATGATAGCACGAATTCCGACACAAACATGGCCCATTTTTAAGCTATCAAAAACATTTTAACTAAACCAATTTATTAATCCTAATTAAATTTAAACATATAAGTTATGTATATTTTTGCAATCTCCTTTTAATTTTCTTTATTTTGATACCCTACTCGACAGGTTTGGTAATTTTTTTTTATTAACTTATTACTATTTTGCGCCAAAAATCTGTCATTATGTTAATTTTTTTCAAACAGCTATCTAACAACACTCGGGTTTTTAAAGCAAATAAAATGACATCATAATTGTCGAAATACATCCAGCCGTTTGGAAGATACGAGGTAATAAATAAATTTACAAACACACAAGATACACGCGAAAAACATAACCGTTCCTTGGCAGTCGGGTAAAAAGAAGACTAAAATATAAATAAAAATAAACAATTACAATAATTGAATAATATGGACTGTACAAAGAATGAGTCGACTCAACCGAAGAAGAATCACGCTCTCACAGAATACAAGAGTGTCAAACAGTAGTTTATTGCTGTATCAAGATCCGGAGGGTCATTTTATTGATAACGATGCATTTTGATTCTTAAGCAATAATAGGTATATGTGTCTTAAGGGCTATAGCACCTACCATCCTGTAAATTATATGCTGCCATCCGTCTGAATCATCGTCATACTCTAACCATTTCACACGTACACGACAGTAAGCAGTCACTGAAAATAATATACGCGCTAATACAAGGGCACTGACCATAGACTAACTACATAGAAACAGAAACAGAAACTTTTTTATTCAATATAGATTATAAATAGTACCTATTGAAAGTCACTCTTTTGTTTAATTACCACTGGTTCGAGAAAAAACCTTTGTCCTGGGAAGAACCAGCAAGAAACCCAGCGGAACTTGTTTTTCTAAATAACAGCTTACAATTATGTATGTTACACAATTGCAACCACACAAAACAAATTGCAAATAGCTTGGTAGCGAACACCTCATTCCCAGAAGTTATTATCATCCATAAATTCCTTAATATTATAAAAACCTTTTTTATACAAACTATATTTAATAAAGTTTTTGAATTTTGAGCAGGTCGGATTTTGTATATTTTCTGGGATTTGGTTGTAAAAGCGTATACATCGCCCCAAGAATGAATTACTGAATACATAGAATAAAATAGAATATTTTTTATTCAATATAGATTACATGTGTAATTCTTATTGAAAGTCATTTTTACTTTACCACTGGTTCGAAAAGAAAAACCTCTGTCCTGGGAAGAACCAGCAAGAAACCCAGCGGGACTTTTTTTTAAAGTAACTTTTACATTAATAAAACCATTAACAACAAACTAAGTACAAAATTCATTTTAGAAACTGCTTGGAAGCGACCACCTCATTCCCAGGGGTTATTATCAACCATGTTTTCATTTATACTATAATAAACCTTTTTATACAGTTTCAGCTTAACAAAAATTTAAAATTGTTAATAGAGAGCCTAATTAATTTAAGCAATAGAATGATGCATATTTATATTACTATATAAATATGCATCATTACACTTGTATAAATTATTCCAATCATTGTGAGGTTCATTTAAGTGGTATTCACAAATACAGGCACAGTGGCACATAAAATGAGTTATCAATCAGCAATCTCTCTTTAGGTTAGTAGTTCTTTTAGTTTAGGTATTAAGAATCTAGATAAATGATTACATAACTTAAAAATACAGTGTCAGGAAGTAGAAGCAGCACGCTTATAACTAGCCACAGAATAGAATAGAATCATTTTATTCAATATAGATTACAATACATAATACTTATTAAAAGTCATTTTTACTTTACCACTGGTTCATAAAAACCTCTGTCCTGGGAAGAATCAGCAAGAAACCCAGCGAGACTTTTTAAAAAAGCACATTTTACAATATAATTTTTTATACAATTGTTTTGAAAACATTTAGAAACAGCATGGTAGCGATCACCTCATTCCCAGGGGTTATTATCAGTCATTTACTCTCTAGTAGTATAATAACCCTTACTAGACAATTTTTGCTTAAGAAATAATTTAAACCTTTTGATAGAAAAGGTCTGCATATTATAGTAATTGTTGATGCCGCTCTGAAAATGGCAGGAGTTACAGTTACAGGCATAAGGGGTGTTTGTTGGATGTTACCGATGTCTTCAATATTCATGAATTGTAATTCCATATCCCTGTTATCATTTGTGTCTCCATACAGTTGTAGAAGCTCTCGGCCGACAAGATTGCAGACTCATTCTAAATGATCCACCTGAAAAGTGTTTTTATTTCATCAACTAACCAGCACACAGACTACAGTTTTACAGTGTCTTCCACCTAAATAATGATATTTATTAATATTTTATTTATTTCAATCTTTATTACTAATAAACAGTCTTAATGTCTCTTAAATTATATATAAATAGCATGTACTCGTTTCCCTTCATAATACTTTTGTAGTAAACCAGATTCCACTAAGGTAAAAAGAAATAAAAATACATCAAATCAGAAAGGTAAACAAGTGAAGTAGTTATTTTAGAATTATAACATTATTTGACTAAGTTCAAGTTCCTAGACGTTTTACATTTACACTAATTTCATTTAAGGTAAAAATATTACTTGTGTATTAAGTACAAAGGCAGACAAATATAGGGTAAGGTAAGGAAGAAGTAGCAACTAAAGAAAAAACTGTGGTTATCGAATATCTCCTATAAGGCAATCTGTGGGGAGGACTATGTTCAGCAGTAGACTTTGATAGGCTGTAAAGTTAAAGATAACCTGGTGGTGAATAGCCAAATTGTTTGTAGTGCGAGGTGTGATACTACAAACATCAATCTGTGTGCCAAAGCGATTATGCCAACTCCTCCGGGCAAGCCTATTTCAGGCAGGGATCACTTACAGGCTGTTAAAGTAAAGTAAGTACCTGGTGTGATGGTATCCACTGCAAAATAATATCTCTTTCTGCTGAGTTCTTAAAATGAGCTCTTAAAATTGAAGATCCACATGGAATACAAATATTCTAATGGAATGAGCAGTTTCAATACTTTCTTGCAATATTCTTAGGCAGTTACAACAAACTGCATCAAGTAGATGTAACTGAAAAATTGGGAATGCAAATAAAAATAAAGAAGTAAAAAATATTAAATTCAGAAAGAATGTACATTACCTACAATCAACAAAATAACATAAAATAATGTAAACAAAATTCTTGCTTCCCTGATGGAGTTTAAATATAATAAACATAAATAGTAGATGTATTTAATTAAATATTAACACTGATATGTATTCCTAATAACATCCATTTATTTTTATGTTATCTATATCTATAAATATTAAGTTCAGAAGGAATGTGTACATTCCTTCTGAATTTAACAACGTCTTCCTATTAACAACTACCAATAAAAACTGTGGTTGCCGACTCGTCTACTAAGCATGGCAACTATGCAAGTATCCTCCTTTGAGGAAATCTGAGGAAGGTCTATGTTCAGCAATGGGCTTTGATAGGATGTAACGGTTGTGGATAGTTACTCTGACAGACACTTTTAACATAGATTTGTGTATATTTTGTGTGATTTTATTTTCTCTATTAATTAAATTAGATTTTACCAATAACATAACACTTCAATACTTTGACACTTTTAACATACTAATAAAATTGTGTTTGTCATATGTTTTAGGTAATTCAACATAAATTATAGATTTTCCAAAATTCTAGGAGCAAAAGTAAACTTCTATTATACACTCACATATACTTTTAATTAAACTCGTCAGTTTTCATTTCGAATGTCATTGGCAATTAAATACATAATGTGGAATATTTGGCTAACCTGTATAATATAATCCAACACTTGTTGCATTGATTAGACATTGACATATTAATTTGTTAGTAATATGAAGGATATTTATTAGTATTTTATAAACTTAAAATAATTAAGTACTAAAACATGTATAGATCGTTAAGTGTCTGTGGTGTGGGTCGTTTATTTTTATTTCTAAAAATCGTACCATATCTCAATATTCAGTAAAAATAAAATAAAATGTAATACATTATAAACGAAACCTAGTAGTTTACGTTTCCGTAGTATAATATTTTTGGACTAGAACTTCGAGAGTGACAAAATAAGATATATTTCACATAAAAGTTTGAAACTTTAAATCAATTGTAGGTTTTGTACAGTTGAATTCTTCGCATTCCATAAGATAAGATACTCACCTCTTGAGAAATCCAAATATAAAAGTTGGCGCTCATCTGCTCCTGTCTCGGCTAGTTATTGTCTTCGCACAGTGCGTTGAAATCCACAAATATTATTTAATTGTTTTCAGTGTGCTGATCTTCCAGATAAGTAAGTAAGTACAAAAACAACAGCGTGACGAATGTCAATGCCAATAATACCCGGCCGTCGGCACAGACAAAGATATGATGTTTATATTATTATAATATGGCCGTCGGTTATTACCCACGCACGGAAGTCAATGACAAAATAGCGTTCCGTTCCACGGTGTCTATGAACCATGTTATATGATATAAGCTAACACTTTTAGAAATAGGATAAAAATCTCAGTGGTATACCTTTTAGTAATAAATATATAATATACAAATAAGTACAAATATAATATGTATATAATAAGTTATCTTGGTAAAAAATACATTTTCTTTTTAATAGAAACTGCAAAATGATTCATTACGCATTTTTTCCCATGTTACATTAACCAGAACACGGAATATCAAAACCACTAATTTTTAGATTTCTTGATTCCGTTTAGATATTCATAAAATGTATAGGCCATTTATTATAATAAATTGGTAACTTTTTTTGTATGTAATACCATTAAGGGTCGTTAAAATTTCTAGTGTGCCCAAAACGACTGACTCCTTTTAGAAGTAAATATTCTACTAAATTTACAAGTTATAATTTTAAATAACATACCATACAAATAATTAGCACTATTTTTAAATGAAAGTGATGGAAGTCTTTTATTATATTACTTCTAAACCTCTCCAAGCGATTTTCATTTATTGGAACAAAACAACTTTCTTATTTTTATGTTTTTTTGTATGTAAGGCAATGATACCAACTTTTCACAGTGATCTGAACTGAAATTTTGAATAATTGAATTATGCAAGGCTTAACATCTGTAAAAATGTTATCTATACAGGTCACTAGGCCCAACAATACGTATTGGTTCTAAGAATAAATTAACAAGATTATACGATTTATACAATGAGCTCAACTTAATACTAATGGAAGAAGTTTCAAGGAGATTGATGTTAAAGTTTCCACATATTACAACAGACTTGTTCTGTTTACTAAGTTTGAGCAAAACTTCTTCCACAATCCTTTCAAAATAGTCATAAGTATCACATGGGGTCTGTAAACACTTACAACAATGAGGTGCTCGAGCTCGACACAAGCCATTTCTACAGTTCACTCAACAGAGGCTCACAATATCCTTACGTTCTTTATATAATAATGATTTATCTGCTAATATTAAGGAGCCACCACGTAAACTTTTTCTCTATTGAAGGAACTGAATACCTGGTGATTTCTGAAATTAAACATGAAATTATAATATTTTAGCCAATGCTCAGTAATACAAAGGATATGTATATTGTAACTATTTAAAAATAATTCAAATTCCAATAATTTGCCCATCATGCCTTGTATATTTTGATGCACCAGGTGTAAACAATTTTTATTACTAATTTGTGGGCTGCATTCAAAATTAATTAAACTCTTATTATTGCTAGAGTTTGCCTCTACTGTCGCATTTACTAATTTAAATTAGTTGGAACTGATTGCAAATTAAATGTCAAATGATTACCATGCTCAATAAATGCAGTCTTGGTAGCCAAAATATATATCATCATCATTGTCATCATTACAGCCTTTCAAAAGTCCACGGCTGAACATAGGCCTCCCCAAGGAATGCCACAAAGCACGGTCCCGAGCCATCGCATCCATCGACTTCCTGCATGTCTTACCAGGTCGTCATTCCATCTAGTGGGGTCACCCCATCTGGTGTCGGTACTTCGAGCTACATATATAGCCAGCCCATTGCCTTCAGCTTTCTAATCCGTTGGGTTATGTCGGTCACTCTAGTTCTACTGCGGATATCCTCATTTCTAAGTTTATCACGCAAAGAAACCCCGAGCATTGCCCTCTACATAGCTCGCTGAGCGACCCTGAGCGTCCTCATACGGCCATCAGTGAAGGACCACGTCTCAGATCTATAAGTCATCACTGGCAACACGAACTGGTTGTACAATCTTGTTTTCATGTTTTGAGGTATACATGACGAAAGATGTGTCATAATTTCGCGAACGCTGCCCAGCCGAGTTGAGTCCGTCGATTGACATCTTGGTCGAAGTTGGACTTACCTATTCGGACTATTTGTCCCAGGTAAACATACTCGTCAACAACTTCGAGCTTAGTGCTCCCAACAACTACCGTCATAGGTGTGACATGGACGTTACAAATTATCTTTGTTTGTCCATGTTCATCTTAAGAACTATCCGTTGGGAGACACTATTGAGGTCATTGAGCATAGTGCTTAGGATTCAGCGATTCTGCCATAAGGTCTATATCATCGGCAAATCGAAGGTGGTGATGTATTCCCATTGACGTTAATACCGTATCCTTTCCAGTCCAGTAGCTTGAAAACGTCTTCAAATGCAGCGGTGAAAAGTTTCGGGGATATAACGTCACCCTGTCTTACACCTCTCTGTAGTTGGATGGGTTTCGTACTCTGGTTCTGTACTTGGATAGCCATCGTAGCCTTACTGTACAAACACTTCAGCACTACGATATACTGACAGTCAACTTGGTACTGCTGAAGGACTGTAGCACCGCCCAAATTTCGACGGAATCAATAGTATTCCATATACGCAAGGCAGTGTCAGATTGTACTCTTCGGTCTTCTGTACAATTTACCGAAGGGTATGTATGTGGTCTAAGTTACTAAAGCTTTTCGAAACCGGCTTGTTCGGGAGGCTGGAAGTCGTCGAGTCTGCGTGCGAGACGATTCGTAACTCTTGAAAACAGCACGTAGACGCGGCTCAGAAGGAAATCGGTCTGAAGTTTTCAAAGAACGTTGGCGCTTTCCTTGAAGAACAAGACCACCGGATATCTGCTCCACGCCGCCGGAGTAGTCTCACTATGGAGGACAGAATTAAAAAGCTTCTGAAGAACTTCAAGTACTAGATTTCCACCTGCTTTCAAAGCTCCCTGTAACTCCATCCTCGCCTGGGCCTTCCCGTTTTAAAGTGCTGAAGAGCCATTCTAATCTTACTCAGACTGACGTCCGGATATCATCGGAATAGTGTCGGATAAGACTTGCCCGGATCGTTACTCACGCTTGCGTATGCCTCAACGATGATGTGTACAGCTGCCCATAGAACATCTCAATCTCACTCAAAATCTCAGGTGTCCCGGAAACGATGCCGCCAGACTCGGTCTTCCCTTTGACAGTTGGCTCTTTCTGGCAGACAGATCTCTGGCAAAGACTTTGGAGCCGTGATTCTGCTCGATCGCTCTTTCAATACGAGCTGTATTAAAGTTGCGTAAGTCCCGCCGCATGCATTTGGAGATCTGTCTGTTTAGTTGCTTGTATGCTGTCAAATCTGTTAAAGACTGCAGCTTTATTTTCCGTCTAACAGCCATGAGATTAAGAGTGCGATCGGAGTTTATATGTTCTTCTGCGGCGGGTCTTGCAGAACTGGCTCCGATCACATGGACAGTTTCCACGAGCTTTTCATTCATATAGTCCACTGCATTGCAGTCTTCTAGGCACTGAAAACGGTTTTGTAACTCGAGCTGAAAGAATTCAGGACTTTGGATTAGAGCACGAGGGGACGGAGCGTTGACTTCATTAGATTCATTAGACGAGACCTCTCCAACTTGACGTTTAGGTTCAGTGTGCCTCTAACCATTCGGTGATCGCTATCAGTTTTCACCCTCGCAATCACTGAGACATCAGTGTACAGTTGCCATCTAGTCGTCATAATGAAGTCAATCGGGACTTTGGATTAGAGCACGAGGGGACGGAGCGTTGACTTCATTAGACGATACCTCTCAACTTAACGTTCAGGGTCAGTGTGCCTCTAACCATTCGGTGATCGCTATCAGTTTTCACCCTTGCGATCACTGAGACATCACTGTACAGTTGGCGTCTAGTCGTCATAATGAAGTCAATCTCATTTTTTGTCGAACCGTCGGGGCTAGACCAAATCAATTCCTGTGGGGCGCTTATGGAGAAAGATTTCATCATAAAGAGTCCCTCTTTCTCCATAAAGTCGGCCAGCTGCTAGCCCTTGGTTCCGTTGCCCTATTCCGAATTTCCTACCTTCAGCTCACCGTTGTCTCTTGTGCGTAGTTTTGCTTCGAAGTCTCCCATTAACACCGTATAGTGGGTTTTGGAGGAATGTAAATTTAACAATCCATTTGTTTATTGAATAGCAAGTTTTTTAAAATATAAACGGTAGAATATAACAAATAAAAATTTCAACTGTAAATATTTTTTTAAATCTGCTACCGTTTTAAAATGAGGTTCCTCCGTCCGTAAAAATTCTTTTTACGTATTAATGTTTTAAAGGCTTTTAGTAAATAAACTCATAGGTCATGAGTTTGTTTTTTAATAAAATTACACAAAATAAAAATAAATTAAATCCAAACTAATAAATATTTTGCAAATCTGAGCTAGCAGTACCTACTTACAAGTATGACATATGTAGCCATCACCTTCCTCTCCCCTCGATCATTGGGAAGTGGACGACCACGCAAGCAAATATACCATAATATACAGGGTTATTTTTCAAAGAGTAGCCAAATTTTAAACTTAAGTTCAAATGTATAAATAATGATATACCGTTATTGCAGTTTTTGAAAATACGAGTAAATAAGGCTTCTACTTTTATTTGAAATTATCCCAAATTGAATGTGATTTATGGGCAACAAAGTTTTTGCCTACCGATCGACCTTTACGAATGTGTGAAAATGAGTTTAAATGTATTACCATGCATTTTGAATTTAAAAGATAAAAAGGACGGAATGTTTAAGATTTTTTTATTTAAATTTCTTCACCGTTTGCCTATATTACTTATTCTGAATCTTCTCTGAAATTTGGCCAGTTATTGCAAAATAACCCTGTATATACCTGTGTATACTACAATTAAAATGAGTATTGATTAATTAAATAATTCATTAATAATTACTTAACTATTCAACCATTTAACATGTTCTTCTTAAATTATTATATTTTAATATGAATGTATGCACATAAAATAAAGTATTTATAGTTAATCATTACAATAATAGTGTCATACAAAATGGATATCAAAGTAAAGCTTAGTGCACAAACATTTCAACATTTACATTTGATTTTTTTATATTAAAAAAAAAGTTACCCCCATACTAGATTTTCTCCTGTACCGTGGAGGCAGTTTACAAATATAAATTGCACAAAGACAAACATCCAGACCCGGAACAATTGTTTGTAGGCCATATAAATACTGTGGTGTAGGTACTATGACAAGGCAATATAACTGGAATATTAAATGATATCATCACTCAACGTGGACTCCATATAAGCAGTAGAAATAATATCTATTTAGTTCAGTAATATCGTATTATATTTATGGAAGAAGACACCATTCATGTGTCTCTACCTGGAACCACGTAACACAAACCCTACCCTGTACCCTATAATTAATTACTTTCTTAGTGTCAGTTTGGGATTACCAATATTTTCCTATTTTTATATTTAAGATGATATTATATTTATTATCATTATTCCTAGGTAAATAAGATTCGCGTTTTCGAACATACATAATGTTTTCATATACATACATAGTAGCTAATGAAAGTTTTAATTATGGATTACAACTTTCATTTGCTACTACAGGAGCGCAAATTATAAATAGCACAAATTTTTTTCGCATAAATATAATATAAATTGCAATAAAATGTCATAAGATATAATGCTGTTAAAATAACTAAAATAAACTAACCTAGCAGTGGCTAAATCTGTAAGTTGGTGTGGCTTTCTAACAGCATAAGCATATGAACTAAGCACTATACAACTGTTATACGTGGGCACATTGTAATTTATTATCTATCAAGATACTAAGAACAAAATTATCACAATGAGTTTTTTTAATATTCAATGCCAAATCATTCGCCGGTGGAACCAGCCCAAAATCTAATTTAGGGCACCGTTTACTTTATTATGGGTCTCAGTTTTTGGTTGCCTTAAACATAAGTGAAGCATCATCTGCACACAGTGGAATAACGGTTAGATTTCAAACGAAGAATGACAGGTTTTATAAATTCAAGATACAAAAATAGCACAAGAACAGCACTTTGCAAACAAAACCTACAGAATTTTACAGAGATATTTTTACTATTCTAAGCCAGCGCTTTACTACGATCCTCCAAATGAAGAATAAAATCCAAGAAATTAAGAAATTTATCATCTATACATTAATATTTTAATTTATAAAGTAATATTATGTGATTTACTCAATTAAATGCTGTAGATAAATCACAGAATACGCCGATGTTCAGTACTTAATAAAAAATAATTTGTAATTACTTCATTCGTAACTTTATGAACGACTTATCAAACTGCTTTGATTTTATAGTCAGTAGATTGGATTTTATTGATTATGAAATTTGATTTAGCTATCCGACATAACTTTCTGCGCGTTTTAGGTAAATTTGTCTACGAAGGAAGCGGTAAGGTATTTCTAACCTTTTTCACAAATTGTTATAAGTCCGATATATAAGTAAATCACAATAGCGCAGTGCTTGAGATATTTTGATATACTTTTGATCTGCCTAATATAATTCATAATAAGATAGATAATTAAATTTACAAATAATAAATCATTCTTTACAATACGTAAAATAATAATAACCACGCTCTGCTACCAGAGCCGTGGTAACTCAGATGGTTAGCGCTCGCTGTAAATTTCGCAGTACGCTAGCAACCCGGGTTCGATCCCCGCCGGCACCAATAAAATTGTTAATTGCAATTTTAAATGCTGATTTACCACGTGCTCGGCGGTGAAGGAAACAACGTAACAAAGAAGGAAAACCTGAATGTCTGAGAAATAAGAAAAATTTTTTCGAAGACAGGTGAAGTTCGCCAACAAGCATTGGGGCAGCGTGGCGGATATTTCCTTGCCCTAAAACCCTCCCAGAAATTAAAGGAGGCCTGTGCCCAGCAGTGGGACGTATATAGGCTGTAATTTAAACTTTTAACTTTTTACTTTACAATACGTAAGCTTAGACAAACAAAGAAAATAAACAACAAAACGTATATTTAATTTTGTACCCAATGAGTTTCGTTTTAAATGTGTGCTTTGTTATCAATTTTGTATACACAATAAAAGTACACAAACCTGACATAATATTTTAAGACTTGACCCCTCTAGGTAGAATAGAATAATTAAATCAAATAAGAATAATTAAAATCGGTTAACAATCGGCGATTATATAGCGTAATATACGAGTACGTGAAATTCAGTTGACATAATGATTTCTTATATTTACGCGAAAACTACACATTTAAATAGTAACAAATTTTACGGAATCCATCGCGTATATTAACTTATTTTATATTCCCGACGTTGCGAGCACTTTACAGCACCCGTGGTCAAGGGGACTCAGGTGTTCGAGGATCCTAGACAAGCCCTAGCAAGACTTCAAGATACTATAAGTTCATACTGCGTAGATCGGAACAAAAATTATCATTTTAATCTGGATTAAGGCGTGGTTAATAAAATGCAGTTGAATTGAGAACCTCTTATTTTTGAAATCGTTTTATAAAACCGATTTAAAAAATAAGAAAAAATACTGATAAGACGCAAATGCAACACGCATTTGCGTCTTATCAGTAAGCTCAACAGCATTTAGAGGATCAAATATTTTGCAAATTAAACATAAAGTTTGGGACACACCTCTTTTGTTTTTCGTCAGCAGACCTAATTAATCCAACACTGAGCGTTTTTGGACATAGAACAGATATAACCGTTTTTTGCAATCACTCATCTGTACAATCAATCCTCTTAGCGGCTCGAACGTTTGTCCGGAGCTTAAACAAATCCTGCTGCAAAAACAGGCCACTCATTTCGTCGAGTAAATTTCATTTAACTATTTATTCGTATGTTTCATAAAGGCTTTAGCGTGTATTTATTTTTATTTCCATTTACCTTTTGATCCAGCTGCAGTGAAAATAAAATAACTTCGGTTTAAATATTACTTACTAAGCATAACTTGTAATTTATTAACAATAATAATATTTACATTCTATCAACGGCTTATTAACATAGTTATCTTATATAATATTATTATTTATTATTTTTCAATTGTGAGTTAGCACTTATCGACGCCTATAGGTGTAGGTGCTAAATAATCCAAAGTCTATTTGAATATTACTGTATTTATTTCCACTCCGTAACAACTACCTATTCGGTCCGAGGCGAACTAGTAACTGCCAGCCCGGCGTCGAAGCGATACACAGTATTACAATATTGCAACGTAAGCCCTTACACTATTCCCCTTTTTAAAATAATAAAAAATATATAAACAAAAGACCAAAAAAAAAATATTACTAGTTACCTATTTTAAGTGTCAGACATAATTATAATATTCACAGTTCCTTATTGCAATGTATAGGTTTGTGTTTACATCATAGAAATATAAAAAGACGAGAAGTGGCAAGGGGCGTGTCTGTGTCCGCGCGCTATGATCAAAATGCTCATGTTCTATGCAAATGGCCGTTCCTGCAATATAGTGCGCTTTCGACCGTCATCGTGAAACATTATCAGAATGCTGTGTTGTTCAGTGGTTTCTTGTAAAACCGAAGCCAAAACAAAACTTTGTAAATCATGGAATCACTTACCATATGTATTTTACTAAATCGTTAAATATTTCTTGCTTTTACTACGTTATTTTTGTTTTCAAATATCACAGCGACTGTACTGTTTTGCAGTAAATACATTGCTCCTAACTAACACTACCTAAGTATGTCGCTAAGTGACTGAACAAGCAATGTAAATATCACAATCGATACTTTATTTATGCGGATGCATCGCGTAGTACGGCCGTTGTATCTTGCGACGAGTTAGTGATGTGCTCCACTAACATGGCTATCTATAGCTCAATAAGTAAGTAGTATGGTGCGTGGTAAATGCAGGCTCTGTATTTAAGAATAAGGTTTATAATTGATTGTGTATTACTTTCTGATTTATAAAAGGCGAGTGTGTGCGACTCTGTATCTATTTGTTTTACTGATCTGCATGTGTAGTAGTTGGCGTGTGGTGGGGCCAACTGGAGACACCAAGTTCCTATAAATTTTCAACTACCGGGCATATCTCCTTCTTTTTTATATCTATGGTTTACATTGATAACTTCCTGCGATAACAACAGTGTTACTTGAGCTATTATTACAAATTGTTTATATTACATTGTATTGCTTGAATAAAGTATTGTTCGGTTACATGTGTTATGTCATAGATACTATTTACTTTATATTATAAGTCCTGTATACTTTATATTCTTTATTTACCTACCATCTACCGTTTACACACACCATATACAATAACGCAAACACACCACAACAAATTACGAAACTATGTAGCTATTGTAAAAATATTGGGCATAATATTACAGAATGCCGTAAAAGAGCTTACAATAACAATTTAAAAATAATCAAGCCCAACGCGCACTTCCTGTGCCTCCTATCCCAGTTAACCATTTAAACTACCAAGCGACCAGAGACGAGCAATTCGTTGGAAATCGCTTCAGTATCCTGCTCACCGATCCCGCGTCCTCAACCGCCAAACCATCGAGATCACACTTCACAAACAAACAATGTACCTTTCAAATCACCGCTTAAGTGTCAGACACAATTGAAAAATGCGTCTACACAAACTAGCGACTTAGTTACTACACATCACTCACTACTCACAAATTCTAATTCTCAAACGGAAACCTACGAACAGGGTAGCCAGCACCAAACTCTTGGTTTTAGAAAGCTTATTATTCCTTCTACATCCACTGACTCTATTATTACTATTTCTACTACATCCATTCACTCTTTCAAGACCACTGCACCCACTATATCCACTGATTCTTTCAAGACCACTGCACCTACTATATCCACTGATTCTTTCAAGACCACTGCACCTACTATATTCACTGATTCTTTCAAGACCACTGCACCTACTATATCCACTGATTCCATCAGGACCACTGCACCTACTACATCTACTTTTCCACTGTTACCAATAAACCACGTTTGAAATGAAAACCTAAAACTAAAAAGCCTAAATCAAAACTTCCTAAATCCAAATCTAATACAAAATCTTTTGCCATATCCGCTTTAAATGATATACCACCCGATAACCTCTTACACTGCACTTTTCATATAAAGGCAAAAGAGCGATACGACAGCAATATTAAAAATATAGCCAAATTTAACGTCGGAGATAAAGTTATGCCTAAAGTTCCTAATCCAAACAACTTAAATTGCCTATGGACGGGCCTCATGTTATTGTTAGAATAGGTTTTATTGAAAATTATATTATACAAAAATCTGGAAAAAACCAAATAGTGCATGCGAATCGCTTAAGACCATTGCATGACTTTATTCAATAATCATAACATTTTATTCTAAGACTAGATCGAAATTATTCATAAATATTTAACTTTAAATCTATTTCAGGGTGGCTCGAATAATGGCACATCCTATAATACCCTTAGTTTAATAGAAAATCTTTTGTATCTTATAAAAACTCATACAACTATTTGTTTTTTAATCACTACAAAGTTTATCTATTTTCTAAGAATTGTTATATAACTAAGTCTTTTCTAAGAATTGTTATATAAGTAATTGTTATATAACTATTAAGTAACTAAAGGAGTCATTTAAATCGGTCCAGTCGTTTCCGAGGAATCGGTGAAAGTACATAAAAATATACCTGTCGAAAATATAACATTTTCGTTTTTCGAACTCGGTTAATAAAATAGGCTATAATAATAATTATTTATTTATTGCATTACTGTGAACAATAGTTACAGATCACATAATATAAAAGTTATCAACAGTTGCCTGACCAGACGTGCAATTAACATATATAAGATAAGTAAACTAAATTCAAAGAAAATTAATAGAATCAGGCGTTACTTTGCGGAAACCTTATATTAAAGTTGGTAAAATTACTTTGCGTACATCCGCTCGTTAAAATAAAATGATGTATCCTATCTAGTTTGAAGAGCACCTCCTGCCCTCCATCAATTACGTGCACTATCCCCGTCACCACTAATTCCAGCACCACTACTTTTAACACCACTACACTAGGAAAGACACTATTATCGATAATACGACACGTGTTTCGCCTCTATACGAGGATCCTCAGGTGAAGTAGACTCTGCGGTGGCTGACCTCTAAGTGAGCGGTGAGCCAAAAACAACTGCTGTGTATACTGCCCGCTGACGCAACCGCTCCCTACTTAAGTAGCGAGCGACTACGACATGCGATAATACTGTCTGTTATTAGAGAGCAGGCTTAAAAATATTTAAGAGAGGTGAGTTAGAAACATTTGTTTGTTCATTCAGCAGTGCAATGTTACTATTATTATTTTTAATATCTCTAACTGTTCCAGCACACACAGTCGCAGCCCTTTATTACATGTATGTAAGACTTTAAAGGAGTGGTCGTTGGCTAAGTTGTCCAGTGTCCAAAAGATGTTTAGCAAAACGGGATTTATTGGGATTGCACCTGTACGCGGCTAAATGCTCTTTATAACGTGTCTCGAAGTTGCGACCAGTCTGACCCACGTAAACGGCGTGACATTCGTCACAAACGAATTTGTAAACACCCGACTTTTGACGAATATCCAACTTATCTTTATTATTACCGATATTCCTAAGAGAATTGTTTGTTTTGAACGCCACATAAACGCCGCTTTGTCGAAGAGTATTAGCTACTTTTTCAGATATGGGGCCTAAGTAGGTCAAACTGCTCACATATCGACGAACACTTTGAGATTGAACCGCGTACAGAGATTTGCGCACAACATGCTTTTGTTTCTTTTAATTAAATTGTTAATTAGATTTTTGAAAAACCGTTAGAGACCACTATTTGATAAATTACATTAAGCTCTTTTAAATAATTTTCTTTACCATTATTTACATTTACATTTCCATTAAGGGACAGTGAACAAATCTCTACGGATCAGTGAAAAAATTACCACGGATGACATCGTGTCATCCGTGGCAACATAAATTAGCCGCTTTTAATTGTTATATTAATCGTTTGTTCACTGTCCCATTAAGTAAACAAAATTATCACGAATTTTAATGAAACATTACATAAAATATCTTATGATGAATACGTTATTAACGAAGATATTAGAAAATAAATTCATACTTTACCTCAACAAACAAACTTATATTTAATTTAACTATTATTGAATATAAAATATCCACCGTTCAATTCAAATTCTAGAAGCTAAAGTTTCTTTGGAACGAGATATCGATGATGTCATTACAAGCATACTTTCATTAAATCAAATGTAATTCACCCTTCTATAATATCCACTATGCGTATATACAAAGAATTACTGTCTTCTAATCCCGTTAGGCTCAATAAAAACTTAATTGCCCCAATAGCATTACCTAATTTACACAAAATACTTAAATCTGCCTCTATTACTTCCTATATTTATATGAATAAAATTATATATATCTTAGATTTCCCTTTAGTAAAAAACGAAAAATTTACATTATACCATTTACATCCTGACTCTTCCTTATATTCTACTATCCATCCCGAACAAACATATCTTGCCATGAGTACCACTAGACAGCAATACGTCATCATGAGCTCACTGAACAAATGCAAAGCCTTTGCAACGTAATCCAAAGTCTGCAGGATCTTTTCATCTACAACATCAACACCAGACCCATATGCGAAGTTGTCATCTTAACAACGACGAGTCAACAAGTTCGTGAAGTTTGTGATGAAACTACGTTTTCTGCACACATCAACACTTTCCAAGCTCTTAGAAACAACTACTGGATCTACATACGCCAACGCAAGACTCCGTATGCTTTAGGATGCGAAAGCAAAACGACTCACGGCGAAATCTCTGGAGCAGGTATCATCACTCTAGAACAAGGATGTAAAATGTACACCGCGTTTGTTACACTCCTAGCTGAGGACACAAAATCGATCAACATCAGCCATCCTTTTATCTATGTGGATATTGAACACATTTGCATCCCAGATGAAATTAAGCTGCAACAACCAGAACTTGCAACAATCCAGCTCAACGACATTCAACTCGACTCTCTTAACTCGGCTAGAGAACAAATAAAAACTCACACAAAATAGCTTGAAGATAATAAACCTACATTCTTAGAAAAACATGTAACAAAATTTTTCATATTAAGTACGATTACTGGCATCATTATGCTAACATTTTGTTATAAATGTTATAAACGCTTGCCATGGAATAACATACCTACAAATTCCCATATCATCACTAAACACCACTGCTACAACATCGTGTATATCAGAAGACGAAGACGAAGCTGCTGACTACACTCAAAAATCGAGCAAAACCGCTCAATCTTTGTTCTAAGGGGGGAGGTGATTTGTCATAGATACTATTTACTTTATATTATAAGCCCTGTATACTTTATATTGTTTATTTACTAAATTACTTTCTTAGAAGCCAAACTAATGTTATATCATAGGATACTATTTACTTTATGTTATAAGACCTGTATACTTTATATTGTTTATTTACTTAAAAGCTAAATTACTTTCTTAGAAGCCAAACTAATGTTATGTCATAGGATACTATTTACTTTATGTTGTAAGACCTGTATACTTTATAAATCATATTGTTTACTTCCTTAGAAGCTACACTAATTCGATTGTAATATTATATGCTAATGTTTATAGTTTACCATAAGTTAACCATAACACCAAGAACAATGTTGTTCCTTATATTTACCCCACCTCCTAGCTTCCTACACTATTTAAACCAAATTTTCGATCCCTCAATATAATTCCATTCCAAAGTTCTCTGTATCAACTACTATATTTTAAGTTAGTTTAAAAGTATTAAATAAATTTATTTTTAAAGAGTTTTTGTCTCTGCCACATAACACATGCGTTTTAATTTTTTAGCTATACATCCTATATTTAATTTAATATGTTACATACATTGTATTTTGTAGGAAAACAATATGATAGTATATAATGTATTATTTAATACAATTCCTTGATCTTAACACAGTACATATCTTAACACCGTTAGTATTTTATACCACTTTCTTTGCGGACACCTTCCCTTAAGATGCCTATTACAGACATGTTACAAAAAACAAAAACAAAAAATATATTTAATGGTAGTTGCCATAACGGGCTACTCTGCTATAAAAAAAATCGTCGTAAAAGACCCAAAGTACCCTTTATGACAACATCTTATTATTATAGACTGGATGACATCACCATGGTCTTTCCGTATAGTTAGCACGCTTCCTTTGCGAAAATTAAGAGAGGGAAGAAAAGAAAAAAAAATGTACTCCAGGTCATACGTACGTACGTTTTATACGTGGTAGAGCCATGCTGCAGCTATATTAGTAGCATAGTTGTAGTACGAATGGGTCGGCTCGACCGGGGAAGGACCACGCTCTCACAGAATACCAGCGTAAAATAGCAGCTTAACACTGCTGTGTTTCGTATGGTGAGTGTAGAGAACCGGAGACCCTTTTTACTGGAAAAGAGGCATTTCATCTTAATCCTCACGGGTGACAATGCATCTGCATTTTGATTCTTTATTGAAGATAGATGTAGATGTCTATGAGTCACAGCAACCACTTACCATCAGGTGGACTGTGAGCTCGTTTGTCACCCTATCCTATATAAAAAAAGAATCAAAATACAGATGTGATATCACCTCTGGATACTAAGGTGGAATGCCTGGTTTCCAGTAATAACCGGCCAAGTGCGAGTCGGACTCGCGCATGAAAGGTTCATTACCATCGTAAAACACGTTTCTAGTAGGGGAGCCCCCTTTATTTTTAATTTATTTTTCTTTTTATTATTTTTTACACACATAATAATCGAAGTATACACATTTTGTGAAAATTTCAACTGCCTACCTATTACGGATCATGAGATACAGCCCGTTGACAGACAGACTATCCTATAAAAAAAAAAAAACGTTGTCCCCTTTTCTTGCTGTTTGTCTACTCGATGACGACTTGTGGTGCCCGTCGTTGTTCCTGTATGTTGTTGTTGTTAACGCTGCGCGTAACTTGATTATGTACCCATTCCTTGACGTTATTTCGGCATTTAGAAATTGCGCAATATAATGTCAGCACTGTTATCACTCCTAGTATGCATATGATTACCAGAACGAACTTATCCAACTTGTCAGCGACTTACGATTGAGTTGTAATGATTTTCGCTTGTGCCACGGCAATTTGATCATGTGGACTATTTGGGCTTACTGAATTTCCCATTTTAATTTTTTAATTTTATTATTTGTCTGATATATTGCAAATGAAACAATAAAATTATTTCTTAATCTATTAACACTATGATTATGACTAATGCTTGTACGAAACGTACCGGTTTTTTGATGACTCGTCCGTTACGAGTGGTGTGTGGTACCGGTGATACGATTTGGGCGTTTTCATTCTTCTCGCTATTACTTTTTAGTACCTCTTGATTTATTATATAAGCCGGTTTTGATCTATCTATTGAGATATTTGTTTGCCTATTATTTAACCGAACTGTAAATACTTTCTTGTTTCGTTTAATTACTCTAAAAGGGCCATCATAGATAGGTTGCAGTGATTTCCTGACTGCATCGTGGCTAATAAAAACGAACTCCGCCGTTGATAGGTCCGGGTGCACAAACAAATTTTTTGTATTATTACATCGTTTCGAAACTGGCTTCAAATTATTAATCGATTGACGTATTTTATTGACACACTCATAATCGGAGTTATAATTACATTGGTTATCGCTTGCATAAAAATCCGCTGGTAACTGTACCGTTTGACCATACACCATTTCCGCCGCGCTTATACCATGCATTGCTGATCTAAGGCCTAACATGACTGTAGGTAACTTGGTTACCCAAGACGATGTGTTTGCATTAAGTCTAGCGGTTAAAGCTACTTTTAAAGATCTATGTCATCTTTCCACTGCCCCATTGGATTGTGGGTGGTATGGGGTTGTTCTGCATTTATGAATACCTAAAATTTTTAGCAGTGATATGAACAGGGCGCTTTCAAACTGTCTACCTTAGTCTTAAGTTATTTTTACCGGACACCCAAAACGGACAATCCATCCTTCATAAATTATCTTAGTCGTAGTTCGTTTCAGCAGTAATATGCTTGATAGGAAATGTTTCCGGCCACCGTGTCCGCCTGTCGATGGTTGTCAATAAATATCTAAACCCTTCTTCCGTTGTGCTAAATGGGCCCACAATGTCAACATGAATATGTTCGAATCGATTACAGTCTGATAAATCCTCTAATTCTGAATTTGTATACTTTATAGACGAATGACTTTGCTACGTTGGCATTGTAAACATGTCTTAGCCCATTGCCCTATATCTCGATTCATGTTCGGCCAAAAGAATTTATTTTGAATGAATTTGCGTGTGGCGCGAATACCAGGGTGGCTTAAGTTATGTAATGATTCAAATATCTTTCGTCTAAAGCTTTCAGGGAGATAAGGCCTTGCATTACTAGTCGATATTTCACAAAAGAATGATTTCCCGCCCGTTTGTGGTACATCTTTTTTTTTTAATTTAACTTTGGTATTCTCAGGTAGTTTTTTTTATATAACTGTCGCTTAATTGGGCCTCGGCTAACTCTGAGTAATCAATTATTTTCGGGTAATAAATTGTTTCAACTCGTGACAGCGCGTTAGCTACTGGGTTCTCAGAAACTTTTATGTGTTTTATATCCGTTGTAAATTCGCTGATATATGCTAGTTGACGTATCCGCCTAGGTAGTTCTTTACCGTTGTTGCTTTTCGAAAATGCAAAGGTTAGAGGCTTGTGATCGGTAAAAATCACTAATTTCCTGCCTTCAACAATATTCTGAAAGTATTTTATAGCTAAGTAAATCGCCAATAATTCCCTATCGTAAGCTTTTGTTCCGTATTACTCATTACCCTAGAAAAACAGCCGATAGGTAACCATTTATTATTAACACATTGTTGCGACACTGCCCCGACGCAGGAATTTGACGCGTCAGTCATGAGTGCGAGCGTTGTATTAGGCAACGGATACGATAACGTCACCGATTTTTGTAATTTTTTTTTAAATTGCGAGAATGCTTCATCGGCTTCCTTTGACCATTGTATGAGTGACTTGTCCCTCTTTCTAGCACCTTTTAAATATTTATTTAAGATTGATTGAGCTTTGACCGCATCCGGTATATGTGTTCTATAGAAGTTTATCATGCCTAAAAAACGTCTTAATTCTTCAATTGTTTTAGGTTTCGCAAACTTATAAATGCTTTGTGTGGATACTTCAAAACCTAAAAACTAAATTTTTCCTAGCCTAAACTACTTTTTGCTAGTTTGATTGTTACCCCAAAGTCATCGAAACGTTTAAAAACCTGGTCTAAGTGGATTTTGTGCTCATACCTCGTAGAAATAGCAATAATTGCGTCATCAATACAACAAAAAACGTTGTCTAAGCCTTTTAACACCGTTTGGTCCATAAATCTTTGAAAAGTTTGTGCGGCATTGCAAAGTCCAAAGGTCATGCGTGGGAATTCGAATAAACTAAATGGCGTAATTATTGCTGTTTTTTCAATATGCGCCAGGTTAATTGCTATACAGTGGAATGCCCTATTCACATCAATACGCGAAAATATATTTTTATTAGCCAGTAGGTAGGTAAAATCATGAATTTTAGGTATCGGATACCGATCCGGTTTAGTAATTGCATTTAACTTACGATACTCTCCGCATGGTCGCAAATCGCCGTTTTTCTTTGGCACCACAAATAGTGGGCTACCCCAAACACTCTTGGAAGGCCTGCATATTCCCATTTCTTGCATTAGCCTAAATTCCTCTTTTACCTTTTTATATTTATGGGGTGGTAATGGGCGTGCCTTAGCATGCACAGGGGGACTCGTCATCTCTATGTGGTGTAATACCGAACGACCAGGGGTTTCCTTGAAAGAGACAGGTATCGTAATATAAGGATACTTATGTAATAATTTCGTAAATTCATGGTTGCTGTCGACAGTTTTAATAGAATGTTGGTTGCAGCTAATTATTGAGGCTATAACGTTTAAATTGGTTTCTTGGTCAATTAATCTACGAGACTTTATATCTACCAAAAGACCATGGTGACTAAAAAAATCTGCCCCTAATATTGGTTGTCGTACGTTAGCGACTACAAAAGACCACCTAAATGCCCGTCTTAATCCTAAGTTTAAATAATGATTTCATATATTTACGCGAATACTACACATTGAATAAAAACAATTTTTACGGAATTTATCGCGTTTAATTTACTTATTTTAATTCCGACGTTTCGGTGCTTTACAGCACCCATGATCACGAGGGGGTGAATGAGTTGTTTGACGTACCGATGTCATAGTTAGCCCGCTACCTTGAGTTTTTGAATATTAATTTTGGTCCGATCTACGCAGAATGAGCTTAGTATCTTCAAGTCTTGCAGTGGTATGCTTGGGTTTGGATTTAATTTTATTAATTATAGGATCCCAAGCAGATGGCAGCACCATATTCTCTATTGAGTTAGAAATTAGAATGATTTTTAAATTTCAATAGCCTCAAATCATCCTTGGTAGGAATCGGTGTTCTTTTGCGAGGATTTGTGGTCTATCAAATCTAATGTAATGGCGGGGACGATCTTGAACATGTTCACACCGCAGACTTCCCGGAACGTCGGTGCTTCAAGTCAGCTATATGTTCTTTTACTAGGGTTTTTATACATCTTTTTGTTTGTCCTATGTAAGAGAGACCACATTCGCAATCCAGTTTGTACACTCCTGCGTCTTGTAGAGGGATTGTACACTTGACGGATGGTAAAAATTGACTAATCTTCTTCAGCGGCTTGAAGTATGTTTTAATGGAAGCTCGCTTCAATATGTAGCCAACCTTGTCTGTGACTCCTCTGACATAGGGTAGTACAGCAGGCACACGCTCGACTGTGGCCGGCTTCACTCGGTCACTGTGACGTAGGCGCGGGACCCGAAGCTTGTTGTCTTGCAGTACTTGCTCGACGTGCTGAAGCTCGGCGGCCAGATGTTTTCTGTCACAGATCCCTCGTGCTCTCTGAAACAAAGATTTTCCCACGGTAGCTAACTGTGATGGATGATGGTGCGATTCACCATTTAAATAGCGGTTGGTATGGGTTTTTCTATACACAGTGTGACCAATAGTGTTATCAGGATTTCGGATGACTAAAATATCTAGGAAAGCTAAAGAATTGTTAGCCTCTAACTTCATTGTGAATTGTATTTTAGGGTATATGGAATAAGGTGATCTAAAATGCAGTTACAATGTCAGATGGTAAATTGTGAAAGTGTCGTCTACGTACTGCTTGTAGTATCTTGGAATTACAGGAGCAGTAAGAAGGGCTTTCTCCTCAAAGTCCTCCATGAATATGTCGGCGACTACGGGAGACACAGGTGAGCCCATCGCCATACCATCTACTTGCTTGTAGAACTTTTCCTTCCACAATAGATAGCCAGAAAAGAAAGAAGAAATGAGGTGACCCGCGCAATATCTCAACGGAATCTTTAAACTCCACGTAATAAATCTACAGTCAAGGAAAGTTTAGTTTCCATTTGCTTTTTTGGTAACATTTTTTAAACTGAAATATCATGATAAATTTTTGTAACTTGGTAAACATTTTGTAGCTTCACTTTAATAGTTTCCAATTTTAGACTATAAAATAATATATCGACTTCAATTACTCACAATATATCGGAATCGAAATCAAAATAAACCACTTTTAAGTGCTGATTTAGACTACTTTTCTCCGGCGAAGGTCTTAAGTCAAACTTATATGTCTGAGTAATGAAATATTTTGAGAACATGTAAAGTACGCCAGCATGTTTTGAAGCTGTGTAGTTTACTACGTGTTCCATAACTCTAACAGAAATGAGAGGAGGCCTGTGCCCAGCAATGGTACGTATATAGGTTTTAACTAATTGAGCTTCAATCAAGAATTATAGATTTTAGATGTGTAGGTTTCGACCACGGCAAATTTTTTCCTACACATGGACAATTTTAACTGCGCGTATATTTCTACGGTGTAGTGCCGTCACTTCTCAATAACATGTGCAAAACTCAAGAAGCATACATCTGATCCTTTGCAAATACGTTCCCCGTAAATTTCATCCGGAAACCATAACTTATATTTCTTTTTGTTCATTAACACATAAAAGATTACTGCTCAGTATGGGCTTTTCACATTTTAAGGTATTAAGGAAAATTTGCCTTCATAATCATGCTTGACAGATAAATTTGCACACGCAGTACTAAATGTTTTGCACGTTGTTTTGAACTTTTGATGCTGCTGCCCGTCGCTGGTCCCCGTCTGGCGGAGACGAATCTGCTATTATCTATAATAATAAATAATAATAATAAATTTAACTTTATTTGACATAAAAATATTACAGTAAATGTTTCATTGAATCCATAGGCTCCCAAACTAGTGTTAAACTGTGTTTCAGGAGCCAGTGGCTTCTCCCATAACATTGCATTATTAATTTATGCCTTAACATAATATTATAAATTATTAAACAGAAATACTCAAAACAAGAAAACAAAGTTAACAAAGAAAGGGCTACTCACTAACGCATATCTGTGTGTGCGTGAGTGCTGGCGCGCGCGCGTTTGTGTGTGTGTGTGTGTGTGTGTGTGTTTGCGTCAGTAATAAAAACCAGTTAACATTTTTTCTACATCTTCATAATCAAGTTTTTTAAGCCATAACAATACATGTTTCTTAATAACGTTATAATTGCAGTCTTTTATATTATATTTCTTATTAAGTCTGTTATATAGGTGTGGAACAATAACATCAAACTGCTTCTGGGCGAATCTTGTTTTTACTTTGGGTATAGGACAACGGTCAAGCCTTGCAGATAATTTAGGCAGGAAAGGAACAATTTTTTTGTGATCTATCGGAAGCTGTAAGATCTCTTTGGCATTTTCTATAGTCTCCTCCTACGACATCTACAAGACGAATTGGGATGAAAATTTGATAATGAGAAGTCGTGTATATAATATGATAATAATATCTATCTTTTATCATCTTCCTCCGGATCACCGTAAAGTGCAACCCCAAAACTGTAAATAATTATTTTAAAAAATAAAACTGTTTTGAAATTAATAGTGCTAAAATAAATAGGAACGCAAGCAAGCAGAAGCGTATACCCTAGTATCTCAGTTTACTTCTGCAACGCGTGCATCGCTCCATTGACAAGTAAGTCGCCAATTATGACCAATATTTGCGGAGCAGGATAGAATATCCTGAGACACACAACCACGCCCTGGGTTAGAGAGTTAGCTGCGCTGGTCTCGCCTCCCATAAACGCGTGCTCCAATTACGCCCAGCAAGCGCGCCATTTTGCTTGCTCGGACGTCTCGTTTGCGCGACACCTGTTGTCACCTGTTGCGTTACGCTGCGTGTACGCTACCGCATTACAACACTGATTGCCTAGTACTTATGGACTCATCAATGGACAACTATTCACCGATGCGGAGTCGCCGCCATCGAGCCACGTATCACAACGCAAAAAAAATACCAGACATACAGCATCCAATTATTATGCAGTTAAATGAATTTAGGAAAGAAATGAAGGAAATGATGACTTCCTTCTCCTTTAAACACGAAAAGGATTTGGAACTAGTTACAACAAGTTTAAAAGATATACAGCGATCCAATGTCAACATTGAAAATTCGATATCATATTTAACGGCACAAAACGAAGAATTTAAAACAAGGATTAATCAACTTGAGAGCCAAGTAAGTGAAGATAAAAAATATATAACAATTTTAGAAAATAAAATTGAGGATTTACAAATGGGATGCCGCAAGAATAATCTTCAAATAAAAAATGTGCCAAAGAAAAGTAATGAAAGTAAAGAAGACCTTATTGAGATGGTATTATGCTTATCCCAAAACTTAGACTGCCCAATAACTAAGTCTGACATCTCAGACATTTACAGGGTTCGTGGTAAGAAATCTGAGAGAAAAATATCTGATGTGGAAACAACTCGTACTAATAAAACTGAGATTCTCAAAAGGTAAAGCCTTTAACAAAAACATAGATCTAAAATATGTAGTCAACACTTAAGTATTAAAACGAAGCCGACGTCCCTGTCTTTTTATCGGAGCACCTGACTGTAAAAGGGTCTAGACTGCACTTTCTGGCAAGGACCTGGCAAAACCCACTTATAAGTTCTGTTGGACTGCATACGGAAAGTCTATATAAGAAAAGATGAAACTCTCCTATTGTTATAATTAGTAAAGAGCAGATCTGCCAATTGAAAATGACTATCCGTGTAGTAGTACTATTTTTATATATTACATAAGAATAATTTTCGCTATTTCTGTACTGGATATTTTCCTTAGATGTTTATTTCAATATTATCTTTTTAAGCTTTTAGTTACTATAAAACTACATTGTTTTACCTTATGTTTCAAATTTCAAATTGCTTTGCTAAAAATGTTAAATTAATTTATTACTCATGTATTACACGTGCTATCACATACACTCATACATCTGCTTACACATCACACTCAATCCTCACACTAATCTTCAAGATATATAGATATACGAGTAAGCTAACATATCAGTTTAAAATAAATTTTAACTTTGTATACTCCAGATTGAGATTTACAGCACCTTATAACTACCAACACCCTACATATTACTATATTTACACGCCTATTACATACACACTACGTATTAATTCACACTCACAACACAATCACACAAGTGCTATACATAAGAGCATCATACAGTACTATTTACATTATGTTACATTACAGTATATAATAAATAATATATTAAATTTATGTTTAATAATAAGTAATACTAAACATCATTTTGGTACTGTAACTATGATAAATTACTATGATGAGTATATAAGAGCCTGTAGCTCTTATATTAAATTGAAAATGACGTCAATACCTGCCTGCACACAAAATGGATAATAAGACCTACAAACTTTACAAGAAATAGATAGTATAGACATAGCGCGGTCTATCGAGTGTAGTAGTACTTGACCTAACAAAACATATTTATATTAAAAAAAACGATCTTACCATTATTTCCCAGAATATTAGAAGTATATACCATAACTTTGATGATTTTTTAATTACATATTCTAGCCTAACATTTGACACAGATATAATAATTTTAACTGAATGTCGACTAAATGTAAATAAACCTATTCCCCAACTTAATAACTATTGTCTTATGCTACAAAATATCAGGTGAATCAAAATGACGGAGTAGTGGTTTATGTCAAAATACGTTACAACCCAGTTAAGGGAAATACAAATATCACAGGCTTCTTGTCTACAGCTAGATCTACTCAATAATACCATATTATGTATATATCGTTCTCCATCTAACACTAACACTGATAGTTTTATTGATTCACTTGATACCCACTTAAGTACACTAAATACCCAGAATAACGTTATAATTGCAGGAGATATTAATATTAATATAAAAACAAAATCTGTAGAACTTCCTAATGAGTTTAAAAACAGGGCAAACTACCTAAATATGCTTTCAACACATGGTATACTTCCTGGACATTGTTTACCCACCAGAGAAAAAAATTGTTTGGATCATTTTATGTTAAAAATTAATAAAAAGAAAGTATCAGCTTTTATAGCAATTATACAAACATCTATCACAGATCATTTTACTACATTTTTATCATTATCTAAGTTAAAGAGCAATATAAGAATAAATAAAACAAAGACTTTATAGATTTGAAAAGCTCTTAAGCATCTACGTGACCAAAATTTGCAAGAATTACTGTTTTGTGAGGATCCAAATTTATTAATAAGTCAACTTATACAACGAATAACTGATTCATTGAAAACGAGTACTGAAATTAGAGTTATTCCTAGCAACAAACGGTCATAAAACCTGGATAACAACTGGTATTTTACGTTGCATTAAAAATCGAAATAATTTATAAAAAACAAACAAGAAAAGACCCACACGATGAAATACTTAAGATAACGTATAAAAGGTATAGGAATTACTGTAATAATCTTTTAAAACATCTAAAGCGAAATATGAACGAGAATTACTTGCAAAATCGGTTTCAAATAATAAATTACTTTGAAGAATATTAAAACATAACATACTGCAATAAATCTAAGGATCAAAATACAGAGTTATTAAATATAAAATCATCACCATTGCAATCAATCAACTATATTAATGAATACTTTGTCAATATTGTAAAAATTAGCACAACAACTAAATTCAAGCGGCCATAACATACAACATCATAACTTGCCTATACAGTCTAATTCTTTGTACTATTAAATACGGACACAGGTGAGGTGGAGAGCATATTAATGAATTTAAAGACTGATAGTGCCCTGGCTGACGGATCTCCACTAGATTTTTAAAGTATGCTAAGAACGTACTGATACCAATTTTCACCCACCTCACTAACCTATGTTTTGAAAAAGGCGTTTTCCCGGAGAAACTAAAAAAATCTTCTATTGTACCAATATTTAAGGGAGGGGACAGAGGCAACATCAGTAATTATAGGCCCATATCAATATTACCAGCTATATCAAAATACTTGAAAATTAATTAATATCGACTTCTTAATTATTTAAATTCTTTTAATATATTATCTCCTTATCAGTTTGGTTTTAGGCATGGCAAATCTAGTGAGGATGCAGTTGCTCATGACATCATTGGTGGTTGATGACTTAGATAAAGGTCAAAATGCTTAACTGTGTACTTAGATCTCATGAAAGCGTTTGACACGGTTTCTGTCCCCTACTCTTATATAAACTGGAAAAGTCGGAGTAAGAGGTACTGCCCTTAAACTTTTAGAGAGACTTCTCAATAGAAATCAATGTGTAAAAGTTGACCAGTTTATTAGTGACGACGCGACTATATCATATGGTGTGCCACAGGGCAATATTAGCCTTCCTTGTTTCTGCTTTACATAAACGATTTGTGCAACTAAAAATAGAAAACGCAAATAATTTCGTATGCTGATGACACAGCAGTTATCTTTAAAGGTAATCGTGGCAAGAAGTTAAGGAAAGGCAGAATTTGGGATGGCCCAGGTGGCAAAATGGTTAAATTTGAATTTACTGACCCTTAACGCAGCAAAACTAATTATATCTGTTTCAGTATATCTAAACGCACGCAACCTCGGAAGATTTCAATATAAGGATTCATACGTGTACAACATAAATAACTGCGCCTTAATAATAACTGTCCATTTATAAATAAAGTAACATATACACAATATTTAGGTGTAATAATAGACCAGAAATTGTCATGGTATTCTCACATAGAACATGTATCTAACAGAATTTTAAAATTAAATTGGATATTTCTTGTACCTTAAGACATGTGGTGCAAGAAAAGCGTCCACTGAACTTATGCAAAACAAATTATTAAACGATATATACACAGCTTTGGCAATCCGTTTTGGGTACTGTATATCTATTTGGGGGTGTTTGCAAAACAAAATTTATCCACTTGGAACGTGCGCAACGAGGTTTAATTAAAATATGTATTTTAAAAACAGAAGATATCCTACTACAAGTCTTTACAATGAACACAGTTATTATTGGTACGAAAAATTTATGTACTGCACACAATATTAAAGAAACATAAGTCCCTATTTTTTAATCCAAATATTTTACAAAAGAGGAGAAAAGAATTAGTAGCACAGTTCCAATACTCACGTTTTTGCTAGAGTTCAGTAGTAAACGCGCAGCAGAATATATACAACAAAATTAATAAACATGTAGGAATTTACACAATGACCCATTATGAATGTAAAATGCAAAAAGGTATCTACAACCACTTGATTATGAGGAAATTGAGTCTCCTTGAAAAGTCGCTCATATGAATACTAAATAATTATAGCACGCACACACACACACGCACGCACGCACGCACGCATGCACGCACGCACGCACACACACACACACACACACACACACACACACACACACACACACACACACACACACACACACACACACACCACACAATCATGCACGTTTTTATATTAGTTGTCTAAAAGTATTTAAAAGATTTTGTTTGTGAAGTTGTGGAAGAGCGGAGCCTCCTACTACAGGCGCTCTGTGCTTAAAGGGAGGCTCTAGCCACTTATTTATGTTAAAATACCTTGTGATTTAAATAAAGAATTATTATTATATATTATTAAAGAATTATTATTATTATCATATACAATATTAAAAACTGTAATAAAAATATCTATCTTGTATAAAATGCGCAAAATATCAAGGCTATCTAAAGAACTGAACTGATGACAACGACCTCCTGGGCAACTTAGCTCACTATGATAACTTCTAAACAACGGAACGCTTTCTATAGTAGTGTGCCAACGGGACACTACTATTATCATGCCACAAACTTAGACACTAAATCATGGTAACTGAAAGGATATTCTCCCTTTTTAAAATGACATATAACACGAAACCGAGTTTGGTTTGCTGCCAGTACTGATATAATAGTTATAACAATAATTTCAAGTGCTAATTTGCCCACATAAGGATACCTGCATCTCTAATAAATAAATAAAAAACATAGTGCTCCAGCGATTCTGCTTTAAGGACTATATCGTCGGCGAATATAAAGTGAGTAATTTACTCGCCATTGTTTTAATACCTTACCTTTTTCAGTCCAGTAGCTTGGAAACGTCTTTCGACGAAGCAGTGAAAATTTTGTGGGTAAAACATCAGCCTGTTTTACACCTCTCTGCAGTTGGATAGGTTTTGTACTTTGATTCTGTACTCGGATAGCCATCGTAACCCTACTGCACAAACACTTCAGCAGTTTGATACACGAAGAGTTAACTCTTCGTGTATCGAACTGCTGAATTGTTTGTACAGCACGGCTGAGGGGATTGTAGCACCGCCTGAATTTCGACGAAATGAAAGGCTTAGTCCACATACGCAAGACAAAGTGGCAGATTGTACTCTAAGGTATGTCTATGGTATTAAAGACTTTTTTGAAACTGGCTTGCCGGGATGCTGGAAGTAGTCATGTCTGCGTGCGAAGCGGTTTATAATTACTCCCGGAAACAGCACATAGACGCGGCTTAGAAGGGAAATCGGTGTGTAGTTTTCAATAGAGCGTTGTCACCTTTCTTGAAGATCAAGACCACCGTACTTCTGCTCCACGTCTTCGGATTGGTTTCACTATGGAGAACGGGACTGAATACATAGAGACTAACGACTAGTGCCGGTTTTCCATCTGCTTTCAGAAGCTCCACTGTAATTCCATCTTCGCCCTGGGTCTTGCCATTTGGCAAGCTCTAGGATCTTTCCATTAGTCCTCAGGAAGCGTGCGTTAAATGTTGCCAGGTCGAACCGTCCATGATGGCAACCGAACCTCTACCGGAGATTCTTAGCACCCCCTGCCCCACTGTTACCAAAGTCGCACAAGAAGGCGAAAATAGCAGGGCCGCCGGGGTCTGGGGGCCGTTTCTTTGCACCTTTCACCAAAGCCTTTCCTTTTGTGTATATTGCCATAGTTGTCACGCTTGGCAAGCGGGTTGGCAATTGCAGTTTTATATCCGAATTTCATGGGACGATATAGGTAGTAGATGTGCTTACACCTCCATTACATGACAACGCAAACACACAAAGTCTTAAAATATTTAGATAAGTAAACACTACAAATAAGGGCTCTTCCTCGAATTATTTTGAAATGAATAAGTTCGATGTGAGAAAGATATCTGCGAAACCGCGACAGGTGAGATGCTAAGCCCTCTTGACGCGTGTTGTTAGAATAATATGTCAAGTTGAGTCGTGAAAGATCGGTATTTATCACTAATTTTTTCAAAAAAGGTGTTTCGGATTTTTCAGATAAAGTCATGAAGTTATACCAACTTTGCATAAATTCCACTTCAGTTCCTATGACATTTTTTTCTTTTACTACATTTATGTTTACCGGATGAGATATCGGCGTACAAAATTCTTAATTAATAATAATTCGATTTTAGTAAAATCAATAACCTGAGCTCGAACTGTGGTAACGATAAAATAAATTCTTACTGTCGGTTTGATAACATGATCGCGTCGGGAAAATATTTGGAATAAAATAGGATAGGAAAATATTTCGAAATAAAAAAGTTATATTTCAATGTTTAAACACAGCCCACGCAATGTAGCGCGTCATGTAAAGGTTGGCAATATTATATAATGTTCTGTGTGTACAGTATAATTTAGATAATAGACCTTCACTAAGACACTTGAAACAAACTAAGAATAAATTGACTGATTGACATAAGTGGTAGAGTCACGCTGCAGCTACATTATGGTTGCAGCACGAATGAGTCGGCGCGACCGGGTCATGAGATGAGAGCGTGGTCCTACCACGCTCTCACAGAATACCAGCATAAAATAGAAGCTTATTGCTGTTGTGTTTCGTATGGTGAGTGTCTTACCAGAACGTTACTCCATCTAGATGGGGGTCGACCTACACTTCACCCACCGGTACGAGGCTGCCACTCGAGAACCTTTTTTCCCATCGGTTGTCGGTTCTTCGAGCTATAAAGACACAGATATACAGAGCTTTTAAACGTGGTAGAGCCATGCTGCAGCTATATTAGTAGTATAGTTGTAGCACGAATGGGTCGGCTCGACCGGGGAAGGACCACGCTCTCACAGAATACCAGCGTAAAATGGCAGCTTGACACTGCTGTGTTTCGTATGGTGAGTGTAGAGAACCGGAGACCCATTTTACTGGAAAAGAGGCATTCCATCTTAGTCCTCACGGGTGACGACGCATCTGCATTTTGATTCTTTATTGAGGATAAATGTAGATGTCTATGGGTCACAGCAACCACTTACCATCAGGTGGACTGTGTGCTCGTTTGTCACCCTATCCTATAAAAAAAAAAAAAAAAAAAAAATGGCCGGCCCACTGCCACTTCAGCTTACTAATCCTTTGGGCTATGTCAGTCACTCTAGTTCTACGACCTGCGGATATCCTCATTTCTAAGTTTATCACGCAAAGAAACCCCGAGCATAGCCCTCTCCATAGCTCGCCGAGCGTTGCCTATCCTTGAGCGTCCTCATACGGCCAGCATCTTAGGTACTTAATTTTACATCTTTAATATAATATTGGACTTTCGCAAATTAACGCCTGATTTTAACATTTTATCCAATAAAAACGGTCTACAGGTTTATAAATAGCTGGACGTTATTTTGATATTGGGCTTTACATCAAGTTCATTAAAAAGGGAAGACATTAGATAATTCCATACCAAAATCAACTCGTACTAAACCATAGCTCAAATATCAAAATATTTTTAACCACGCTATAAACACATTTTATTCGCGGGTAGGGAAAAACGTAATTCTTTGTTATTATATCGACTATTTGACATTGCCCTAGTTCTTTTATTCTCACGCATGTTAAGTAAAACGCAATTACGTATGGAAATAACCTTTAATAAAACTTTAATACGTATTTTGATAAATACTTTTGTAGCTTTGATGATTTTGTTTATTACTTCGCAAATATTTTTCAATTTTAATAAGCAACTTTACAAAAACTATTCTGCTGATGCGTCCTGTTATTCATAAACGGCTTCGATTAACTCTCTCGATGGGAAGAATGACTTAAAAAGAAAACGGAGGCCATTGCTACATTTAGGCATCGACGACACGCAGCGGGTATTCACTATCACGTTCCTGATACCATTATACAATTCTTCATATTATATAATTCTTCATGTCGTTTATGATTTTTGGCTAATATTTGCTAAGAAGAAATTGAACAACAACAAAAACAGAAACAATTGTATTTAATGATTTCTTATATTTACACGAATACTTAATATCGAATAAAACTAATTATGAGGATTTTATTACGTTTAATTTAACTTATTTTTTCATTTCTGACGTTTTGAGTGCTTTACAGCACCCATGGTCACGGGATTACTGATGTGTGTGACGTCTCGATGTCATAGTTAGATCTTATTTTAGTTATTTCCTTAGCATAATGTCATGTGAAATCTTGCTGTGGGGTAATACGACTGACATTGAAACTATCTTTGTTTTGCAAAAAAGAGCCATAAGAGCAATAAACTAGGTCCGAAGGAATCCCTTAGAGAAAATTTTAAAGAAATCAATACATTAAATTTTGCCTTTCAATAAATTAACGAGAATTTAACGTATGTACACAAAAACAAAAATAGGAAGTTAGTTCTTAAAATAGTGATATACATTCTATAAATACTAGGAACAAGCACAATTTAGTGATACCAGTTACTCGACTCCAAAGAGTCAGTAATTCCTTCATGGGGCAATGTATACGCTTTTACAACGAAGTCCCAGAAAATATGCAGACCTTTTCTATCAAAAGGTTTAAATTATTTATTAAGCAAAAATTGTCTGGTAAGGGTTATTATACTACTAAAGAGTACATGACTGATAATAACCACTAGTAATGAGGTGATCATCGCTACCATGCTGTTTCTTAATGTTTTCATAACAATTGTATAAAATATTATATTTTAAATTGTGCTTTTTAAAAAAGTCCCGCTTGGTTTATTGCTGGTTTTTTCCAGGACAGAGGTTTTTTTGCGAACCAGTGATAAAAGTAAAAAATGACTTTCAATAAGTATTATGTGCTGTTATCTTTATTGAACAAAAATGATTCTATTCTATTCTTAGACTACCTTCGGATTTTGGATATTAATGTTTGGTCCAATATACACAGAACGAGCTTACAATATCTTGAAGTCTTGGGATTTGGAATAAATTTTATTAATTATAGGATCTCAAGCAGATGGTAGCACCCAGACATTTTCTCAATTGAAATTAGAATATTTTTTTTAATTTCAATAGTCTCGCGAATCATCCTTGTTATGAAACGGTGTTCTTTTGTGAGGATTTGTGACCTATCGAATCTGATGTATTGGCTGGAACGATTTGGAACACGTTCAAGTTGACGATTCTATTGATTAATAGTGATTTCGACTAAACCTTGATTTATATACAAGTTACTATACGAGGGTAAATTATTAGACGATTTAAATCTCGAGTAAAGTAGTGTATCGTTATTCCGTACAATCTAAAGTATAGCTATGCTTGGAATAACTATATGCGAGTGGCAGAGTGAATTATGGACAACTGTAAAACCCTATACCTATAACCCTAACCTACCTATAACCCTATAACCCTAAATAAATATTGTTCTATTATGGCACTATTTAAAAGATTATATTATCATGTCTATTACAGTGTCTGAAATTGCTATCAACAAATGTCAATATAGAGTTGCTTGCAAGGTTTGAAGTTTTATTCGTTAAGTCTATTTTTATATTGTATTATTTCTTGATATTAGTAAGTGTTTCAAAATACAAAATAATTGAGGAAAAACTCAATTTATTTTATATTTTAATAACATAATATGTGACGAAACGACCTTGAAATTGACGCAGACTGCGATACCAGCGAAGAAACATAATATGAGGCCATTAAAATATTCTTGGAATAACTCTGATATTTCGTGCGAAAAGGTTGTTTAGTAACTATTCCCGAATAGGCTCGCTATAGAATTGCAAATAGTAAAACGTAACATTGATTTAATCTCGAGTAAATGGATGATTTATTCTAAGAATAAAATTTACTCTTGTTTGATCGTTGCTGTTTGCATATCCACCCTATATGACATAATAATAATAATAATAATAAGCATATAACTCCTGGGTAATACCTAGCCTTCTTTATACTTTTGGTGTTACAAGATGGTCTCAAACGGAATTGGATGCCTTGGCTAGACGAGTCCGTACATTAATGACTACGCACAGAATGCACCACCCGCGATCATCTGTCATGAGGTTGTATCTTCCAAGAAAAGATGGTGGACGGGGTTTATTAAACATTAAAAACCTACACAACCGTGAAGTATACAACCTCAGAGACTATTTTATTTAAAAAAAAGACACATCACGTATTCATAGTGACGTAGTGATTAATGACAAATCATTAACCCCGCTTAATATGTCGGCAAAGGACTGGCAGAGGCCTCATACTATGACTATAGATGAACGCAAAAAGGTTTGGAATGACAAGCAACTGCATGGTCGATTTTTTAAAACATTGACTAATCCTTATGTAGACATGGTTGCATCAGTACATTGGTTACAGTTTGGTGACCTTTTGCAGAAACTGAAGGTTTTATCTGTGCAATACAAGACGAAGTAATTAAAACGAACAACTATCGGAAGTATATTTTGAGGGAGGGCACGGTTGACGTATGTCGCGCATGTCACCGCCCTGGAGAGTCCCTCAGACATGTTATTTCCGGTTGTTCACAACTATCGAATGGTGAGTATTTGCACAGACATAACCAAGTAGCTAGAATAATACACCAGCAGCTTGCCATTAAATTTGGTTTACTCAACAGGACGTTCCATATTATAAGTATGAACCAAAGCCAGTCCTTGAAAATAGAATTGTCACGTTGTACTGGGATCGGTCAATTATCACAGACAGGTTTATAGTGGCAAATAAACCTGACATGTGGTGGTAGACCGAACTACACGCAAGGCAATAATAATAGATATCAGTGTTCCTCATGACGAGAATCTCGTGAAAGCAGAAAATGATAAATAAATAAAATATATCGACTTAGCTCATGAGATTGTCGCTATGTGGGACGTTGATTCTACTATTATTGTACCAATAGTTGTATCAGTCAATGGGCTTATCGGTAAAAATATGGACGATTATCTGTCCAAGTTAGGTTTGGGCAAGTGGCTCAAGGATTAATTCAAAATCGGCCCTATTAAATACAGCTCGAATAGTAAGAAGGTTCCTATCTTTGGATGCCTAACTTCACCGATGGCTTAGGATTCTCGCCGCGGTGGATAATAGCCGAAATAATAATATTATTTATATAGATTGTATTTATTTATAATATTATAATTTTGTGACAATATATGTGATAATGTAATAATAATAACAACAGCGAGGGCCCTTGGACGGAAGTTGTGGCGAGTCAGTGTGCGAATGTTACGCCCATGGACCCCGTCATCATAACGCCGGATGACGTAGCTGAGGCGGTCTAAAGGGCCCAGAACTGGAAAAGTCCGGGGCTCGACGGACTGGCTGAAGGGGTTCGTGGTGTGTCACGCTGCACTCGCCCGACAATTTCAAGAGGCTCTCGACCAGAAGTCGCTCCCGAGCCTCTTCACAACTGGGATCACTCATTTGGTTCCTAAAGACCAAGATACCACAGACCCAAGCAAATACCGCCCGATAACGTACCTACCTACCATATACAAGACATTAAAATCCATTTTGAGCGCGAGAATCACTCGTCACCTGGACTCAAATCAGGTGATGTCGCGCGCTCAATATGGATGTCGGGGCGATGGTCATGGAACCAAGGAACCACTCCTCATTGACGCAGTCATTGGCAAGGTGGTTAAACGCAACCGTCGGAACCTCTCCGCCGTCTGGATAGACTACAAAAAGGCATTCGACTCGGTGCCACATACATGGCTGAAGAGGGTCCTCGAGCTGTACAAGGTTGACTGTAAAGAAAGAGACTTCCTCGGGCCGTGTGTGGGGCAGTGGAGTACGATCCTTTGTCATCTAGGCAAGCGGATGACGGCTGCGGAGAACCACATAAGGATAAGAAGGGGTATCTTCCAGGCCGATTGTTTGAGTCCAATCTGGATCTGCCTCTCTCTAAACCCTCTGAGTACCTTAGTGGAGGGTTCCGATAGGGGATTTCAGCTTCGGAAAGGAGGTGCAAAAGTGACCCACCTTTTCTATATGGATGATCTTAAGTTATCTGCCTCCAGTCGCTCCCATCTTATGGAATTGATAAACATCACTTGTACAACACATCACAAAACCTAAATTTTACTGGAAAATCAATATTTATTAAATTTTTATGACATATTTTACTATATAAGTATATATTAATCTGATCGACGCCCCTCTCACCCCACTTCACCTTGTTACAATTTTTTTCTTTATATTGCGTTTTAAATGGCAGCTTACCTACATATCTTAAAATCTACTTCCAGTGGAAAATGATCTGACCAATAAACATCAAAGCATACCTTACAATTTAATACACATTGCCGAGCTGCCTCTGTTACTAGACAGTGATCAAGCTATCTTCGGCAGTCCTTTTTAATGTCACTTATATAAGTGTAATGTGTAAACATGTATATAAGGGTTCCGTTTCCGGGCTTCGAAGTGTAAACATCAACGTCCGTATAAAGTCGCGCTAAAAATTAGTTCTTAGCATCATACACTCAAGAGTATTCGTGAAAAAACAAAGGAAGGCCTTAAAGTGTTAGAGATATTAACGAGGGTGAAACGTGCACATTACATCACAAGAAAGAAGGAAGTGTATCAACAACATTTTGAGGTTAGACCTTAAACTATTTCACAAGTCATTATATCAGATAAAATATTTTTTATACCTACCCTTTGACTTTGACAGTCCTGGTAAAGTTACTGTGACATTCAACAACTGACATATAAGCCAGTGTAGCAAGTATTTGAAAAAAAAATCATTCTACTAGTTTCTACCATTATGTTACATTTCCAAGTTTTGTTCGATAAAATTAAATTAAAAAATCTATTACAAATAACATAATGACTATAATGGATGAAAAATTGATCTCGATTTTAGAAGAAAATAAAAGCTTAAAATTAAAAGTAGAAAATCAGGAAAAAGAGATAAAATATTTAAAAAGAGAAAAAAGAAATAACAATATAACTATATTTGGCGTGGATGAAATAGAAAAACTTTTAAAAGCGACATAAACATTGATATCGAAGAAATTGGAATAAACAATATATACCGAATAGGGAATAAAAATAGAAAAGGTAATAAACCGAGGCCAATCCTATGTTCTTTCGTAAACGGATGGAAAAAGAGAGAGATAATGAGAAACAAGAAGTATTTTAAGAAGATATATGTCACTGAAGACTATCCAAGGGAAGTTCTAGCTAAGAGGAAAACAACAAGAAAATGACCAACACCCTCTAAGGTTTGATAAACAAAACAGGAGAAATAATTGTGACATACACATAGCGTCGCTTAACACACGATCACTAAGAACCCCAGAGAAACTTATTGAATTATAAACAGCAATCAACGAAATTAAATGGGATATTATTGGAATAAGCGAAATGAGAAGATTGGGAGAAGGAATAGAAGACCACGGAAAGTATATACTACATTACAAAGGAAAAACACCAGGGCAATATGGTGTTGGTTTCTTGATAAAACGGAAATACACTGACCGAATAAAAGAACTGAAAGGAATATGTGAAAGAATAGCAATTTTTATCAAAATTACAAAAAACTGTTGATACTGCTCACAAAACATAATATTAATTGGTGATTCTAACGGGCAAATTGGTGTATGCCACAGAGGCGAAGAGTATACTGTAGGAAGACACGTTTATGGAAACAGAAGCAAATATGGAGAAAAAATTGGTGAACTACGGTTTAGAAAACAAACTAAGCATCATGAACAGTTTCTACAATAAGAAATGGACGAGGACATCCCCAAATGGACTGCATAGAAATGAAATCGATTATATTATGACCAATAAACCAAAAGTTTTTAAAGATATGTCAATTATACATGTCATGGCGGAAGCCTCGAGGTTGTTCTGCTGATGTACACTTGATAAGGGAGATAATGTCCTCGAGATCCCGCTGTATTTTTCCATCTGCTTTGCCCTTTCTCTTTATGTTTTTCCCTGAAGTTTGCACTGATTGATAGAGCAAATCTTTTGCAGCCGCAAGCTCTTCAAGAAAAAATGCAGTTGCACACAGGCAAACTATGCTTTCTTCATTCATCACATCTACTTGATTCTGAATAAATGTCAAGACTTCACTAATGACAATGTTACAGCTATTACATTTAACTACATTCAGAAACATTGTGTAGAACGCCACACAACTCTTTCACGTTAAACACGTATTATCGAGGTAACGTACGCGACAAGACTGATAAAATTAGACATTTAAAAAAAATCTGTGGATTAGCCTTTATTGACGGAATGATAGCCACGTAAAGTATTTCGGTCCGAATTCATCTAAAGTGATATTAAACAATGAAAATGAAGCCGACACTGGGACAGGAAATTGTTTCCTCGGTTGAATTTATGGAGACATTCAGTAAAGAAGAGCAGACAAAGTAAAATTCGTCCCGACAGGCTCTTCACTTCAATCCCAGTCCCTCGCCATTTGCTTGAGTAAATGACAACGCAAAATTAGGACCAAAAAATGCAACATAATGTATTCTAACGGGCACGATATAGATTTATTTTATCTTATTATAATTGATTCACATTACTATTTTTATAATACGTGGTAGAGTCACGTTGGAGCTATATTAAGGTTGCAACACGAATGGGTCGGCTCGACCGGGAAAGACTATACTCTAACAGAATACCAGCATAAAATAGCAGCTTAATACTGCTGTGTTTCGTATGGTGAGTATAGAGAACCGGAGACCCGTTTTACGGGAAAGTAACTCAGTTCTCAGGGGATGACAACGCATCTGCATTTTGATTCTTAATTGAGGACAAATGTTTATGTATATGGATCACACCATCTACTTACCATCAGGTGGACGGTGTGCTAGTTTGTCACCCTTATTATAAAATAAAAAACTAAATTAACTAATATATACAATATATATATATACGTCCACTGCTGGGCAATTGCCTCCTTGCTTCCATGTTTCTCTAGACTACCGTGTACGTGGTTAATCAGAACTATATTTACATGAAATATGAATTTATTTATTTGGCGTACGAAAACAAAATTTAAACGATGTACTAAAATTACAGACATTAGAGCTTATCAGTATCAGGCCAGTCCCTACAAGCAACACCTGGTCTCAAGTATGACAAATTTAGCAGACATCGCCCGCCTCTACTACATTTAAGTGGACGACCCGTCGAGCCCCCGTAAAAGGCTTTGCGAGCACGACACAGTCAAGCCTACACGCTAAGATGTGTCTCCCAACATACACAGACGAAAGACTGTTTACTGGATACACTTGTGATTTCCCCAGGCGACCATTTACAATGTTCTCTTACAGAACTTGCAATGTGGCTTCATATTATTACAAATTCTTATTAATGGTTGCTTCCAAGCTGTTTCTTAAATAAGCTTTGTAAGTAGTTTGTGCAATCTGTATTTTACTGTAAAATTTTACATTGAAAAGAATTCCAGCTGGGTATCTTGCTGGTTCCTCCCAGGACAGAGTTTTTCCCGAGCTAGTAGTAAAAATAAAAAATGACTTTCAATAAGAATTACCTATAATCTATGTAGATTGAAAATTACTCTATTCTATACTATGATAAGTATAGTATCCAATAGTTACATCACGAATGTACATAGCTTGGCGTTAAGCTCGATCAACGTCATTCCATGCTCCTTTGTCACTAACATATTCACTTCAACTATAATAATCTTTGTAACATAATAAACACATTTTGATGTAATTATTGAATTTTCTTTAGGAACAGCTTAATATTACAAGAAATATTGTATACTAGCTGTTCCCCGCGACTGGATTTCATGGGTTTAAAATTTTTTGCGCGGAACCCTAATTCTTTTCTAAAATAAAACCCTAACTTGCTTATTATAATGGGATAATAAGCAAGTTAGGTTATATTTATTATTTGCTATAATACATTATATATTATAACAATACAATCCACATAATATTATGAATAATACACATATTGCCCTAACATATTTTAGAGGTTTAACCTTTAAACTTTATATTCTAGAAATGAAATATGAAAATAAATAACATTTAGTTACTGATATTATTTGCATAAATAATGATATTACAGGCCAAAGCATTTAATTACCGGTTTTCTGTAACTTCGACGTTTCGGGTGCTTTGCAGTACCCATGGTCACGGGGGGACTGAGGTGATAATAAAACGCGATAATATCCTAAAAATAGTTTTATTCAATGTGTATAGCCTTGGCGTAAATATGAGAAATCAAAATTTAATTACGGCCTTGTTCATCCATATAGTCTATATATATGGTTGTATGACTGTAACGCTTATTAGTAGGCTGGCTAATGTTGAGAGAGTGGCTCTTCTTAGTAATACTGGCTTAGTTCAGAATGTCATTTGTCATTACTTAGTAAGTTAAAGTGTTAGATTTCACTTTATGAGCCTAATCCTAATTAAGTATCAGGTCTGCGTGCCTGCCGACCTTCTGTATCATGGAGACGTTTTACAAATTACATAAATTGTATGTGGATAAGCATCCAGAGCAACAACAATTATCTGCAGGCCATGCACGCACTTGTTCTGTCTTGTATATTTCTAAAGTAAGAACCGCTTATGCAGTTGTTCATTTTGTTAACTATTTGTGTAGATCTATTATTCGCTATAAGTCTACTAATTGTAACTACTACGTTTATTACGCTGAATATCTGTCGTTTCAAATATAAATAAATTAATCTCTTACATTTAGAGTGAATCCAAAAATTTTAAATTTTAAAATGCTAAATCAGAAAATGTATTTTTTCCTTGTGCCCCTTACCTAAGAAGCAAAGGGGGGAGAAGTTGTCCTCTCCCTAGGAGGGGCCGACATTTTTATTTTATTTATTTATTACTTGGTGGTGGTACTTGGCCCTTGCCCTGCTAGTATGCGGCGAAGATGGAACGCCATGGGGCTTAGTCGGCGCGAGTCTGACACAACTCGTCCTCGCCCCCGCGAGGCGCGTAAGTGTAAGCATTTCCCCATGTAATAAAGGTAATAAAGTAGACAACATGATTTTCTGTCTATCAGTACGTCTAGGTCGATATCATCCTCTTTCCTCTTTCTGCCAACAAGAAACAGTGTAAGTTTCATGGTAAAGGGACCAGTATAATTAACAAATCTCTATTAAAAATCAAGTTAGTCCGTTAGTCTCGCTAAACCTCGAAACTGGGTCGAGTAAATAATACAGAACGCATATTATTATTAATTCTCTATGTTGTGTTGGTTGAAGATATTCGTAAGTTATAGTAGCTACATACTATCAGTTAGATTATTAGCTCACAAAAAATCCTATCTGGAGATAAAAAATTAAATTAAAATTCTATCTGATAGAGCCATGATACAGCTTTATTGTGATTATAGCACTAATGTGTCGGCTCGACCAGGGAAAGACCACGCTCTCACAGAATATTAGCGTAAAATAGCAGCTTAATGCTGCTGTGTTTCGTTTAGAAGTGTAGAGAACCAGAGACCCTTTTTACTGTAAATGAGGCATTCCATCTTAGTTCTCAGGAGTGACAACGCATCTGCATTTTGATTCTTAACCGAGGATAGTTGTAGATGTCTATGGGTTACAGTATCCAATTACCACCAGGTGGACTGTGTGTTCGTTTGTCACCCTTATTATATGAAAAATAAAACTGAAGAATTAATATAAAATAATATGTTTCAAGTCAAAGACGTTAAAATACTGATCGAAAGATCTGATATCGTTATGTTAATAAATATAAGCTCAACCTCAAAGAATATAAATAAACCAATGTTTTTAAAAGAGCTTTCTTTGATACTTCAAAGTTTTCACGAGCCAATGTATACATAGATTTTATTCTTTGTTTGTTTCACACACGCTCATCTTTTATGTGTCTTACCAATAAGAAATATGAGCCATCGAAATCGGGAACTACACACCCTATATCACTTTTATTAGCGGCATAAATATTTTTTTCTCTCAGCGTTAATGTGAGAAGCATCATTTGATATTGCTTAAAATGATCCTAATGTCTCGTTACGTAATAAAATGGTGACATTAACGTCCTCCATATAAACATAAGGTATTATGAAGGTGATTAATATTTTTCGAATAATAATAACGTTCTACACACCGAATTTCGGTCACGGCGGACAGTCGTAATGGAGACTAGCCATCTGCGCAGGACAGGGTTATAATGCCTAAATATATGCGCAAGCACAGGTGCAATCCCTATTTCCTTACTCTCATCGTCCGATGGGACGGCAAGTCGACACGACCGGAGAGAGATCAGGCGCAGAACCAACGGCTTTACGTGCTTTCCGAAGCATGGAGGTGAAAAATCGCCAACGTCCTGACTCTGGACTGCTACTGAGAATTTCTTGACAGAAAAACCCAGCATCAGGTTATAATATAATGTACAAGCTATAATACCCTATTTTACACCCATCTGAGGGGGAAATTCAAACCTTGGGTTGAATTTTCTAAAATCCTTTTTTGGTAGGTGTCTACGTCGCGAACGGAGTGTATAATATGCCAAATTTCAAGTCAATCAGGCGCAAGAGATCTCGTGATAAGTTAGTGAGTTAGTGGTATTTCACTGATATATATATAGATTTACCACATACTCTAAGGGAAAGAAAAAAATAGTGATCGTATATTTCGTGGTTAAGCCCACCTTGACGCAGCGTGACAGTATAACAGTTCCATAAGTTCCTTTCAAAAATGATAGTGCTCCTAGTCTAGCAGTGGTAGCGTATTATAGCTGCACTGTGAATGGGTCAACTTGATTGTGTTAAAACAAAGGCAGTGACTAGAAATCGAGGTGTCCTTGCAAGAGTGTGACGAGATACACACCAGGGTAGCTTCTTATCTTTTAAAGCGCAAGTCTGATCGTGCATAGAGTACTGCTGTCACATATGGGCTGATGCTGCAAAATGCCATCTAGTAGCGTTTGATTAATTGAAGTGGCTTACTAAGAAGCCTGTTGAAGATGTAAATTTGGTTAAAACCAAACTTTTCACCCTCTATCATCAGTATAAATTAACCTCCTTCCTTATATTCCTCCTTCTCCTTTCCACTATCTAACAACCAGACAGACGCCGGGTATCCAACCCTTTGTCGTCGATATTCCACGCATTCTGACTGTGGTTTGCTTCATCTTTCACTATGCGTACTTCAAAGGAGTGGAATAATTTGCCTTTGTCTGTCTCTCCGGCATATTACAATATTTGTGTCTCTTTCTCATTTACTATTGCCTTGCAAGAGTAAAACTCTTCTTTTACGATAAGAGTGCGATTTACCATCTAGAATTTCATCACAACTTACCACCAGATGGAATTTAAATCAGGCTGGTGACTGACTTATCATAAGTATAAAAGATACACGCTTTCACAAAATATCTGCGTAAATTATTGTTGCGCGCCATCATCAACAAAAGCCTTCTAGTATCGAATAGCAGAACTAGGAGAGTCAAGATCCTTCTAGAAATTTCCATGGAAGAACTTTCTAAAACTATCGACACCTAGTCAATCGGGACCGATATGTATTCGAACATTCTAGATGTTTCAACAGTAGAAGATTCTGGAACTATCTGAGGCCCTATATAAGGTCGGTATAGATCGCGACCGGGGTCGGTGTTGAATTGGCGATACAAGCGAATACTTCGATGCGAAACAACTGCGAACTAAAGTGATCAGTAGTACAATTGTGTTTTATTATTAGTGTGGTTTTAAGTTGTAATTAGTGTTCTGTAATTAAAGTGTCAATTTTGGTAATTCACTCGGCAGTTTTTTAATTGTCTCGAACCCCAAGCTCGTAAGAATATTGTGTTTCGTAAAGGTAGTGCAAGAAGTGGACCCTATTTGGACTTGTACAGAGGAATTTCGTCTTAGACTTAAGGCTTAAAAACACATGTGCATTCTAGTTCCTTCGTAATCGATAATAAAATGTTGGTGTCTATGGGTCACAGCATCCACTTTATATTGTGTTGTCTGTTTCGAAAAATAAAGATTTTCTTAATTGTGATTTTGTGCTCGTTTATCTGTATTATTAGTATGTAAAACAACGGGAGAAGTCAGGTCACTTACATTCCTTATCATGGTGTACTTAGTTTTTAAACAAAATGAAATTTATAATATTTTAGAGCTAAATAAAAAGTTTTAAATACAAAGACAATTTATCAAAACTGATTATTACGTTTTCCTCGTCAACTTTTGTTTACACAAAAGACTTCAAGACAAAAGCAGTGACGGTACTATTGACAATTGTTTTACTTTGCGGAGAAAATTCATATAAACTTTCTTTAGATAGCGTTACCACTGTTCAAGCTATGAGAATATAAAAATAACTTTTTTATTGATTTAACTATAATAATGTAGCAATATTGGAATTGAAAATAGCCGCTTCAAGTTACAATGTTGTTCCAGTTACATTGTCTAGTGATCAGGGTAGACAATTCGAGAAGCTTATTAAAGATTTTCGGTGTAAAGAGACAAAGAACTACTACATACCACCCGCAAAGTAATGGTATGGTAGAGCGGTGGTCTAATGCACTGTCGGACGAGTATAGGTTAGAATGCGGTGTGAGGCAATGGGGGTTAACCTTATCTACGCTTTTTAATCTATATATAAATGAACTGATTTATAGACTCGGGAGTGCACATGTCGGCTGCTCTATTGATAGACTCTGCATGAACAACATCCAGACGACATGGTGCTTCTGAGCCCGTCAGTCAGTGCACTCAGAAGTCCACGGTCTAAAATATAATGTTGCGAAGAGTAAACTCATGGTGTTTAAAGTCGGCACGACGAAACCTAATTTCATACCGCCTGTAACTTTAGGGCTGTTGCACTTAATCGAGTAACTGAATTTAAGTATCTCGGCCATGTGGTTACCGAAGATTTAAAAGATGATAAGGACATTGAAAGAGAAAGGAGGGTGCTGGCTGTCCGCTGCAATATGCTAGCCCGCCGGTTCTCACGTTGTACAGCCGAGGTAAAACTTATTTTATTTAAGGCCTATTGCCAATCCCTCTACACGTGCGCCTTATAGGTCAGATATACGCGGCGGGCATACAACACCCCACGTATAAAATATAATAAAGCTTTTAGATTGTGGCTGGGGCCCCAAGTTACTGAAGTGCAACAGGTATGTTTGTTGACGCCCACAAAGACAATTTTTCAACACTTATTCGCAAAATAACTGCGTCACTGATGCACAGGGTTCGTGGGAGCGCCAACAGCATTCTTAACGTAATTAGCGAGAAACCCGACTGTAGTTTTTGAGGCACTGGGTCCAAACCAAATTGTGCATTGTTTAACTTAATATGTACTTTTAACTGTCTCTCAAGCACACTGTCAAGTATCTTAGCCGCAGTTATCGCTAATGAAATGGGCCGATAGTTGCACATATCCGAAATGTCTCCGGTTTTGTTTTCTAGCGGTGATGCGATAGGGCACATGAGTTGGTGCACCAGTCTGGTGATTAACCTCAGCATCGACTTCAACAGGTGACTGTAAAAAAGACTGAACCCGGAACTGACTTTTAAAAAGATTGGCTAACTTCGCCGGCTCATTTACATTCCTAAAGCTCACCGAGGTACCTGATCTAGGACTCAACTGCTTAGTATGATTCCAAAACACACGAAAATCTTTATTCCTATGTTGATACGCTAGTTTATTCATCTTGATTTGGTCCTAATTATTTTGACAAATCTTAAGTTTTCGTTTAAATACTCTTTTAGATTCCATCATATCATTATAAAAATACCCACCACGCGGTTTCGCATGCCAGATCCAATTTAGGAATTTTTGTCGAGCATCCCGGTGAGCATCACGCACGTGCCAGTTCCACACCAATATAGGTCGACCACGCTTTCTGACTATCTCCCGATCGCGATCACAGTCGTAACTATACTTATTGGCCTCACACAACGTATTAATAATGGACATATATAATTTATCTATCACAGATCGATGTGCTAAATTATTACACATATTATCACAACACTGTTCATACGGGAAATCGATTTCTCTTAATTTATCGTTACAGTATTTGCTATATATGTAAATTTGGTTTAAATTACGCTCACCCCATTTTACTTTATTGTAGTGTCGGTGCAGGAATATATATTCCTGCACCGACAGTGGCCTACGCCTAAGCATTTTGAGATCACACTGCACCTTTAATGAAAAGTGGTCTGACCAATAAACGTCATTATGAATTTTAATTGTGACTACAGACTTCCATGCAGCCTGAGTTGGTAAACAGTGGTCAAGCCAACTACAACTACCATGTACACTCATAAAGGAATAAGAACGCGAGACAATTCCTAGCTTCATAATATCGGCTGACAACCAATTTTGTTTCAGACAAAATTTTAACATTTACTTACCAAACAACGTACCTAGGTGAGCATTAAAGTCTCCAACACATACATAGTTTCAATATTCTCATAATCAACTATTGCAGATATTTCACTTAAAAACTCAACAAATTCTACCAGATCGTCTTGCTCATCCGTAGGCATATACACATTAAAAAAATAACATAAACCGATCCGAAACACACACTTTAATAGCAATAATACGCTCACTCATACACGGAACCACAGATACAGAGTCAAACACGTTGTTTCTCCACAGTAAGCCGACACCGCCATAAGGCCATCCTCGCAATATTCCTTTGCTTGTATCAACCGCAGACTTCCCGAAGAAACAAAAATCCTTATTTACTTGACCCAAGTCAGGAATCTCATGAGGCAGAAGCTATGTCTCCTGGAGTGCAATTATGTCCGCCCCTTCACTCAAAGACTACAAAGTCTGCTGATCGTTTAAAAGATTTACAGTTAAAGCTTATCAACTTGATTGTTGTGTTATCCCTAGCATCATTATTCACCATGTTTTTTTTTAATAAACATAGGTTACTCGATTTACTTTCATTTAGATTACTCGGCTTATTGAACCTAATAAATCTGCGGAAAGATACTCTAGTGGGCCATAGATTTTCATTCATAAACACAGATAATTTATCCTTTGGAATCATAAATTTGTAAGCTCCATAGTCCTTTTTGAATTTCATATTTACTTTCTGGTCGCACTTCAGTGTTAGTTTTACATTTAATATAATTTATTATGTCAACAGTCTCGCAGCTGTTATCAACGTTGTAAGTATAAAACCGTGAGGACAAAGGTGGAATGCTTCATTTCCAGTAAAAAGGGTCTCCGGTTCTCTACACTCACCATACGAAACACAGCAGCGTTAAGCTGCTATTTTGCGCTGGTATTCTGTGAGAGCGTGGTCCTTCCCTGTTCGAGCCTACCCATTCGTGCTACAACTATAGTACTAATATAGCTGCAGCATGGCTCTACCACGTAGAATACAGTTAGAATTCTCAGCGGTCGTTAACTCGTCATAGTCAAATTGATTTGGTGAAATATTAGGTATACCACAAGGATCACTCGTTCATTCTAAACTGTTTTTTCGACATATTATTCCTCTCCGTTTCGTATTAATATTGTATTTTGTCATGGGTAATTTCTTATTTAGCTTATCCTTTGTAGCATAGGTTTCCTTAATAATTGAAATGTCACTCTGCAACCTAATCATATCTTTTAAGAGTCGTTGTTGACGTTGTAAATCTCTTTCCATAACGATAGGTAAAGCTCAGGGTCCGACTCTTTTATAGCACAAATAATATCCGTGATTTTTCGCTTACTTTTGCCATCTCCTTTTCTAATTATATTGTGGTTATTTGTTTTCGAGGACTCAAAAAGTAATTTCTTAGCCTCTGTGATTTAGTTACTTGAAAATTCCGTATTGTACAGACGAGTAATACTATCTTCGTCCATCACATCCGCTTTGATTTGTACAAAAGCCAGTAACTCACATATTACAATATTACAATTCTATATTTCACAGTATTCACAGTCATATTTTATAAATATAAACGAATTTATACATTAATTTATAAATATATTGTCATGACAGCTTGAATAGGAGATATAATAGCTTAATTGCAGCTTGCGGCCGTATATAAATTCACTATTGAATAGGGCCCCATAGACTATCAAACAGCACGGATCTGACCCACCAGCATCTTTCAACTCCCTGAACGTCTAATCAGGTAGACATTCTTTCTAATGAGGGGCCACCCAACACAGTTCTTGGAGCTGTATGCAGATGTATCCAAAAGCATTTCCGTGGCCCTGCCGATAAGCGACTTCACTGAGTTCTTCACCCGCTATCGCAAAGTATAATTAAAATACATTTAACAATGTTTCGTCAGGAGATATTGTAAAATATTTAAAACTATTGATACTAAGAAAACTACATCGATCGATCGATGGGCGATTTCCGTTAAAATTATTGCATCTTTAATAGAACAACATCACCTCAAATATCTATCATTTTAATACTACTATCAAATCATTAAATAAAATATTATAAAGTCATAACTTTATTTAATTCTGTACTACCAGAGACCCACTTACTTTAGACCTATTTTTGTACACCGAAGTTTTATTAGTTAAATAAATTGCTGACCAAAATCAATTTGGCTTTACAAGGTTTCATTGTTTACCTTCTACAGCATTTGCTGTAAAATTATTAAAAAAATTATTGAAAATGAATAACAATAATAATGTCTCTATTCTCAACGGCGACTAGCCATCTGCACAGGGCAGGATTATAGTGCCCTACTGTATGCGCAAGCACTTTCTATATTCCCTTACCTTACTCTCATGGTCCGATGGGACGGTTATCCGACATGACCAGAGATAGATCAGTGGCAGGATCAACGGCTTTACGTGCTTTTCGAGGCACGAGGGTGAAATATCGCCTTCTTCAAAAACGTCCTGACTCCTGGCTGCTACTGCGATTTATTTACAAAAAAATCTAGTATCTGAATTTGTCCCGACCCGGAATTTGAACTCGGGGCCATATGATCAGCAATCACGTTTTAGCGTTCGCGTGGACCACTAGTCCAACGAGGCAGTCAAAAATTGAGAATTATAAGCCTTACTTGTCTTAAACAGTTTTATTAGTTTATTTTAGTTATAAGGTAACGCGAATGACACTAAAACTTTTTTATGCAGAAGAGCCTTATGAGCAAATTTTGTTGTTGTAGTTTGAAATTGCTGATTTTTAAGTTCATAAAAAAAAAATTATATCATCTTAGGAACTACCCGCTGGGAGATGCTATTTAGTTCAAGGATTGATATTTCCTACAGATATCCCTATAATGATGTCAACAAATCGAATATGATTGATGTAGGTATTGATCATTAATAATGATACCATAACCTTCTTAAAGCAGTAGCTTGAAAATATCTTTCAAAGGACGATGAAGAATTTCCGGGATATTACGTCACCCTATCTTACAGCTTCCTACAAATAGTATAATCCAATAGACCTTGTAAACTTAGTAAACAAAGGCTTCAGCAACAAAGCACTGCTTAAATTTGGGCTGAATGAAGCGTTTCAATAGTCAAGATAATGTGCCACACAAAGTGGCAGATTGTACTTACTGTTCTTACTTTATCATTTTATATGCATGTGGTTTGTGGAACTAAATTCATAAAAACTGCAGGGAGATGATAATTGGGATCCATTTTAAGCTTGCTTAGAAACAGAAACAGTAACAGAAATAGAAACTTTTTTATTCAATATTGATTATAAATAATGCTTATTTAAAGTCACTATTTTGTTTAATTACCACTGGTTCGGAAAAAAACCTCTGGCCTGGGAAGAACCAGCAATAAACCCAGCGGGACTTTTAAAAAAAAAACAGTTTACAATTATGTATGTTACACAATTAACAACACAAAACAAATTGGAAATAGCATAGTAGACTGACGTCCGTTATATCACTGGAAGAGTATAGGATGAGATTTGCTCTTGGCAACTAACTACACTTGAATGTGGAATAGAATAGAATAGAAAAGGATAGAATATTTTTTATTCAATACATATTATTACATAATACTTATTGAAAGTCATTTTTTTACCACTGGTTCGGAAAATACCTCTGTCCTGGGGAGAACCAGCAAGAAACCCAGCGGAACTTTTTTTAAAACATATTTCATTTACAATAATTTTGTTTGTTCAATTTTTAATTTAATTTTAATAGAACCAGCATGGTGGCGATCACGTCATTCCCAGGGCTTTTTTTGATTTATGTGTTCTTTGTTATTGTAATAACCCTTTTGTACAATTTTTCTTTAATAAAACATTTAAACTTGTTTATTGACAAATTTTGTAAATTTTTGGGATTTTGTTGTAAAAGCGTATACATTGCCCCATAAATGAATTACTAATTCTTCGGAGTCTAGTAACTGGTATTACAAGCTAATGTTTGTTCCTAGTGTTCAACTGCGTGCAGTTCTCTTTTGCAAAACAAATATGGCTTCAATGTCAGTCGCATTACCCCCTAGCAAAATTCCATAAGACATCACGCTATTAAAGTAACCAAAATAAACTAATCTAGCTGTCTCAATATTGGTGAAACCTCTAATCTTTCTTACATCATATTCTGCAGAACTAAGTCTGCCTGCCAATTTAGATATATGGAGGCCCCATTGAAGCTATAGATAGATTGATTTAATGACATGGGTTACTTTTCTTAAAGCCGCTGTCGTAGTCGGTGTTCAACGTAGACTGCTATCTTTTTCCAACAGCAAAATTTCTAGCGAAAACTTATAATTCAGGTAGCAACGAAACGGCCAAGTCACATATTTTGACTATCGTGTAGAGCTTGTAGAGTTAGGGCGTGTAGAGTTAGAAGCTTGGTTCTACATGAGATCTGATAACTTTTTGACAGTGCGAGCCATATTGTCTCGTCTTGGCAACATTTAACATGAAAATGTTTTTGGTTGGATTTCATGGTTGCAATCAGGGCGATACGTAATATTATGAAACCTGACGAAAGCCCCATATACACTTTTATCCTCTAATTTAAGGGGTTGAGGAATGATTTTTTTTAAGAACCTGAAATACGATTTTTTTTATTTGTAATTAGATGTCTGTGTACTTGTATAATTTTCAGATCTATAGCATGAAATTAACTTTGTAAGGGAATACCCATATACAAACTTCCATTCCCTAATTTAAAGGGTGGGGGGTGATTTAATAAAAATTCCGAAATATGAATTTTATTACTATTAACTTGAACACTACACTATTAACACTAAACATTTAAATAAAACTAATTTTTACAGATTTTATCGCGTATATTAACTTCTTTTATATTCCCGACGTTTCGAGTACTTTACAGTACCCATGGTCAAGGGAATATACTAATAGAGGGGCATAATAGTTAACTGCGTTTGCTACATAAAATTCCCCAAAATGGACAGCTGCGCTGAGATATAACAGGACACAGTAAATCTTGGATCAGACTACTTAGGGCTCCCCCAACGCCTTAAACTAGGGGATGGATGTTTGTATGAGACTTCCACAAAGTTTGATGCTAGAAGTCTGAAAATTGATATATCCCTATATCAATTTTCGGACTCCTTGTTACTCCTCGTTATAAATATGTTTCTTTTTTTATGTTTCTTAATAACTCACTTTTTTTCTTTAATTGTAACGTGTCATGTGTGTAGATGTAAGTGTTGGAATAAATTTCTTTATATCTTATGACGCACTTCCCTTCTGGTTCGCCTGGATTGGGCAGCAGTCTAAGCACAGCACCCTTTCAATCGAGAGGACTTCCGCTCGAAGTTTTATTCAAATCCCAGTGACTGTCAAGGTGGGGCCTAGGTAGAAGGTAGGCAGGCATCATTGGCGAGATTCTACTAAAGCGGCTTCAGTACTGAGACTTACAGAACCACATGTTCAATCTCCATAACCTTTTCAATATGTGTCAAATAGTGGACAAGACTTATGTAAAGCTCGGACTTGCCTGACCTATACTCGTGAACGTAACAAATACTATTAGTGAAAGGAATCACCGTAATTATTACTGGAACTTTCACTGAAATTATTCACTGAACTTTCTCAGAACGTGTATGAAAGCACTCTGCTGAAAAGCGCGATTAAGTTTTTTAGAATTTTCAATCGACACTCTTGAAGTCACGGACGAGCAATTGGTCACAGTCATAGTAATAGAAAACGGGTGAGATTATAAAAAGTGGTCGGTGTGTGCAATCGTAGGTGCTTGATTAAAAAACAAAAAACTCAATAGAAACAACAGAGTGTAATCACGGTCCGGTCTAGATCCTTTTTTTAAATTCAAAATAAATATATTTTGTTGTGAAACTATGTACAGTTTTAGGTATAGTATTTTCCAAACTTCAGAAGTAAAATATCCAAACAATTTATTAACTTACTATTTGAAAGTTTTTATTGGCCCTTTATTTAAGAATCCAATATTCAATGTATCGCCACGCTCTCGGAGCTATAAAGTCCGATTCTAACTAACCAAAAATCAACACTTACATACACTCGTAGTCTCCAAATTGGAAATAATAAGGTAGACATCTTGCCCATACTGATTTTTTTATAATTTTTCATCATCATCATTTGTAACTTATCAAAGCGTTCCATTTTTGCTGTATGAAAAATAAAAGAAAATATATTTCCACTTGTTATCCACTAGATTGCATAAGTTACCGTTACAGCCTATTAAAGTCCACTGCTGAACATAAGCCTCGTCTATAGATTGCCTCATAGAGGATTTTTGCCATAGTTGCCACGCTTGGCAAGCGGGTTAGCAACGGCAGTTTTTTTATTTTAAGTCGTTATTAGGAAGACGCTGCTGCCCATCTCCTGATTTGTTTCCCTCTGTCGCCTCTTACGACACCCACGGGATGATGATGGGTGGTGGATATTCTTAAAGCGTCACTACACGGTGGGATTTCATAAGTAAAAGCAAGCAATTCGAAAGAAAGGAAAAACAAATCGGTTATTTTACACGTGATTTAAATGTACTTTGGCAATGGAATAATAGATGAAACCCTACAAAAACGTTTTCCTGCTAACAGGTCGGTTCCTTAAAGTGCCAGTAGAACGTTTGTAAGTAGTACTTATTACGCAATGCTCTTATACATTTGAATTGCGTATTTTACACTATAGCGATGTTGAATTTATAGTGTAAGTAACTACCTACCGAAAGGATTATAAATTCCTGCTAGAGAGAAGATGATGATGTAAAGATGTTAAAAATTAATTGCCTTAGATCTGCGTAATAAAATAACAGGATGTGTCGTACTAAAAGCTAACTCCCCAGCGATTTCGAATCGACAAACAAGATTGCCTTACAATCAAGCGTTATCATTGCGCATTTAGCTGATCATAAAAAAATCAAGCTCTAAATTGCAGGTTAGATAATTCTTTAATAAATTAAAAATCACTTCTTAAATATTTTTGTGTCAAAAAACGTACAAATATTGAGAAAATTGTTGTAATTGCTTGCGAATACGAGCGCCATCTATCTACGGATATCTCAAGTTCCTTACCAAATGGAATGTACATGTTGCAAGCAGATTGTAAGATTCGTCATTATACGAGTACGAATGGCGCCGTCTGTTTGTAAACGCTCGCTGCCTTGTGAAATGCCGAAGGCTATTGTGAAGTGCCTCGTCATTTTGTAATAGTGTATGTTATCTTATAGTCGAGCCGGGCAGATCGATTTATCTTATAGTCTGAGCATTTCATGATACGTCGCCATTTCATGTTTGGCCAGCAATTTGTAACTTTGACTTCTGTTAATATATTATAAACTAGATTTTTACCCGCGGCTTCGCTCGCGTGGGTTTCAATTTAGAAACATCATTAAATGCAGTTTCGTGGCAAATTTAGCAAAATTCGATCACAATATCGTTACCTCTGTGTCTGTGTCTCTATGTCTGTTTGACAAACAATTTTTTTGAATTCTTAAAGACTATCTGATGATATAACATACTTTAGGAACACGCGAATAAACAAGTTTTTCATAATTGCATTAATATCATTTGTCTAGAAACACCTACCATTTTTTACATCGGGCGTGTCTTCCGGTGTAACCATAAAAAAGGTAAATTGTCTTGGAATCAACAAATTTTATTATTATTTTTTAATGTTTATTTGCGATATTTGATTCATATAATCCCCCCATTCCATGGGTTCTATAAAGTGCCCGAAACGTCAAGAGTTAAAAAAGTTAAAATAAAACGCGATATAATCCTTAACATTAGTTTTATCTACCGACTTCACACAGGAGGAGGTTGTATGGGGAGGTTTGTGAGTTGTGACCCTCTACATACAATTGATGTGTAGGATGTCGATATAGGTTGTATCTACGTTAGGAGATGTGGTCATTAAAACTGTGTCCGATTCCGTACTCAATTCGACCGTATGTTTTTTTTATGTGTGTTACCTCATAACTTTTTTCTGGGTGAACTAATTTCGATAATTCTTGTTTTATTTGAAAGCTGGTGCTTCACATGTGGTTCCATATAAATTTGATCAAGGTATGACTTATGGTTTTTGTGTTATTCTTAATAATTTATATTGAAGTCGGTTGTACAAATTTTTAATTATTGCAAATTAAGTTCTATTCACAGTGAACGTGGGAAGAACGACACTCATGAACGGCAGAAGAAAAACGTTTGTCTTGTTGTGGCGGTGAAAGAGAATCCGCCACTTCATATCGTCCCGTGTGTGTCGTAAGGGCGACAGAGGAAAACAAACAGGAGATGGGCAATATTATCTTCCTGACAACAGTTCAAAATAATAAAAGCTGCGGTTACCAACCCGCCTCCCAAGCGTGAAAACTACAGCAAATATCCACTCTATTTGATAATTATGATGAGTTCTACTCTTTCGAAACTTTGCTACCCTTAATATTTACGGTAGAGTGAAAACAAACCAAACAAAAATAAACATTTCCGAAAATATGAATGAAATAAAACTGCGTAATTGCCCCATCAAAACTAAAAAAGTAGCACCCTACATACATGTCACTGCTGGGCACAGGCCGCAGAGTTTTTGGCCAAAAAAGTATTGGCTGCGCTGATCCCAACGTGGGATCACCTCAACTGGGGAACTTCTCAGATATCCAGGTCTTCCTTCACCGCCGAGAATGTGGTAAATCGACACTTCAAATTGCAATTAATATATATGCTAAAATATATAATAATGCTTATGTTCTATGAAATTTACGTTTGGATATGTTTAATTGCCGCCTTTGACAATTAAAATAAATTAAACCTTTGTTTAAGTAAAATCTTTGATAATTAAAGTATTTTACCGCAAGAGCCTGTTCATTTATAAATTACTCCTGTGAGCTATGAACCAGGACTGACACAAAATCTTAATTTGTCTGAAAATATGAAAGCTATCTTAAATGGAAAACTGATTTATAACTCTTTAAAGGTGAAAAAGTAAATTAGCAGCTTACATACTTCTCTCTACTATGCACAGGGCTCCTTATTATCTATAGTGTTTTGTGGGCAGAAAATAGTTGGTATGTCACAATGCTTCAATGCGTATTAACGGTTTTCACATTTCCACGACTTTTTTTAACTACTCAGACATCTACGTTTCCCCACGATGTTATTCTTCACCACTTCACCGGACACGTGGTAAGTCAGCACGTAAAATTTCGCATTACAGATTTATTTTTCCTCAAAAGAATCATACACGTTTTGCTCCCATGCTATGATGAAATCTCACGGCGAGCTACATGGCTCTCGTATTTGTTTAAATAAAATTCATAAAAACTGAAACAGCTTTTGCACGATTGTTGACCACATCTACCTAGTAATTAGACAACCAACGATGCCACGAACTATTCCATCAAATAGAGTTAAAAATTTCACAGTGCACTTAATTTTCAATTATTTACATTAGATAACTTGATAACAAATGAAGTTGGTGAAATAAAAGCTATGCTGATAGAGACACACAATATATTCAACTAAAGAGCTTCTCACTTAATCTCAGTTTTGTGTACACAGTACTGGATACTGTGCACACAAAACACATGTGTTGTGTACAGTATCCAGTGTAACAGCGTCGTTAGTCATTTTGCCAAACGTGGTAATTGCGGTAAATCATCCCGATAATCGCCACCAGTCTGGATATTTTAAGTGTGACAATTTTTGATGCTGCACGAATAAGTATTCAGTAGCATTCTAAAATTTAACTTTATCAGTTACTTATCATTAGTTTATTTAGCAGAAAGTAGACGGCGTTAATTACATTATAAATGAATGAATGTAAAAATGAAATGAATTATTACATTAAACTATGAAAGCCAAAACTATACAATCTAGTAATATCAACGATAGAAGGTTAGGGAGCGACTGGCCAAGAGCAACGCCAAAGCCAAAACCAAAACTTGTCGGTTAAAAATATGCTGTCAGCGCCGCTAGCGGAAAAACTATTTAACGATATGACCATATCATGAAATAGCAATGTTGTGTTTAGTTATTAATATCGTCAAACGATCTCTATTTATTTATTTGGTCAAACTATATCATGACATGGTCAACAAATAGTGTTAAATATCATGAAATGACACCATTTCTTGAAATGATAGACTACTTTATGATACATGATCAATTCTACGATCTGGCCACGACATATATAAAAATCTCATTGATTAAATTATAAGGATTATGAAAATTTTGCAATAATTGCAGGCAGACCAGTTTTAATCAGTTTACATTTAGATTAGTAATTGAATTAAAAACCATATCAATTTTCATACGTTTCATAGACGTCACTATTATCTATTTAAATTATTACGGTTTTAAAATAAAATAACAAAAAACATAAAAAAATTACGTTAGGATTTTTAAATGATTTTATATATCTAATTATTTAAACATATAAATGTAAGTTATTTATATTATTTAATTTATTAGTATTTTCTTTCTTTTTTCATTTGATGATAGATGGCACCGTTTTGATAATTAAAACGTAGATTGTCGGCGGAGTTTCAAATTGTTATGCAAGGGTTAAAACTAATTTTAAACTTTATTAATAAATTACAAATACGGTATTTATTTGAAAGAACACCCGTCATCCCGCCTATTAACTAATATAATCGTATATAATAGAAAATTAATATCTAAAGGAAGGAAAATACTTAACCTTCTTTTTTTGAAGTTCTGTAATCGGATAAAAAGTAGCCTATAAGTTGCTCCGGGTTATTAACTACCTACATACAAAATTTCATGGAAATGGGTCCAGTAGTTTTGGGTGAATTTTGAATACACAGGCAGACAGACCAACAAACGTTTTGGCTTCAGTACCCTTTATTTAGTCCCCTGGACTTGTTTTTTCAAGAATATATTATAACTACAGACACGACCTTTCTACAAACTTATTATATGTAGGTAAATAGATACGAAAGCACCTATTTAGTAATATTAGCAACAGTAAGTTACCATGCGGCTGGGTTGGCACTTTAGCCACATACATTTATATGTTATATAAATTAGGCACAAATTGCTATGGCGGCGTATCGTGAAATGCCCGGGCACATCTTAAACATATTAAGCGAGCATATAACCAGCGAGCGTTTGCAAACAGACTTCGTTTGTATAGTGACGAATCATACAATCTGCCGACGGCATATATAATTACTATTTGATCGAGTGAGGATTACGAATTTCTCGATACTAAGGAAACACTCCATGGCAACTAATACCAATTTGAGCCAACATCCTGGTTCCGTCCGTTTCCTACTTGGATTGCTTAAAAAATAACTCGAAACCATCGAGATTAGGCTCTCATTATTAGTTATTTTGTTATTTAAAAAAGAATACTAGTAACACAACTCATACTCCTGTTAACCACTCTTAGTTAGCTTGTGCTAAGAGTAGTTCACGACGGTAGTCAAATTGCGGATTCGAACCCACGACTTTTAGAATTTTCAGTCCAAAACCTACCGTTAGGCTACTGTCACTTGACACATTATCCGAGCTTGCAAGTATATAATTAGACAAGCCTATTAATAGAACTTATCGTATCCGTGTTAAATTTTGTACGAGCCTACCGTGCCTGAGTGATTGTGTGTTTGTACGTTTGTGCGGGACTGTAATATCTCCCAATCCCTATCCCGGTTGATATCTCTCGATAGTATTTAAAAGTTGTTGCCGTAATTAAACTCGACTACAATAAAATTGTTATTTTACTTTTATAGGATTAGGGTGGCAAACGAGCCCACAACCCTCCTGACGGTAAATGGATGCTGTGGCCCATAGACTTCTACATCCGTCCTCGATTAGAATCAAAATGTAGATGCGATGTCAGCTCTGAGGACTTAGATGGAATGTCTCGTTTCCAGTAAAAATGGTCTCCAGTTCTCTACACTTACCATACGAAACACAGCAAAATTAAGATGCTATATTACGCTGATATTCTGTAAAAGGGTGGTCCTTCCCCGGTCGAGTCGACCCATTCGTGCTACAACCATAATATAGCTGCAGTATGGTTCTATCACGAATAAAACTTTCATTATTTTTTGTTATTGACTGGCAGTTATTGACAGTCCATAGTCGACCCTTAAATAAAATTATCCCCATACAAAATATTTTTGTCTAATGTAATAAAGTAAACAAAATGAAAGTGACGTATATCTAGAATAAAGTGTTTCGCTAATTTCAATTTACTTAGTTCTTACTAAACGATCATAATCAGTAATTGATATTGGTATCATGGATGAAATGGAGCTGATTTTCGAAGTGTCTAGCGAGCCGAAATCACTTATTGTAGCTTAGTGGCGCTGGAAAACCGCCAAGAGGCCGTTAAAAGTAGCAAAATTTTGTAAACATGCAACTGACAAAGGCGAATCAGGAAATATATTTCTGGCACGCGAGCGAAGTTCAGCGGCGAGTCACGTTGCGGAAAAATTTGAAATTCAATGGTGCCGTTTGTTGTATATTTTAGGTGTTTTGACAACCGTACAAGAGCTTTTAAATGTGTCTATGTTTCGAATATTTTTAGTATTCCATTTATCTTGAATGATATTACACCATACTTGAAAACAAAAAAATAAAATCTAGTTTATTTGATAAGTATTATTAAATAATTATTTTTTGAACCTTACTCAATGTATGGAAACTAAAGGCGGATTAATAACTAAAAACATTCTCTACCAGTCAAACTATAGATCCTGTAGCTATATGGTTATTGGAATAGTACTGGTGTAGACATATACATATATCTATGTTTTTTTAAGACAAATGCAAAAAATTAAGAATTCGAATATTTAGTTAGATATAATTTAAAAATGACTTTTCTTTTCTTTACCAGCCCATAAAATAGTCTGTTGCTGGACATTGGTCTCTCTCATAGTAGAAATTATCATCATCATCATCATCATCATCATCATCATCATCATCATTACAGCCCTTCACAAGTCCACTGAACGTAGGCCTCTCCCAAGGAATGCCACAAAGCACGGTCCTAAGTAGAAATGATTTGCTATAATCGCTTATTTGTTAGACGGAATTGTAGTTGCGTTACTAAAATTTAAACTACTTTGACGCTACTCCATGGCATCGATCTGGATATTTTGGATCTGTTATATACGACATATTTACACCGTCATCTATCGGTGTCTATGAAAAAATTCTAACATTCCCCACAGTCACCTCTTGTATATCCAGCGGGATAATATGCTACGATTGATTCTTTCATGCCATATATTAAATTTTTTTGAATTATCACGTTATTCGCATACGCTTATTAAATAATGTTATGTTAATGTTTATTAACGCCCGTTAGTATTTGTATGTCTGTGCGTGGGAGAAATCTACCAGGTTAACATCATAATTAGTTTATTATTTTTAAATATTAATCATATGCACAGGTGCTGCTTTAAAATATTGAAAACAATATACTATAACATTCACGAATATTTAAATCAACCCAAAAGTACTGCAATAGTCCTCTTGGAAATAGCACATGATTAGTGATCCACCGCCCGAAATATTCGATTTGATACTCGTCAGTCAGGCACCACCTATAGCAATACCAAGAGTAACATAAAAATTTATTCCCGCGAATAGCAATAGTTTGCTCAAGTTGTTATATGTATCAAAATAAATAGTAGTTTACATATGAGCTATTATAAAATTGACAACTATTTGGAGGATAAGGACGTATACAAATAAAATTGTGCACTTTTTGCCGGTTCTTTCCTGTAGAGGTCTCGCTTTTGGATCCGTGGGTAAATTTTGACTTTCATAGCTTTAAATAAGACTAAACTGAACAAAATCTTTTTCACTTTTAGGTGTTTTGTTTGTTGTACTCAAGTCTACAACAGCCTGTTGACCTGATATGTTTCTGAATAATACGATTTCCCCAAGTATCGATTTCTCTCTCTTTACGCTGCCGCTAGTTTCGGGTAAGTTTGTTGGTCATAAGTATATTTATAATAAAGCAGTTGATTGTATTGATATACTCAACTTCGTCAAAAAAAAATATCTTATTAAGCAAGTAAGGTTTTTAAGGGTTATCATACTACTAAATTGTACATGTTTGATAATAACATGCTGTTTCTAAATGATTTGATACTTTATTTTATAAAGTATTATATTGTAATTAATCATGTTTTTAAAAGTCACGCAAGGTTTCTTGCCAGTTCTTCCCAGGACATAGGTTTTTCTGCGAACCTGCGGTAAAGCTCAAGTGACTTACAATAATTATTCATGTAATCCATATTGAATCAAAATGGTTCTATTCTATTCTGCGTATTCTGTACTGTAGTACCATATAAGAACCACTGCCATACGGTCCGTTACAATCACAACAAATTTTAACCCGCGCAATTTAAATTAACTCAAATGGCAGGAACTTAAATTTATTGAAGAGATATCAGAAGTTTATTAGAAAGCCTTTGATTCCGTCGAAATTTTGGCGATGCTACAGTCCCATCAGCGATGCGTATATCGAAGTGCTGAAGTGTTTGTACAGTAGGGCTACGATGTCTATCGGAGTAAATAACCAGAGTTCGAAACCTATCCAAATGCAGAGAAGTGTAAGGCAGGGTGACGTTATATCCCCGAAAATCTTCACCGCTGCATTGGGAAACGTTTTCAAGCTACTGGACTGGAAAGGATACAGTATTAACATCAATGGCGAGTACATCACTCACCTTCGCTTTGCCGACGATATAGTCCTTATGTTAGAATCGCTGGAGGACCTAAGCACTATGCTCAATGAACTCAATAGTGCCTCCCAACGGATAGGTCTTAAGATAAACATGGACAAAACAAAGGTCATGTCTAACGTCCATGTCACACATATGCCAATAGTTGTTGGGAACACTCTGTTCGATGTTGTTGACGAGTACGTTTGCCAATCAATCGACGAATTCAACTCGACTGGGTAGCGTTCGGAAGATTACGACACATCTTCTCGTCAGGTATACCGCAAAACTTGAAAACAAGTTTGTACAACCAGTGCGTGTTGACAGTGATGACATTTGGATCTGGGACGTGGTCTTTCATTGCTGGCCATATGAGGAAGCTCAAGGTCGCTTAGCGAGCTTTGGAGAGGACTACGGAGTTTCTCTGCATGTTGGAACCAGAGTAACCGACATAGCCCAATAGATTAATAAGCTAAAGTGGCAATGAGCCGTCCATATAGTTTGAAGAATCGACAACCGATGGGGAAGAAAGTATCTCGAGTGGCGGCGCCCCACTAGAAGGAAAGATGACCTGGTAAGACATGCAAGAAGTTGAAAGATGGAGGTGGCTTAGGACCGTACTATGGAGGAGGAAGCCTATGTTAAACAGTGGACTTGTGAAGTTATGTAATAATGATGATATCAGAAATTCATATGGAATACATCACTAAAACCTTTCTTTATTTTACTAGTTAAATATGTTCGTATACTATCAGAGTATATTCGCCTATTAGTAGCTATTTGACAAAGGTATCTGAAACATTCACAATTCAGGTAAAAGAAATATGAAAGCAATTATAAATAAAACAAAAGACGTAATAATATACTACCTTAACAAAGAGGATAAAATACTGGATTAAATTTTACTGATTAAAAGAGATCAAGTTGTGAAATGCTTTGTATTTAAATTTAAACTTATTCTGAAAACGATGCTCGGAGTTTCTTTGTGTGAAAAAATCCGTACACAAGATCTCACAAAGACATAATGTGAAAAGGGAGCCAAATTCGGTACGAATGACGATCGGGATTGTGTTTTTTTTTATAGAATTATGGTAAGTGGGTAATGTAGTTCATAGACACGTACACATATCCTCGATTAAGAATCAAAATGCAGGTGCGTTGTCACTCGTGAGACTAAGATGGAATGCCTCGTTACCAGTAAAAAGGGTCTCCAGTTCTCTACTTACCATCAGGTGGACTGTGTGCTAGTTTGTCACCCTTATACAATAAAAAATATACTGGTCTTTTTTACTTTTTATTTACTACATTTGTAATATAATTACATATTATAAGTCGTTCTGTTCTCGAATAGAAGGACTGAAGAGATCTGAAGTGAACTCCTCATGTGAATGATGCTTACGTATGCTTCAATTATTTATTATAACTTCTGAATTCCATTATGTAACAAAAAAGTCTATTCTTTTGTGATGTTTTCCAAACGTTGCATAATCACAGTACTTTTTTACTGAATATTATTATTTGCTTAATTAATTCTTAAAAGAAGAAAAAACAGACTTTTATACAGAGGTCCTTTAAAAATATCATATACTAGCTGTGCCCGCGACTTTGTTCGCATAGAATAATTTTTAGTAATTTATTATTATACTATCCTACAAGAATCGGATTTTGTTCACAATTTCATGGGTTTTAATGTTTTTGCGTGGAACCCTAATTCATTTTCTAAAATAAACGCGTAAGTTACTCCTTATAACATCAGCTATCTATCAGTGAAAGTCTCGTGAAAATCGGCCCAGCCGTTACGGAGATTAGCCGGAACAAACAGACAGACAGACAAAAATTCTTTTATTTTTTTTATTTTAAGTAATTGTATATCCTTTCATATGCATTTTGTTATAACATAGTAGCTGGTCCTGGCGAGTTGCTGCCGCAGAAAAAATAATTAGGAATGATAATACATTCATTGAAATTGAATTATAATGTATAACTTTCAAATAAATTTGTCAGTACGATACGCGCACCACCTACTAAGTTAATTGTACTATGCCTATAACCTTCGCGGAAGTGCAAGCAATTTGTTGACAAAGTTTTACTGCAATCTGATGAACGCTACTGCAGCGCATAAAATACGAACAAACAAAAATTAATTTTTATATATTAGATTATTTTTTCATTACGTACAGACACTTCAATTTTCATGGATGTTTGTATGGATTACATTTCATTCATATCGGACTGGTGGTGATATATGTGTGATATATATGGTGGTGGTATATGCTTAGCAATGACAAAATAATTTTTGCACATCTTTTTTTTAAATGGGGAATGTCTATCTCCTTGACTTGAACTTGGCAAGTGATAAATTTATTAAATAAAAGACAAAGTCAATATTCGTAAGTAATGCATATTTTTATAGTATAAGGGTGACAAACGAGCACACAGTTCACCTGATGTTAAGTGGATGCTGTGGCCCATAGACATCTACATTTATCTTCGATTAAGAATCAAAATGCAGACGCGTTCTCACCCCTAAGGACTGAGATGGAATGCCTAGTTTCCAGTAAAAAGGGTCTCCAGTTCTCTACACTCACCATACGAAACACAGTAGCATTAAGCTGCTATTTTACGCTGGTATTCTGTGAGAGCGTGGTCCTACCCCGGTCGCTCCACCACACAGCTGTATTATAATTGTAACACGAGCTACAACTATAATATAGCTGTAGCATGGCTCTACCACGTATAAAATTTATCTGATACTTTTTATTTCATTTTTCACGGCTCCGTGACGCAGTGGCTTAGCAATGAGTTGCACCGCAGAGGGCCGCGGGTTTGAATCCCGTATGCAACAAGTATTTGTATGGCCTACAAATATATGTTCCGGGTGTGGATGTTTGTCTTTCTGCAAGTCTTAAGTTTGTAAACTACCTCTACGATACAGGAGAAATTCCTAGTGAAAGGATATTGTTTTAGCTCAAAAAAAATTCACATAAAGCGATGTTAATGACTTAAAAAGTATACTCTAAAGCAGTGCACATGGTCATGACAGACAGACAGACGGACGCTGCAACTAATGAGTTTCGAAGCGCGGAGCTCGCTTCGTTTATCAAACGTGTGGAAGTATTGACATTGATACATTGTTTTCTGAATATAATTCCACTCGAAATGTGTCAATCACAGCTGTCTACGGATAACTAATGAAAGAAATCAGATTGAAATACTTAAATAAACTGTACGTCATACTAATGAAAACACAAAAGAAAGGCGTCACTGGCGTAGAGGTAAACATTTTTATAAGAAAACTATGTTTTTATGGACGTATAGCAAAACTTAAGCAGAAATTAAAAAATGAAACATTTAGTTTTCTTCATTGATTTTTTGAAAACTTATACTTTTTATCTTGGTAATAAATTTCATAATAATGGAAGTTTCCATTTACAAAGAAAGATTAAGATCACATGAAAACTCACGACAGCTAAAAACAAAAACCATTAGTGGTTGTCTTCTGGTTAACACAGCTGAAAAATTTTATTCGTATTCGTGCGTATTTAGTGGAATTTAGATACTAATTATGCTTTCAAATAAATGTTAATTTTGATGCTTCTATTTACTGCAAGTGAGAACAACGGCATATTCTTAGCCCATCGTAAGAATGTACCGAGTGAAACATTGTCTTGATATTTCGATTTGAATTTCCACATAACACAAAGCTTTGGCTTAAAATTTGGATATAAATATTTAACAAACAAAAGGATCCGTCATCCCTTCTTGCCCCGCGGGCGCACTGTTAGTAGAAATACTAATCATTGTTATCATTATCATTACAGCCTATCGAAGTCCTCACCTAAACATAGGCCTTCCCCACAGTATGCCTCATATAGGGGACATTTATCATGGTTGGCACGCTTAGTCTGCGGGCTTGCGAGCGAAGTTTTTTTATTATTTTAGTTGTTATCAGGAAGACGCTGCTGCTCATCAAATGTCTCAGTTCCCTCCGTCGCCTCTTATAGCACCCACGGGATGATTCGAGTAGTGGATATTCTTACACCGCCACTACACGGTAAGACAAAGACCTACCGGGTACACAAGAAACATTAAAAGATTTTTCGAAATTCCCACGGGGTCGGGAATAAAGAGGATTTATGTTTTTACTTTAAAGTTGCCGTATTTACCGAAAACTGTAATGAGAGACTTCAAGTTTGGCATGTTATTAAATTAAATATAATTTTCAGGATATTTTGAAATTTCGGATTTTTTAAAATGGAGAAGGAACATTCCACGCGAGCAAAGCCGCGGGCGGTCGCTGTTAATTAATACGTAAAGATTTTAATTAGATTTTTGCTAGATATAATGATAACTATGTAAGAAATTCAGGAAGTCGATGGATACAAGTGGCTCAGCACCGTGCTTGGTGGCCTTTTTTGGGCCTTTGTTCAGCAGTGGATTGTGTACTGATGATGATGATGACGAAAAAAATTTTGAAAAGGAAAAGATGATGAAAGAAGATCGTTATTGACATGTTATGTAATCAGACTTAAATGATAATGATGGTGAAATTGTATTGTTTTTTTCTTTTTATTTATTTTTTATTTCGTATTTTGTCCTGTATCATGGAAGTTTTGTAAATACATAAATATATATCGACAAACATCGTGACTCGGAACGGTTATTCGAAGGCCATATAAACACTTGCTCTGTGAGAAATTCGAACCCTACTATTAGATACTACTACTTAGATACTACTGACCAACTTTTTAATATTTTTAAAAGATTTTATATTTCTGTTTTCAGCGTAAAAGTGACTACACACTTTAACAAATGTTTGTGTAAACCGTGCTCTCATTTGGATAAAAGTTTAACAGCAAGAGTTAACTTAACCGGACCAAACTTACATAAAAGCTACGAGTGCTCTCAACGAGAGCGATTTGCCGACACTTGGTCAACCGCTGCCCACGAGAGCGCACGATTTTTGCGGGCGGTTTCAGTGGCTTTGTCGACTCTTTGTATGTGACTGCTCATTTGCTTTAAATACATGATATAATTAATTTATTTATCCTTTATTGCAACACGCCTTTAACTAGTGGTTTCAAAGGGCGGACTTAATGCCCTATGGCATTCTCTACCAATCGACCCTAAGAAACATGAAATAAATAAAGATTTTGGTACATGTAAATTAAAGACAAAAAAAATATTAAAAAGATAAACAGTTGAACTATTAACTCCTATTCTACTTAAATACATTATAATATAAATATGAAACATATAAATATAATATACGTATAATCATGGCTCATAAGGTCTCTCGCTTTTAGGTACATACATATCTTTTATGTCTACTGATAACAATGGCAATAAATTATAATAATATGTGGCAAAATCCGAATATCAAAAGGAAGAGTCCAAGAGCAGGACCCGAATCAAAGTCAAAGAGCAGGCTCCGGAGTGTAATGAAAAAGCATTTTTACGTAATATAGGAAGTTGGAAGCGAGAGCGGTCCGATATTCACGTTGCCTAGGGTTTTTATGTCTTCAGGCACATCCAGCCATGTCCAAGAATTGTTTATAACAGAATGCGTGCGTAATGGGATCTATGATTTTACAAAATGATGAAAAGATAATCAACTGACACTTAAAATAGTCTACCATAAGTACGTCAACACTGTCCTACGCCATTTGTATCTTCACATAATAATTCAGTGCTCTATTTTTGTATATTATTGTAAAGTATTATTTTCGGAGCAACAGAGATAGAAATAGATTTTTTCGTTTAATGTACATAGATAATAAAAAATAATACTTATTGAAGTCATTTTTATGTTTAATTTAACACTGGTTCAGAAAACCTCTGTTCTGGGAAAAACCATTAACCATGTAACCCAGCGGGACTACATAAAAATTTCTGATATTTACGCAAACACTACACATTGAATAAAACAATTTTTACGGATTTTATCGCGTTTAATTTTACTTTGGTCACGTGCGGACCAAAGTATTTGACGTTCCGATGTAAAAGTTAACCCGGAGTACTTTCAGCTTTTTAATTATGAATTTGTGGTCTATCAAATTAATCTGAACGAATGGCGGGGGCCATCTAGGATATGATCACAGACTGCAGACTTGCTGGAGCGTTGGTGTTTCACTTTAGCTATAACTATATGTTCTTTTACGCGGGTTTTTATAGATATTTTTGTTTGCCCTATATAAAAGAGACCACGTTCACCATCACCTTGTTCACTCCTACGTCTTGTAGTGGGATACACTTGACGGGCAGTAAAAACTGAGTTATCTTCTTCGACGGCTTGTAGAATGTTCTAATAGAAGCTTGCTTGAAGATATATATGTCTTGTAGATGATATTCAATCTTGTCTGTGACTTGCTTGACGTTTTGGAGCTCGGTGGCTAGGTATTTGCTGTCACAGATCCCCTGTACTCCATGAAACAAAGATTTTCGCACGGTAGCTAACTGTGAAGGATGATGGTGAGATTCACCGTTTAAATATTGGTGTGTATGGGTCTTTTTTCTATACATAGTCTAACTTTTAGTGTTTTTAGGATTTCGGATGACAATTACATATTGGAAAGCTAAGGAATTATATGCCTCTTACTGCATAGTAAATTTAATTTTAGAGTTTATTGAATTTAGATGTTCTAAAGATGCAGTTAATTTGTCTGATGTCTGAATTGTGAAAGTAACGTCTACGTAACGCATGTAGAACCTTGGATACAGGAGTAGTAAAAAAGGCTTTCTCTTCAAAGTCCTCCATGAATATATTGCCGACTATGGAATGTATCTTCCATCTCCACACCATCTATTCGGCATAAATCAGTTATAAGGCAATGTCTGAGTAATACTGCATATCCTGCTGGCATGTTGTTATGCATTATTCGCGTCTGTGGTCTGTAATGTTGAAGGTTTTAATAAATAGGAGACGTGTTTGTACAAGAACTTTAATTATACTGATCCTTATTCTACCTAACACTAATATATATATTGTGGTGGCTACACCACCTCCACCGAAAAAAAAAAAAAAAATTAAAACATTTTTTTTTATATTGAAAAGTTAATCCTAAATAAAATCTTACGTTTTAATTACGGATAATATATATAATTCGTCTTGGATTGGGTAGGACGGCTGGCCAAACCTCCTATGCATAATTGCTCAATCACATTAAAATTAGTATAATGTATTATGCATACATACAACATACGTATTTGACATAATTAGTGAACATTCGCGAAGGTATATTATTTTTGGTCGACACATTATTGTAACATACTTAGATATTGAGTTATTTAGTCACTTATTAAGTAACTTATCCAGACACTCGCATTAAGTAGTACCTACTCTTCCTTGTATATTTTTTTTCACATTTATATTTATAATTGCATACTTTATACTTCATTTATTTATACCTTTATATTTGATTAATCGTTATCATGATCCACGCAAATAAGTTATATATTAATACTCTACAATTTTTCAGAAGATGATGACTTATAAAAGTTAAAACATATGATTTGAAGGTTCAATAATATAACACCGAAAATATTGCATTTCATTTTAAGATGAAGTGAACAAAGAACATAATGCAACGTAATCATGATCATTAACTTAAAAACAGATATCAAAATACATTTTGCAATCTCAGCCGCGTAAGCGGTTGGTGACAGACACCTTTGTTATAATATCCAAAGCACGTATAAGGAAAGGTTTTCAATTACATCGTATGACACAAACATAATATCTAATTCAACATAACTTACAAAATGTTCTATTATGAGTACACTTAAAAGTATTTGAAAATTATAGTATTAAACACTTTTTAATGTACGTAGTTGAGATCGTTACATTGCATTGTTATACATTTACATTTACATACATTATCGAGTGTTTATTATTTAAGTTATTTATAATAGTCGAAAACTGATTTACTTTTCTCTTTAGAAAAAATTTCATAGAAAATGTTTATCTTAATTGAATACAGAGTTTAAAAGTGTAAAAGTTAATTTAGAAGTTATAACAAAATATTTGTTTAACATTTGAAAAGACAATTTTTTAAAGTAAATATGTATTAACGTAAATTTAGATTTGACTGTCTATATAGAGAAAAAAATTATTACATTATCAAACTTATAATAATAGACTATCGATACGCTTTTTGATTTGATTTTGCAATATACCAAATTTAGTTTAAATTGTACAAATTATACATAAACAAAAAAAAAACATAACACAAAAGAAATTTAAGGTAGAGTTATTGTAACTATGAATCAATGTGGCTAAATATGAAAAAAAATCTTGTAAATTCATGTAAATCTACGCTAAAATGTATTAATCAAATTTAATTGTTTTTTACATGTGGTTGTGTGGATCGATCCTATAGTTACTAGATGTATAGCTTGTAAGTAGCATTTTGAGTAGCATTGCAGGTAGCACCCTAATACAGAAATGCAAAATAACAACATAATATCTCACATTTTAGATTTGTTCAGGGATTCCCTTGAAATGAGGTAATAATTTACCTCATTTTAATTGTTCTCATGTCCTTTATTTTCATACTAACAGTACTCTCATATCCTTTGTTTTCGATTATCAGGCCTTTTTTTTTTTCATATTTCTTGTACGTACTTTCTTTTATTTCTTAATATTTTTGACCTTTAGCTAGTATTTCTATTCTCTTATACATTTATTTATTTATTAGATATCGGAAACGGAGTATTAATTCACTTCATTTATATTTTATTTCATGATATTTATCACGCGGGTACTTTATAAATATAGCCCCATTTACTTGGGTACTATATTACATTTCATTACATTCATTTTATTTTATTGGTACATAAACTTTTTAAATCATACTATATCAAGGTAAAACTGTACCTGGGTTGTGCACAACCTTGAGGTCAACGTTTAAGTCATTTTAAAAGACTCCAACAATTGTCACGGAGGAAACTAAGTTCACACTATGATCCAATGAAGGATACGACCTCAATGTACCATTATTAAGGGTAACAAATTTAAGACTTCTGGTCCCCAACAGTACTAATGTGAGTAAAATTGTTCACATCTCACTTGTACTGAAGGTATTGTTCCTAGTACCCGTTACTCCTGATTTTATCATCCAAACATGGAAACATACCCTGCTCGAGGACTATATGCTTTACCAGTGATGGACGTTCCCGTATCTCCATTACTTATTTATGCAGGTCAACTTTTGTTTTATTTCTATTTATTTCTTTACATTTATAATATTTATTAGTCATTATTTAATTGTACCCAAGATTATGGACAATATTTCTATACAATTCATAATAAATTATCATTCTCTTTAAAACTCATAACGTCTTTAATCGCATCCGAACAACCTTAAAAATTAATCGGTTATTAGTTTTTCCAAACTCAGCTGATCAGGCTGATTGTATGTGGATATGCTAACCACCGACAATTTTTTTGCCTATGTCACTCAAACCACAACATTATCATTACTTTTCATTTCTAATTATGTATTCTCTTACTTATCCATAAATTTACTTACATCTTTACAAATATGACATAGTCTCGTAAAATATTTAGTTACATCATTGTCAGTCAGGAATTGAGGCTCACAATATGGGCACAACAGAATTTAAATCAATTAATTGTATACCTTATGTAATGAGTTTCAAAATCGAATTAAACGAAGTAATTATTTTCATAATCCACACAAGTACTATTTTAAGATTATAATAGTTTAAAAGCTTTAAAAGTTCAAACAATATAAAACCAAAAGTAAATTATTACGTTTCATATTAAAATGAACAAAACAAAAGAAATAATAATGGGAACGTAAGTCGTCATCACTATTATAACAACAAACAGATCAAAATACAAATTGTACCATAGCAGCGCTAGCAATTTGAGACACCTTGTTTTAAATTCGAAAGTAAGTATATGGAAACGTTTGAGGATTGCATCGAACTATGATTACCTAAGCCTGAACTGAAGCACACCGTGTGATTCATACCTAATTTTAATATAACTTGTACAATATATTATAATATGAATGCAACCTTAAAATGAGATTCTACATTTTTTTTTAATTTACACAGACATTTAAATAGTTTCGTCGTTCATAGTTATAGTACATACATCCAATAACTCATTGGCTCTTAAATTTAACGTTGCTAAATATTATGATGTTAGTTATATCGCATACAAAAAATTTAAACAATCGCTGTAGCAGCTATCGAGTTTATATATAACAAAACATTAATTTATTTAAAATATTGAAAAAATAAATTATCTATCATAATATAACTTTAAGGTATATCGTGATCGTGAATTTAGAAAAAAAAATAATTTATAACCCTTTTAAAATTTGGATTCGAGAAATAAAAACGTATCACAGTGTTATTTTAACTATAAATTTGGTGAAATTAAGTACGTAAAATTTAATCTTTCATATAAAAATGAATATAAAATCGTCTAGTGCCTTAATACAAATGCCACTGAAGTACTTACGTAACTTTATAATATTGTAATATTATTCTTTTTTTTTTTTGAAACAATAATAAAATAACAATTAAATCGTTAATATTAAGTATCTAATAATTAATTTCAACTTAAACATATATGAAATACAGAATATTTAATACACAACTTCAAATAACAGCAAAAAACATAAAAACAATCTCAAATTAATCAGATAAATAAAGTTTTAAATGGAATTAAATCACCAGGTGCGAAGTTACCTCTTAATTTCTTCTTTGTTCTTTTTGACTCATTTTCACATTTTTCTGGATGATGCTCGCTAGAATACAACCGCTTCTTTCCTTTTCAATGAATCCGTCAGTTTTAATTTTTCAGTCTGCTTCTATAACTATATGTTCTTTTACGCGGGTTTTATAGATATTTTTGATTGCCCTCTATAAAAGAGACCACGTTCACCATCAGCTTGTTCACTCCTACGTCTTGTAGAGGGATACACTTGACTGGTAGAAAAAACTGAGTTATCTTCTTCGGCGGCTTGTAGAATGTTCTAATAGAAGCTCGCTTGAAGATATATATGGCTTGTAGATGATATTCAATCTTGTCTGTGACTTGCTTGACGTTTTGGAGCTCGGTGGCTAGGTATTTGCTGTCACAGATCCCCTGTACTCCATGAAACAAAGATTTTCGCACGGTAGCAAACTGTGAAGGATGATGGTGAGATTCACCGTTTAAATATTGGTGTGTATGGGTCTTTTTCTACACATAGTCTAACTTTTAGTGTTGTTAGGATTTCGGATGACAATTACATCTTGGAAAGCTAAGGAATTATATGCCTCTTACTGCATAGTAAATTTAATTTTAGAGTTTATGGAATTTAGATGTTCTAAAGAAGCAGTTAATTTATCTGATGGTAAAATTGTGAAAGTAACGTCTATGTAACGCTTGTAGAACCTTGGATACAGGAGTAGTAAAAAGGGCTTTCTCTTCAAAGTCCTCCATGAATATATTGCCGACTATGGAATGTATCTTCCATCGCCACACCATCTACACGGCATAAGTCAGTTATAAGGCAATGTCTGAGTAATACTGCATATCCTGCTGGCATGTTGTTATGCATTATTCGCGTCTGTGGTCAGCGATTGCGTTCCGTTCTTTAACACGTTGGAACGCAACCGTTCACCACAGACGCGAAAATAATAAATAAAGCGTGGTCTACAACCTGTTAAAACAAACTTTGGATGACGGGACATTTAAAGTATTATCGAAATGCATGAATTTCTCAATAACATCGCACCGCACCGCATATGAAGACATTATCTGTAGTATTGAGGATTGTCTGTACAAAAAATAATATTGGAAAGGAAGAATTGGAGGCCAAACGTCAAGATATTACGTCTATGCTAAATCTTCCCAAATACTAATTCATCGTTTCAATATTCACGTATTTCCGTTATTTAACTCTTTTAAAACACAGTTTACGATGTCAAGTGATTGATTTTCTTACTTTAAAATTAATTTAACAACCTGAAGCCCACTTAAGTCAGATAGTCAACAAACTTAACGAAGCTTTTAAATTAATAATATAATTGAAATTTTTCTATAAAATAGAATCCTAATATAAATTCTGCTCAACGATGCCGGTATCACACAATAACAAACTGGTTGTAGCAATGAATAGTTTGTTAGTGTGGACTTTTGCACCAACTGGATTGAAGCTGCTCCACGTTCCAGTACAAATAAAAAACCTTCGGAAATTAAAATTTAATTGGCTATTCTATTCTCTTCAACTTCCGTGATAAGCCGATATCGAAATTGTTGTGTTGAATTGTGATTATATATAGGTAAATCTTAACTGATTTATAATATGTAAAAGTTTTTTTTTTTATAGGATAGGGTGACAAACGAGCACACAGTCCACCTGATGGTAAGTGGTTGCTGTGACCCATAGACATCTACATCTATCCTCAATAAAGAATCAAAATGCAGATGCGTTGTCACCCGTGAGGACTAAGATGGAATGCCTCTTTTCCAGTAAAAAGGGTCTCCGGTTCTCTACACTCACCATACGAAACACAGCAGCATTAAGCTGCTATTTTACGCTGGTATTCTGTGAGAGCGTGGTCCTTCCCCGGTCGAGCCGACCCATTCGTGCTACAACTATACTACTAATATAGCTGCAGCATGGCTCTACCACGTATAAGTTCATTTTCATTAACCGTGTGAAGACATTGTGTGCTTGTATTGGAGTTTTGTTTATGTTTATGTCGACAACGTAACGAACATTATGCTGCTGTTAAGGTCTTGCCTTGCTGATTTGAATCTACCAATCAAAATATTTGAAAATGCAACACTATTTCTACCTTAAGTGTTATAATTCAATCGACATATTGATTTTAATTTTAAATTCTGACTTAAAATATGCTGACATTGATAAATTAAATGGTTGATTGATTATCAAAGTATTAAAACAAAATCTCTCATGTGTTTTAAAGAATTTTATTTACATATATTATAAAGTTGACGTTGAGTAGTTTGGGAGTGAAAAATTGAAAGGGATCGAATCCATCCCAGATACTTTATTATTTGATTTTCGAATCTTATTGTGTTGTAGCTTTCCCTTGTTTTTACTTTGCCCATCTCAGATCTAATTTCATGCGCCTTACATCTGGAGCATTTTAATTTAGGTGAGTGAATGTCTTGTGTTCGCGCGCACGCTTGTTTTAAATATCTTCCGCCAGTTTGATGACTTCCGACAATGTTTGTAAGTTGTCGTCGCTGTGGAAGACCATCTCAATCACTTCATCATCATTAATACAGCCCTATAAAGGGATATTTGCCAAAGTTGCCACGCTTGGCAGGCAGGTAGCCAACAGCAGTTTTTATTATTTTAAGTTATTATCAGGAATGTGCTGCTGCCCATCGCCTGTTTCAGCCACGGGACACATGCGGTAGTTAATTGTCTTACGTCGCCACTACACGATGATTAAATTAATAATCTATGTAATATAATCGAATCGAAGCGAATATGTAATATATTCATCATTAATAGACACTAAAAAATTATATTCCCTAATTGTAAAGGTGCATTATTATGTCATAGATACTATTTACTTTATATCATAAGTACTGTATACTTTATATTGTTTATTTACTAAATTACTTTCTTAGAAGCCAAACTAATGTTATGTCATAGGATACTATTTACTTTATGTTATAAGACCTGTATAATTTATATTGTTCATTTACTTAAAAGCTAAATTACTTTCTTAGAAGCCAAACTAATGTTATGTCATTGGATACTATTTACTTTATGTTATAAGACCTGTATACTTTATAAATCATATTGTTTACTTCCTTAGAAGCCACACTAATTCGAATGTAATATTATATGCAAATGTTTATAATTTACCATAAGTTAACCATAACACCAAGAACAATGTTGTTCCCTTATGTTTACCCCCACCTCCTAGCTTCCTACACTATTTAAACCTAATCTTTCGATCCCTCAACATTATTCCATTCCCAAGTTCTCTGTATGAACTACCATATTTTAAGTTAGTTTAAAAGTATTAAATAAATTTATTTTTAAAGAGTTTTTGTGTCTGCCACATAACAGCATGTTCCTTGATAATTAATTTAGGAAGTTAATTGAAATATGAATTTTAATATACACAGAGAAATATTGATCCTATAGACGAATACCGCAACGTAAACACACGCGCGCACCGAACAGCATACATAATGTATGTTTGTTTGAATAAACAACTCAATGTGTATTTAATTGCTATTGTGACTAAAATAATAACCTCGTATCTATCGTCTTTATATTATTAATGCTGACCCTAAATTAATACTATGATGTGTTCAATATTATATTAAGCATTCCCATAGTAAAATATCCATTAAGTAATCCTTGTCCAACGACAAAGCTTTAGCTACCTTTCACATTGTCCACTTACCGTGTAGTTACTGGCATGGGGAGCAGTATTAGTCACGAGCGGAATTTCACCCCCCCCCCTCCCCCCTAGAATACGCGAAGCAGCCTGAGCACCCACACTCAGGAAGAGGAGGGTAGCTTGGGCGTAGATGCTCAGAGAGGGATTCTCTGTCACCAGAGGTGCTGGCACCCTCCTGGGGTAGTGTCTTATTTAACTGCGCTACCATTTTAAATGGGAGGTGGGGAATTGGGCCTCCAGCCTGCGCTCACCAAGTGAAACGCAGAAGTAAACTTCTACTTTACGCTGGTATTCTGTGAGGTCGTGGTACCACCCCGGTTTGAGCAGGCCCATCCGTGCGGCAGCAAAAGCTATTGCGTGGCTCTACCACTGTTAAACTGTATAATAGACTGAGTGACGACCTGGTAGTATATGCAGCAAGTAACTAGATGCTTGGCTTTAGACCTTGTTCTTTCGCAGTCTTTAGGGGTAGGCAATGTTCAGCAGTGGACTTGTAATTGACTGTAATGATGACGATTATGTTGACGATGTTGAAATATTCATTTGGACACATAGAAAATGATATGCGCTTATTAACTATACAAATCAAACGATAACGTCTCAAATATTTAGTAAAGCAAAATTATGTAATTAGACACAAAGCTTACCGCTTTTAGTATAATACCATGCTCTGAGAAGGCGACGAAATCTTAGACGGGCGACAGTTAATGAGTCTTGTTGAAATTTAATGTTTCCAGAAAATTGTCAAATTAAGATAAATACGGCTATAAACTTAAAATAATTATACACATGCAGATGTCTATTATTAATGAATTTATTTGTTTTCCATAAACATAAAGCCGATACAAAGTTTACAACGGATGTTCTCGTCACGATACTAAGAAAGCATAATATTTAAACAGTTGTCGGTTAAATGGAATAAGACCGCTTGCTACATTTTGAATATCATAAATAAATATTAGTACGACAAAATGAAGCTCGGTATTGGAGTTCCCTAAGTGTTTATCGGCGGCGCTTCGGGACGCAGGTATGATTCCCAATCAGACTAGTTGTAAAAAAAAGTAAATTAAAATTACAACCATTACAGTACATTAATATACTATGTACATCCCACTGCTGGACACAGACCTCCTCTTACTCTTAAATAATGAGGGTTATGGATCAGTCAGGTTGTCGAACTTCCTAATGTCCTCGAAAATATTTTTATTTTGTGAGAGGGATTTTAGGGCAGGAAAGAGACCGTAACGCTTCCCCGATCATTTCTGTTGGATTTCACGTCTCCTATAGTTTTTAATTCGTAGACATGTATGTTTCCTCACGATATGCAATGAATTAGTGGTCAATCAGCACTTAAAAATGTAAAAGATGTATGTATATATTTCTATATATGTGTGTATAGGTTATATTTGTATAGTTTATTTATTAGTAAAATGTATATATTGTGTAGTAAATTATCATTTTTATTTTGTTTTTTATTTTGTATATTGATACACCTACGTCAAATTCTCACCACTCCATGAGCTGACTTGACGAGAATGCCTCAAGGCATTAAGTCCGCCCTTTGTATTATTTTGTTTTAAGGAATGCAATAAAGAATAAATAAATAAAAAACAAATAAAATAATTTCAGTGGTTTCGATAGAATCGTGCACAATCGGAATCAAACTCTGATCATGCATACTATGAAACTTACAGCGAGCACAAGAGCCTCCGGGCTATAACGGCTCTATAAGCAAGGACGTAAAAGATGAATTAAAAATAATTAAGTTATAGTGAAATACTTTTGTAAAATCACATACCATCATTTTATTAATATGAAAATTTCAAAGATGAAAGATTTTTAAATAATTATTATAAAAAGAAAGGAATGAAATTTAATATACATATAATTTTAAAAGTGCTATAGTGTGCAACAAAAAAAATCAAAAAGCAATTACATATGTGTTTTTTTTTTTGGTTAAGGTAGGTAAAATATAGTGTAAGCAAATTCATCACGTTCATGGCTGTATGAACTAAGATCCCACTGCCCTGCATGGGAAAATGTTATTAAAGTTAAGCAAACAAGTACTTAGCGTTGTTTCTACAAAATTGGTCAAATTTTGACCACAGTTGATACTAGTTGTGTTAAATGACGGATTAATTAATTCATTATAGCTTATCAAAAGTCCGTTGGTGGCCTCCCCTATGATTGCCTCATAAGTGGGATATTTGCCATTTTTGCCACGCTTGGCGGGCGGGTAGGCAATCGCTGTTTTTGGAACGAATTTTCTTATCGGACGGTACGAATTTGGCGAATGGGGGCTAGGCGAGAAAAAGTGTAAGATTTTTCCGTCACGACCCCTTCTGACGTAGTGTCTATAAGGAAGCGGGATGGAATGATATCCATCTCCCTCGCACTTTTTCTTATCTGGCCATGAAAGAAATATTATTTTAAATGACGCTTCATTTTAACAGACGCATTTATTTGTATTTGTCAATATCAATAATATAATACGTTTATCAACAATAATATACTACGAAAGGAACGTCGTTCCATAATTTTTTCTTATATTTACGCGAACACTACACATTGAATAAAACTATTTTTACGGATTTTATCACGTCCGAAACGTCGGGAATCAAAATTAGTAAAATTAAACGCGATAAAATCCGTAAAAATTGTTTTATTCAACGTCGTTCCAATCGAGTGTTCCACGACACTCACGCATTTTTTTATTATATTTGAGTTTTTATCAGGAAAAAGCTGTTGCTCATATACTGTTTCATTTCGCTCTGTGACCACTTACGACACCCAAATAATGATTTATGGTGGTGGGTTCTCTTATGCCGCCACAACATGGCGAAAATGATATACTACCATAAGTAATAGTATACGTCATGTTATTTGAAACTGTAAACTTTATTTTATTGACCAACAACGACACAAAATAATCCATACTTATATTTATCTCCATCAATGCGATAGCGTTTTACAAAAGAAAATCCTTTCTATGAACACAGCAGCAAGTTAACAGATTAATGGAGTACTGGATGCTAGCCAACCGCAATGCTACAAGTTTGAATTACAACAAGCTATCGCTTCACCGCATTTATTGATCTCTAGATATTAATACCAAATAGATCGCACGAAACACTTGTAACTATTAACAAATAACACTAGAATTAGCCATGGTTTGCTGCCACAGCATCTGAAACATTGATTTAAAATTAATATATAAGTCAATTATCGAAATACAAAAGCAAAGCAAAATTTAGCCAGTCACAATATGTTAAAAATAATGATATTGATATGAGATATTGCATAATGAATTACAGTAAGAAATTTGATTAGTATAATTGCAATGAAGACATTGATTACCACATATATAAATAATACTGCATATATTGATGGCTCCGTGGCGCAATGGCTTAGCAATGAGTTGCAGCGCTGGGGGCCGTGGTTTCGAATCCCGCATGGAACAAGTATTTGTATGGCATGCAAATAATTGTTCCGGGTCTGGATGTTTGTACTTGTGCAATTTATATTTGTAAACTGCCTCCACGATACTGGACAAAATCCTAGTGTGAAAGTTCTATGTGTAATGTTTTTTTTTAATCATTAAAAAAATAGAATCAGGCGTTACTATACGGAAGGGCGGGGGTTAGTCTACTCCTAATTCTTACATTTTTACATTATCGTGGGTGAGATCGGAAAACTGAAACCCTGGCCGGAGGCAGAGCTCTCGATAATACCCGAGAGCGAACTGCCTAAGCCTCAACTGGGCATTACCTTACTGCCCCGCAGCGAAGCTGGCTCTCCAGAGGAGGCGACTGTGCTGTTGAGGGCACAAAATGAAGGGCTCCATATCGAGCTCTGGAAAATCCTCCACCGTAGGGACGAGGAGAATGTGTTCCTAGTAACCTTTTCTCTGGACGACCCATCGGCGGAGGCTCTCCGAGCGGCAGGCGCAGAGTCGTCCTTGGCTTTAAAATGATAACTTTTAAGGTCAGGGGAGTCTCTGACGCGGAAATGGAGCCTGAACCGCCCGAACTGCAATCCCACCAGCCCTCCACCTCGAGGGGTGAGACTGGAACGACATCAGCGAGAGTGACTGTGACCCAAGGCGCTGATCTCGCCTCGGTCTGAGGGCCTCCGCTGATGTCGGACAGGGGTAAGGGGAAGTGAGTTGGGAGCGGTAAAGATGGCAGACCTTCGCATTGACATACTGGGTTATGCTAATGACCTTTTGATCATTGCGAGGGGCTTTTGCCAATGTACTTTATCATTAATCATTCAAAGAGCCCTAAACATCATAAACAACTGGTGCAGGGATAGCAGTTAATGCTGATAAAACTGTTATAATACCCTTTACCAAAAAGAGACGGTTGGACAAATCAGTCACACCAAAACTTAATGGTAAAGAAGTACCATTCTTCACTGAAGTTAAGTACTGGGGCGTAACAATTACGCGTCGAGCGCTGTCGCAAACCGGTTGTTTCTTTACTCCGCTAATAAGTGTACTTGTATCCGTGTGGCGTACTTTACGTGTTGTCGCTAAGCGCGAACGTCCGACTGCGAGTTGCATCGCACAGAGTAGTTTGTAATCAGAGAGCTCGATCATTATGTCGAACACTACAAACAGTACCTTTATTCATGAAGTGGAACATACACCGAGGTCTCGTGAAATGAGTATAGATGGATCGCTTATTGATAAGGAGTCTCACCACATTACGTTTCGTAAAGGAGTATCTAGCCAAGAGAGCGATTTCTGCCATGAATTTAAGACCTTCCAAGAAAATATGCTATCCATGATGGAGACCTGGTTTACTAAGCAAGATGACAAATTTGCAAATTGCTCAATGAGTTTGGAGTGTGAAGACATCCATTAAATATATTAGCGACAAATACGACGATCTTGAAAATGTACGCATGACGTTAAGAACCGAGTAGAAATAATTGAAAAGAGCGTCCAAACAAATGAACCACGTATTGCTTACTTGGAGGCGAAACTTGACTACATTGAACAGAGAGCGCGGAATTGTAATGCAGAAATAAGTAATCTTCCTGAAAACGTGGAGAGACCTTATGTCTATCATTGAAAATATCGCAAATGTAATAAAACAACCTGTATCTGCACGAGATATCATCTCCATCCATCGTGTCCCCAGAGTAACCCAAATAGCTCACGGTCAAAGAATGTAATAGTCAAATTTGCCACCCAAATTACTAGAGACAACTTCATCTCGGCAGTATGTTTGAACAAAGGTGTCACATCTGATCAGATTAACATACATGGTTCTCTCAAAAGTTTATGTAAATGAACATCTAACACTACAATCTAAGAAGTTATTTCGACAAGTTCGGGATGTTGCCAAACAAAATAGATATAGGTTCGTTTGGATCAAGCACGGTGTTATACTTGCTCGAGCTGATGTTACCAAGCCTGCGATTGCAATTGCTCAGAAAAGGACATTTCGAAACTTATACCATATATCGCTAAACAATAATTACGTTTATATAATTATTTTATGTGTGTTCTCTAATAGTTGTATATAAAGTTATCGTGAATTACGTAATACATTATAATAATTTCAACTCATTACTGACGTTCTGTATGTGGGCTCTGATCTGTACACTACACTGTGTGTTTACGACAAGGTATGCGTTGATTACTCATTATTGCGAACTTTTACTATAGTGATCATAATATTTGCTACTGACATATTTAATTCACAATGTTTATTTGCACATGTTTTACCAAGTAATGAAAATTATTTTCCATATTGTGAGTATTCAAGTGATTGGTTTTATTTGTTATGTAAGTATTATTTATTTTCACAAGCTCATTTTATCGAACTTAATAAGTGCTGGTATTAGTGTAAATGATGTACTAAGTATGATGGCTAACGAGTTTATATTTCATTAGTAACATGGATTAACATTCTAACTCGATACAGAGACTAGTAATTTATCAATATACTATCAAAACTGCAGAGGTGTAAGAACAAAATTAAGTACCTTATACAATAATATTCTAGCTGAATCCTATGATATCATTATTTTGACTGAAACATGGTTGATTCCTAACATTGCTGATGAAGAATTTATTGACTCGGTACGTGGTACATCGTTGTGATAGAAACAGAGCGTTGTGCAGTAAATCTGACGGTGGTGGTGTTTTAGTCGCCGTGCGCCGCGGTCTGCATGCAATACGTTGTGAGTTAAGTTCTGTGTTTAGCGATAACTTCCATTGTGTCATGCCACATAATATTGAATACGTATTTTTAAAGTTTTACTCTAAGTTTAACAATAAATACCACATCATTTGCGGCTTATATGTACCACCAAATCAGACCCTTATTACATATGAAATGTTATTTAATCTGCTTGAACAGAAAATAATATGTCTCACTATTAGTATTTACATCTATGGTGATTTTAATTTGCCAAACGTTGAATGGATTTTACACGATACGTATGCACTTATGCCAAGCGTACACAATAATAGTAGCTTTGGATACCCTCTTGTTTAATTTTTATCATCAGTGAACTGTAAACAATATAATAATATTAGAAATCACTTAGGCCGTATTTTGGATTTATTAATCTCGAATGACACAATATGTGTCTGTAAGCCAACCTTAACCTTTTATTGACGATAGATAGTTATCATCCGCCTTTTAGCACGCTAGTTTGTTTTGATTATTATATAAGCCCATGGCTCGATCTTCTCAACCTAGATATCGTTTTACTGAGGCAAAGTATTCTGATATTAATAGTGATATTAATTCTGCTGACTGGGCCTCAATTTTGAATGACATTTCATTAGATTCTGCTACTCAGTGCTTCTATGAGACGATATATAAAATTATTAAAATGCATGTGCCGCAGCGACCTATAAAACCAATGATTATCCTATATGGTTTTCCGCCCTTTAATACATATTTTTAAAAACAAAGAAAAGGCGTGGATTAAATGGAAAAATATCATAACATAACTGACTACGAACAATTTTCATTGTATCGCAAAGGTTTAAGGCGTTATCGGCCGAATGTTTTGATAAGTACCTGCAGTCTGTTGAGGATGGAATAAAAAGACATAAAACAATTTTGGTCCTTTATAAATAGTCGCAAAAAACAGGTATACCTAATACAATGATTTACAGTAACGAAGAGTCCAGCGGTCCTCTGGATGTGTAAATTGTTTTCAAGGTTTTTAGTTCAGTGTACGAAACTAGTAAATACATAAATCAGTCTAATGATGTTGTAATTAGTTCTAACTCAAATAGTCAAGTAACTATATGTGACATAACATTCTCAAAAGATGAGATAACTAAGATTCTTAAAGCCTTGACGTGACAAAGGGATCTGGACCAGATGGTATCTCGCCCTTTTTCTAAAATATACCGCCGAATCCATTAGTACACCTTTGTTTATTTTATTTAATCGCAGTTTGAGGGAGGGAGAAAAGCCGCAGGCGTGGAAATTGGCAAACATTACACCTGTCATAAAATGGCCAAAAATGACATCACCAACTATCGTCCAATATCTATTTTGTCCACGTTGTCAAAAGTGCTGGAAAGATTGGTCCACAATGTTGTCTATCCATATCTGCATAGTTGTATTATTCCTGAACAACATGGTTTTGTCTGAAATCGCTCCACGGTAAGTAATTTGGCTTTATACGCTAACTTCTTATTTGAAAATATGGATAACAGACTCCAAGTTGACACCATTTACACTGATTTCTGTAAAGCCTTTGACAAGGTGGACCATACTATACTACTACAAAAAATCGCATTTAGTGGTATACGTGGGAATTTGTTACGCTGGTTTGCTTCTTATGTAAAAAATAGAACCCAAAAGGTTGTGGTCAATGGCTTTTCTTAAGATGTGATGATGTGACATCTGGTGTACCGCAGGGATCAATTTTGGGGCTGTTGTTGTTCTTTCATAAATGACATTAGAACCTGCTTCAAAACACCCATTTTCTCTTATATGCTGACGACCTAAAATTTTCGGAAAATAAACACTACTGAAGATTGTTATAAATTGCAAAGTGATCTGGATCGTTTATCTGCTTATTGTGCTGCTAATAATTTACAGCTGTTTATCAAAATGTAAATCTATCACATTTACTAAAATATTAATGTAATCCAATTCACATACTCTTTGTAACACCTTACAAAAGTCTCCAGAATAAAAGACCTTGGAATACTATTTGACTCGAAGCTACATTTTGATGCTCATATTAGTCACATTACGGCTAAAGGCTTTCAGCTTAGTGCTTTCGTAAGAAGGACCTGTAATCTGTTTAAAAGGCCTGCGACGTATTTATTACTATATAAGTCACCATTAGGTCACAACTCGAATACGCCACTTATGTTTGGAACCCTTATTATGAAAAATATAGTGATCAGCTGGAATTGGTACAACGTAAATATCTTCGGTTTTAAACTATAAATGCTTTAGGAAACGGTCATCGCATCTCACTTATTTAGATAAATTCTCAATTTCCACCTAATAATGAGTAGATTATATTTTGATCAGTTATTCTTATACAAAATCTGTCATAATAAATTAGATTGTAATCAACTCATAAACCAAATATATCTACGCATACCTAGTCGGTCCCAACGCATTCGTAATACGTATAGTCATCGTTTATTTGCTCCTAAGATGTGCCGAACAAACGCGGAGAGAGAGTTCTACGGCGTATTATGAAATCATATAATGATAACTTTACTGATCTTGACATATTTGCTTTATCATTTGTAAAGTTCAAAAAGTGTATTTTAAAAAAAATTACTACTAAGTAATGTATTGCCTTAAGGTTTAAACAGTTTATTAATGTTTCAACTGTTGTTTCTCGAGGCAAGTTTTGGCTAGCATAGCCACTACAGTGGTTGTGTTGGCTGGGATTTGCTTAGGAACGCCTGAATTGTTCATCTTTGTGGTATCATACAACATGTTTGCTGTGCATTATTATATTACTTTTATTGTGATATTACTTTGTGATAACGGTGCTGGTTGTGTAATTATTTGTATTTTTATAAGACCTGTATTTTGTATTATATTTTATTACACAATTGTTTGTTGTCCTGAAGAAAATAAAAAAAAAAAAAACAATCGATCAAAAACTAACGTGGAACTCTCACCTTAGCAATGTATGTCATAAGGCTAAAATTGCTTTAGGTACGTGCAGTTGCATGGTCGGGAACTGAGGCTTGTGTCCCAGTATGATCCTATGGCTGTACAGTAGTATAGAGAGGCCGATTCTTACCTACGCCTCCACTGTCTGGTGTAATAAGGCCAACCAAAAGACGACTGCGGTCAGACTAAATAGTCTACAAAGGACTGCCTGCTTAGTGGTAACTGGAGCGATGCGATCATCGCCTGGAACGGCTCTTAATGCACTTCTAAGCCTAACGCCTCTTGATCTTTACTTAGACAAGGAGGCGAGGGCTAGTTTGTATAGGATTAACGCTCAGGGTGGTTTGAGCTTGCTTTCCTATAGATTGAGATCCATGCTCGACTCAATCAAGGAAGCACCGGTCTTATGCATGATCTCAGATATCATGCGTCCACTATATACTTTTAACAAAAAGTATACAGTGGAACTACCCTTCAAAGAAGACTGGCTCAATGGACAGGTCATCTGTGAGGTCGGTAGCCTTATATGGTATACCGATGGGTCAAAAATGGGCCTCAACGTTGGCTTTGGAATTTATGGGGAACGCCCCAAATTCAAACTTAGTATGAATTTGGGTAGATTCACCTCTATCTTCCAGGCAGAAATTTTCGCCATACTTCAGTGTGCGAAAATCAATCTGCAAAAACACTACGTTAACCATATAATCTATATTAACTCTGATAGTCAAGCAGCACTGCTAGCGCTGAGATCAAACTTGGTCAACTCGAAGCTAGTTGGAGACTGCGTGAACCGTCTAAACGACCTGGGAGGTAACAACAACTTCGTTTTAAGATGGGTTCCGGGTCACGCGGGTATTGTAGGCAATGAAACTGCCGACAAGCTCGCACGGGGACAAAGAGTACACAATTTGGAGCCGAGCCATTTTGTGGAATCTCAAAAAGCCTCACCCGATTGACTCTGAAAACTCTTTACCACAATAAATCACTTAAGATCTGGTCTGATGCACCAGGCTTAAAACATTCTAAAACCTTAATCCCGTTTCGACTTAAATTCACTTCGGAAGCCCTGGGATAAGGTAAAAATAAATTGCGCATTCTGGTAAGAGCCCTGACTGGACACTGTTTTCTTAAAAAGCACATGTCCATCCTGGGACTAAGCAACTCAAGGATGTGCCGGTTTTGCTCCCTAGAGAAGGAAACGCTTTTACACATCCTGACAAATTGCGGACTCTTAATGCGCAAACGCAGCACTCATCTGGGAAACTATGTATTTCGCCCAGAAGAAGTGAAATTACTCACAACTAAGCAACTCCTTCTATTCATTGAGGACGTAGGGCTTAGCAGTGAACTGTAGACATAGCAGCGATCACAATAGATCTTTTAGGTCGCAGTGATACTGGTCTCTCTCTCTCTCTAGACCTGAATAGCTGCTCGTACATAATAAAAAAAAATACTATACGGAAATATGTATAATTCTTGAATGAAACTTAGTGAGTTATAGACTTTGATATACATACCACTGCTGTGCACAGGCCTCCTCTCATTTCTGATAGAGTTATCTCGAGTTAGACTCGACATGTCAGCGAGATATTTCAGTCTGTCTCCCTTTACCGCCGAGGGGTGGTCTAAATCAGCAGTTAAAAATGGTTTATTTTGATTTCAATTCCAATATATTGTAATTGAAGTTGAAATATTATTCTATATTATAAAATTGGAAACTACATATTAAAGTGTAGCTACAAAATTTTTACTAAGTTACAACAATTGATCATGAGACATTTCAGTTGATAAAATGAAACCAAAAAAGCAAATGGAAGCTAACCTTTCCTTGACTGTAGATTTACTACGTGAAGTTTAAAGATTCGGTCGAGATATTACGCGGGTGACCTCATTATTGGGCTTTCTTTGGCTATGAAAGTTTAGTGGTTATAGTTTTGTTGTTACGTCGACTTTTAATATGTTAAAAATTTTACTAATTACCTAACAGCAAAGCGCTGGGCAACGGCGTCTGCGACAGCAACGCGCCGGGTACCAGCTAGTGAATAAAAAAAATTACACCACTATTTATAATTTTAATAACACGTGACAAATTATAGTCCATCTGATGTGAAAAGACAATTACAGCCCTTGAAGACCTGCAACCGACTGAAACAAAGAAGGCTACGTATGTGTTTTCGATGCAAAAATAGGTAAGAGGGTAGTACTACCCAGACGGCCCCCTATTCAGAAAATCTACATTACGTCGTTAATGGACTACATGATTTAATAGCTCATTTAGTATGTTTGCCTTTTACGTGGTAGATCCATGCTGCGGCTATATTACTGGTATAGTTGTAGCACAAATGGGTCAGCACGAATAGCAAAGGATCACGCCCTCACAGAATACCAGCGTAAAATAGCAGCTTAACGCTGCGCGCTGCTGTTAGTAAATTAATTAGTTAAGATCCGCGTAATAAACTAAAACGATGAGTCTCACCTAGTAAGAATAGTACTTCCCGCCCTTCCTCAATTGCATGCACTATCTCCGTCACCACTACTCCCAACACCACTACGCTAGAAAAGACACACCACCGTCGATAATAAGACACGTATTTTGCCTCTGCACGAGACATCCTCAGGCGAAGCATAGTCTACGGTAGCTGACTGCTAAGTCTTAACACGCCATTGAGGGAGGGCAAGAGGTGCTCTTCAAACTAGGCTAGCTAGAGATAAATTTATTTAATTACGCGTATCAGAGCTAATAAGTTTTTAACATATTTAGTACCACAAATATTTAAAGCATTAGATCTACATAGTAGTTAATAGAACGGCTTAATCAGGGAAGAACCTTTAAATAAATAAATTTAGTATATTGCTATTTAGTTTTATTATGTAGAGGGACGTGAAATGGAGAACCAATTAATTTGAAGTGACGCATGTCATCTTAATTCGCAGAGGCGACGACACCTTTGTATTGCTTCTTCATTGATGCCGAATGTATTTGAGTTCACAGTAAAGTTAGTTATGTCACGTGGTAGAACCAGTAATTTGAAAGTACCACACTCGCACAGAATTTCATCGTAGTAATCAATAGCTTTCGGCATTTCCGCCCCCCCCCCACACACACACATACACAGACACAAGGTACGCGGCGAAATATCTCCCGCGTAAAAATTATTTTATGATTATTAAAAATTTATCCTTGTCTGTTGCTGACGGTAAGTCAGCAACAGACAAGGATAAATAATTTTAAACTGAAGTTACCCGTGGCTAACTATGAAATTGGGATGTCGAACACCTCAGTCCCCCTCGTGACCATGGGTGCTGTAAAGTACTCGTACCGTCGGGAATATAAGTTAATATACGCAATAAAATCCGTAAAAACTAGTTTTATTTAAATGTTTAGTGATCGCGAACACATAAGAAATCTTAACTATAGAAATGTTAATAAAGAACTATTATTATTATTAATATAGACAACAGAAATACATATTAGTAGTAGGTACTAATATTAACATACTAATTCACCACAAGTGTTCAATGATCATGATACGCTAATGACTTGTCTGGTACAAATCCGGTATTCACCCCGCAGTGGCCTTCCACCTAACCCTAAGCCTCACTTTGCTTATAGGTGATTAAGACTGAGTTTCTGATCACCACTGCCCGCAGGCAGTCCGAACACATCGATTACTGATGCAGAGTTATCATTGCCTGATTTGATCACCTCTATCGACAGATAGTACGAACGCAACGTTTACTGTTGTGGCTTCGGAACAGTCCCGATATAATATCCTATTCCTAAGTATTTCCTATCCCCCCGCCTTCCCTATATACGCACTACTCAAGAATGGTGCACCACCTATCGCCAAGAAAAATAAGAAGCAAGATGGCCGCGTACGCATAAACCGTGTTCGTTACCGCTCGTTTAAAAATACTCAATAAATAAAGTTGTAAGACTATCGTGCAATTGCTCGTGTCCATATATATTCGAAGTGCAGTGTGGTGTCTGTGTATACACTAGAACTTCAGCATAAATATTTAGACTTCATCATAACTGCGAGACGTAACAGTTATTAATATACACTATTACACTGATAAATCTTATAGTATGTCTACTGAGAAACTATGAAGTAACTCACCTGTGCAGTCTTTCTACCGCTCGATCCAACACAATTGCATAGGATTAGCTCGAACGGAATAAGCTAAGCAAGCAATATAAGATATTTCTTCACACATTTCATTGATATTATTATTAGCATTTGCAACTATTTATTTATGATGTAATACCATTACAGCCTATCAAAGGCCCACTGCTGAACATAGGCTATGATTCATAGAGGGGATATTTGCTATAGTTGGCGGGCGGTTCGGCAACTTCAGTTTTTTTTAGTTCATAATTAGTTGACAGGCCAAAAATCATTAAGTCCGCCCTTTGTAATTCTATTTATTAAGGTGTTTTACAATAAAGTATAAATAAATAAAATAAACAAAGCGCTGCTACCCATGGTTCCCTGGGTTCTCAATTCCTCCTGGTTTCTAATTTACTTTGCGTTCGCGACAAAAGCTGCGTAATGCTGCTGTGTTTCGTACGGTGAGTGACAAGAACCGAAGATCCCGAGTGACGACCACGCATCTGCATTTTTATTCTTCATCGAGGATAGATGAAGCTATCTATAGGCCACTGCATCCACTTACCATCAGGTTGACTGTGTGCTCGTTTGTCAACTTTTTAAAAAAAAAAATTTTACTAGGTGCTTGTATTTTTCAATTCTACTCATAACACGTTTAAAAAATAATAACGAATATTATCATCAATTTATTATAAAAGTAACATTTATTACTTCGACTACGCCAAGTAACTTAGACAGTGGAATATTGACTCCTGTATAAAAATGAAGAAAAATAGAACTCCTTTAACCAACCCATCCCTTCTTTACTGCATATCGTTATCACCCTGCTCATTGGGGGTTGTAGAGTTTACTGCCGATATAGTCTTCTAGGAAATGAAAATCTTTATTCCATCTTCTGCTGTGCCTATCGTAGTATACACCAACCGATTGTGTGTTTTCAGGCTTTGGTTGACGTGTCGTCTGATCGTGATACGAGACTCGCTCACTCAAAAAAAATTCCGCTTTTGCCCCAAAAAATACCATCTTTAAAGCTCTTCTTATTTATTTATGTACACACTAACTACGAAATAAACAAATAAAACAAAAGATTCTTGTATTCAGCTAAGCTTTGTATTACAGAAAGAACATACCAAGGATGCACGCAAATCGTTTAGTAAGACAGCAACAAAAATGCAAGGAAACTAGGTTCCTCACATACATATACATCTCAATATACATCATAAGAGGCTCTCATGAATGACGCTCCATTATGAAGCTCAGTATTAACTTCGTTTAAATATTCATTATGAACTAGTAAATTGCGTACAATAAAGTTTTATTAAAGAGATATAAAAAATCAAATAAGTGAAATAAAATAACTCTTTTAACAGGAACTTTTCGCCAATTTTCTTTGTTACAAATGACAATGCGGCGCACGTGAGAAGCTCTTCTTCAGGACTCGGTTTTTCATTTTCTTCGTCTTCGCACAAAGCAGAGAGACAAAAGCATCTCTCGTTACAAGCACGTTTCGCTATTCATTATAAAATGTGTCGACAAACATAAACACGACTTTACTTCGTAAGTGTAAGAACGTGTGTACGTCAAGTAACCAAAATAATATTGAAAAGAAAGAAAATTTAAACAGGCATATATCATGAACTCTGATGATTTTAGAGCGAATTATCCTGATGATCTTGATCAAGATACAAGGATAAAGTTATTAAATTACTGTATTGTCATCGAACCTTGATACGAGTGCAAATTTTCAAGTCAAGCGGCCGTTTACAAGTTGGTGAAAATTACTTTAGAAGATCCCGTTACATAAATTGATAGATAGATGCACGCGAAGCTAATATAAAGCTAAAAAGCGTGTTAAAAAACTATATAATTATATAATTGCACGGGAACATTTTAATCGTTCATCGTTTTGGGTATTTTAATCAATCGTTCATCTTTTGTTCAAAAGGAGACGGTACTCAATTCGACTGTATGTTCTTTTTTTTATGTGTGTTACCTCATAACTTTTTTTGGGTGAACCGATTTCGATGATACAATTTGATCAAGGTCTGGCCAATTGTTTTTGTCGGTTGTACAAAATTTTAATTTTTAATTATTTCTTTCAAACATACGGATGTACACTAGGCCGGTAAATGAGGTTACATACTTTTATCTGCTGCAGCAGTAAAGTGCCACTATCCATCACGAACTTTATAGAGGCTGTTAAAGAAAAATAATTCAGGTAAAATTGTGATAAGGCAAACGGAGTAATGACTAAAATAAATAAAAACACTTCTGGAAGGATAAAACGAAGAAAACGATAATGATGAAACTGAGAACAATATTTTTCTCATATTCCAGAGTAAATTGCTTTGTTAAATATTTCCTTATCGTGTTGATATTATTTCTATTGGAAGTAATTTACTAATATCCGAACAGTTCAAAGATAAGTAATACAGACGTTTAATTTTGTCAAAGAGTCCATTCATATTTTGCCAACTGTTTAGTGAATTCGCGATGTAATCTTTATAATTATTTGATGGAGGTTGGAATACATTTCCAACATTCTTATAATAATCGCTGGAATCGGAAGAAATATAGTCGGAAGCAAAACTTGTTATATCAATAATATGCAAGGGAAATATGAAATTTTTAATTTGCCATATCGCAGTGTGGAAGCAGTGCAAGAAAATCTTTCACTTCATAATATTGTTCCATTGGAGTTGTATTTGTATAAGTCAAATGAAGTAATCTTTGTAACCTTTTGGCTTCAAAGAGATGGTGGTGGAACTATTTCATATAAAACACCCAGACCATTCCTTGGCTTAGTTCTGCGTATAATGTTATTTAACTATTTCTGTGTACACTAACAATTATGATTTTATTCACATGTAATGTTTGTCTGCAAAAAGAGACTCAGAATTCATGAAGAGATATACTCGTAAATATACAATATTAATAGCAATAAAAAGGTATAAACTAATGTTAACATATAACCCATAAACCCGCAGTATAATACCAAGAGCGTTGGCTTCATTTCCTTGCTGAAAAGGGTGTACTATACGTGTGTCATATACGATCTAAAAGACAAAGAAAATATTTTATGTAAATAATTTGACTTTATTAACCAATTTCACTTGCCATCCGATCATTGTTTTAATAATTTAATAATACCCACGAGGCAGTGTTTAAGCTGATGACCTTAAAATAAAATAAAATAAATTGAACACGGAAAAATATTTTAAGGACATGAATGGAATTTTCTCAAAGTTTATGCATCGACAGAATAGGGGTTGACTCGAATGTTTTAAGGATATACTGGATCAATACATCGTTGTCGGCAACTGCAGGTATTTGTTATTCAATTCACTCAGACGGCAAGGGGAAAAGATCAACATGTGCGCTCCCGGTCTGATGCCTGGCTCTGAACAAATGTTGAAGCTGCTTCAACTGTTGTATTTGATTTACAAAAAAATCTATTTACTATACATTACATTATATGAACTACGCTATTTACAAAAACTCATAATTGTTAAAACTGGTTAAACTTTAAAGAAGTTTTATCTTTTTGTCCCGTAGAACCTAAAGAGTTTCTTTTGAATCCTGTGATTAAATAATCTATCTTTTTTTCTATCAATACACATACGATTGTGTATTTTATATATATTTTGCTATATTTTTGGTTTACATAAGAAGAAGGTAATCCTACATTGAAAAATAAACGAAACAAAAAATAAACGAAGATATCCGCAGTAGAACCAGAGTAACCGACATAGCCCGGCGGATTAGTAAGCTGAAGTGGCAATGGGCTGGCCATATAGCTCGAAGAACCGACAACCGACTCGTACCGGCAGGCGAAACTTAGGGCGTCCCCCCACTATATGGAGTTACGAACTGGTAATACATGCAGGAAGTCAATGAATGCAGGTGGCTCGGGACCGTGCTTTGTGGCATTCCTTGGGGGAGGCCTAAGTTCAGTAGTGGACTTTTGATAGGCTGTAATGATGATGAAATGATGAAATGATGAATCCTAGATAACTTTTTCAGATAACTGATCATAGACTGCAGATGTTACCTACTATTAAGTGTAGTATATGTGATACTACTCTACTACTTCTGTGTCTTATTTAAATTTATTTATTTGGAACATCAACTGTTATTTAAAATGTTGAGTACTCGGTGATGAAGGAAATAATCGTAAGCAAACTTGCATGTCCAATAAAATATTTCAGGGACATGTAAAGTGGTGGACTTTACATGTCCCTGAATAACACGCCAAACACTCACCGAAGCAGGGAGGGGGACTAACTGCTTCGTAACTCTCTCCAACATCTGGATGATTGACGGTCCACCATTTAGATTTACCAGAAGTTTCCTTCCTCGCACAACTTCCTTGTGGAATTGCCTACCACCAGCACCTATTTTGACAGAGAATTTTTCCGAGCTAGTGGTCAAAGTAAAAAAAATACTTTCAAAAAGAATTACTTGTTATCTATATTTAATAAAAATTATTTTAATCTATTCTACAAAATAAAAGAGGAAGTAAAATAAAAAAATTAAAATGTATTACAATGGGCACTTTTTTCGCTAAAAGCACCTTTAGAGCCTTGCGCAGCGCACAGTTAAAACATATTTTCATTATTTAATTTTTATAGTTTATGGCATCTTAAAATTTTACATAAAATAGTAAAATATATGCAAATATTTTAAACACACACAATAATATTAATGTTTGATTATTTCTTATACTTATCCTTTGTTTTATTAACTACTCGTTCCATTCCGCCCAAAAAATTTGAAGTTAAGGCTTCGAGTCACATTCGCTAAAATTCTTCAGCGTGTTCTTTACGCTCTACTTAATCTATACGCGTGTATGGAATTCCGCCACAGACATCCCTCATAATTCACGTTAGTATGTTCCCAAGTCGTAGATGCAATAAATATTTATACAGTAACATTTGATGCAGTCTTGGAGGTTAAAATAAATTTGAATAAATGAATTTTTTATTCATGAATAGTATTTTGTGTTTACGTAATATATTATGCATACATATATTTGTATGCATGTGTGTGTGTGTGTGTGTGTGTGTGTGTGTGTGTATGTGTGTGTGTGTTTGTACGCACCTCAGTCTTTTTTAAAGGAATAAACTAAAATTTCGTACATCAAACGTAATTTTTCTACAGATTAAAAATATATCAAAAACATTATACACAAACTTAAATATTTTTGGAATTTTTTGGAAATATAGCTCTTACAAGCAACATTTGCCCATGGCGATAGAATTTTATGTGGCAACCAATCACCCTCCGTGGCCATTTTAATACACAGAACGTTGCTGCAAGAAGACACTTAGAAGCAATTGCTTGCTTATTACAGACATACCCAAGTCAATCTTTAACCGGGATAGATAAAATCTCATTCTTTCTTTCTTGTTCTTACGTCGATTAAAGAGTTCTTAGGTCTTGTAGTTCTTAAGTCGATCAAGTCATGAAAGTGTAGATTGTTAAACAACAAAAACTGCCACAGTGATTAGTAGGACAAATATTTTACTTTCTGTTTGGGAATCAAACCTGCGACGGGCAGTGCTACAGCCATAAATAACTACTGCGTTAGCGAGCAATCAAATTTGTGTAAATGTTCATTCATTGATTATTGCCAATCAAAAGTCCATCACCAGTGCTGCTCCCACATTAGCACGCTTGGCAGACGAATGAAAATATTCGCGATCGAATAATATATGGTGGTAGAACAACAATATGTAATTCGTTGCTTTTAATGTACAAGAACCTACAGTCTTTTTCGTACTGTATTATTACCGAGGCTTCATTTATTATTTCTTTTCGTAAGGGTCCGTGCGAAGAATAATAACAGGTAAACAAAGCCGTTGACACCTGAAATATTGTTTGCTCCACCATATAAAGCATTCAAAAGACATTCTCTATGAACAAACCCGTGTGTCGAGGCAGCGTGACGCCGCGGGGCAACAGACACCTGTCATAGCGACGTCGTATACAATCCTGTGTGAAAAGAGGACAAATGTGTTTGACGTAAATACTTAAATATCATGCCTTACAGTCGCTAGATATGCCGGAACAGTCTGTATTACATTTTTATATCTTCTACCTGACATACAATGGATTTATTTTATGAATTGTAGGTATAACATATTTAACGTACATAGTATTTTTTAAGAAGTCAGATGACGTTAGCTCAGGGGTTAAGACAGTGTTTTTTGGCATTGCTTGGGGGAGGCCATGTTCAGTAGCGGACTTGTGAAGGGCTGTAAAGATGATGAAAACTGATGGAAAATACAGAAATGTGCTCTTTAGAAATGAAAAAAAAAACGCTTAGACTTCGATAAATAAACACGCACAAATTTTGTTATTATTACACCATTGTTATTATATTTAAATATATAACAGAATTTATAGGACACTAAATAATACTAGGTATATTGGCACCTGAAATTGTAGTACATCTTTATCCCTGGGGTGTTACTGGTCTCAACACTATGATCAATTACAGCATATTTTTACTATGTGGAAACGTCGGGAATTAATATAAATACGTTATTAAACGCGATACAATCCGTAAAAGTAGTATTATTCAATATGTGGTTTTAGTCAATAATTCTTTGACAATTCTTATATAAGATGAATACAAACGGAAAACATCTCGCTTCGTAAAATTTATGCGTGACCACTTTAATTGATGGCTTTTCTATTATTGTTTGGAGTCCAGTTTTACGATAGAACTGTTAACTCTTAACATTACGGCCTGCTTTAATTACTAATTTTATTGTTTTCTACGTTAAATTCAATTGCTTTGGCCATTTCTGTCACAATTTACACGATAAATATATTTTCTATTGTTATAGTTTATTCGCTATTATCGCCTATTGCTATAGTTGTAGTTTCCAAATACCAAAAATGCTGTCACAGAGTAATGTGATTTTTTGTAAGAATTATAAAAAAAGAAATTTGATATCTTCAGACTACAAAACTACTGCAAATTGTGTGATATATATACAACTTGCAGTAGTTTTGTTGTTTTATTACATTAACGTTGAAAATTCATAATAAGTTTATGAATTTTAAATAAACATATTAATATAATGTAATTTTTTTAGGTTACACATTTTTAAAACCCCTAATTTAAACATTTTTTCTTTACATCAACAGGGTTAGGTAACATTGACTATTTTACATAATTGAATACAATAATATCTAGTACATAGTCGTTTTTGACATAATAGCTAAGAAGAACATCAGAGTTTAAGAAATGTATTTATTGTTTTCACATCGCAAAGAATGAACTCTTCAAAGCAGTGAACGTCAGATGATGTTTCATCGCAGCGCCTGGAGCTACGTACAAACTCCGGACGTGCATCAAATGCGCTTGTTAGTTTTAATAAAAATGTAAAGTCACTAGAAATAGTTTATTGTTTTAATATTAAATGTAGGGTTACAGGGAAAGGCTTTACGATAGAATATAGTACTTCTACCACTGGTTCGGAAATAACCTCTGTCCTGGGAAGAACCAGCAAGAAACCTAGCGAGACTTTTATTTAAAGTAAAGTAAAGTTACAGCCTATATACGTCCCGCTGCTGAGCACAGGCCTCCTCTCATTTCTGAGAGGGTTTTAGGGCAAGGAAATGTCCGCCGCGCTGCCCCAATGCGTGTTGGCGAACTTCGCATGTCTTCGAAATATCTTTTTTTTGATTTCTCAGACATACAGGTTTCCTCACGATGTTTTCCTTCACCGCCGAGCACGTGGTAAATCAGCACTTAAAATTGCAAATAACAATTTCATTGGTGCCGGCGGGGATCGAACCCGGGTTGCTCGCGTACTGTGTAACTTACAGCGAGCGCTAACCATCTGAGCTACCACGGCTCTTGACTTTCATTTAAATATAATTAATTTACAATTTATTATTTTATACAATTAGTAAGAAGACATGCAAACCAACAGCAAGTAATTATTAAATACATAGATCACAACATGGCATTAACATTTAAAAGAAATAGTATAATAACAAAATCAAAAGGTTACTTGGCTTAAGTATTTGGTCCAATAAAATAGGTAAGTTAGCTTAGAGCCTTTCGGCCTTTACAGCAGACTAGCAAAATTACCCCTTTTCACTTGTTCACTTGTTGCTATATGCTAGAGCATTACCCACAGTGGTTATAGTTTGATAAGTACGAATAGTACGTGGGGTAATCACGAATATATTTAATCGTCGCCACAGAAGTCACAAATGAATCCTCTCGATGTGCTTTTATCATTAGTGCAGTTGCCTTGTTATTATGGGCTACATTGTAAGCCGTGGTAGCTCAGGGGCACCCTCACAGTGGACGTTAACAGGCTGTAACCTTAACTATAAGCAGTCTTCATGAGGATCTCTCTCATGATGAATTTATATTCTTCATTACACTATGAATTGTGCAACAAAATCAGTTATATCTAAAGGTCAGATACCAGCTACATGAAAACTGTTTTCTGCTTTCCTATAATGTTAATTCGATTGAATGCTATAGTAAATGATTCTACTACTTCGTACTGTATAATTTTTCTTCCTAACTTAAATGTTAATCCGCAAGTTAGCCTAAAATATTGCGCCATTTAAATTTAAATGGGTCAATGAAAAGTTAAAAAATTTCAAATATTATATTTTTGGATACATTTTTTGAAATTTAATAAAGAGTAAAAGATGTAGGTTTTTTTTAATAGAATAAGGGTGGCAAAGGAGCACATATCCCACCTGATGGTAAGTGGATGCTGTGGCCCATAGACATCTACATTTATACTCGATTAAGAATCAAAATGTAGATGCGTTGTCACCCCTGAGGATGAGGATGGAATGCCTAGTTTCCAGTAAAATGGGTATCTGGTTGTCTACACTCACCATACGAAACACAGCATTAAGCTGCTAATTTACGCTGGCATTCTGTAAGAGCGTGGTCCTTCCCCGGTCGAGCCGACCCATTCGTGCTACAACCATAATATAGCTCTACCACGTAAAAAAGGTTAAAATCAGAGGGCTCATTATATACCTGCTAAGACGGTTTTATTCCTGGCCTATCCACAACTAATTCGATATTTGCTTCAAAAACCATCATGTATATGTATGTTAAAGAAAATATTATGTGAATGTGGGATTAAAGATATTTTGGGAAATATAAAAGCAAAAATAGTAGAAATTTATTATTTAACGTTCTAAGTAGTTTAAACTAGATTTTTAAAAAGAAAAAGCCAAAGACTGAACACGTTGAATTTGAAGAGGTCATGACGTGTAAGAAATACACATAAAAGCCCGAACGGACTTTTGGCAGTGTTTCGGGAAGGCCTATGTGCTTAAATAGATTTATGATAGATTGTAGCATACAAGTGATGACAATAATGACTTATTTCAAAAAATATTTAGCGGCTCATGTTATATTTCGATGATAACAAATGTAATAGTATAAAATTTGTCTGTTACAATAAAATGTAGGATTTTTTGAAGGAATTTTGGTAATATTTTGGTCGGCATTTCATTTCGACTGTAACAAAGCGAAGAATTAAATTACGTGAAGGTTATCTCGTGAAAAATCTGCGCTGGTGCGTGACGAGAATACTATTCAGCTGACAAAATAAATCGCCTCTCTTGATTCCTTGTCATTCTAAATTACTTCGAGACACTTGAAACAAACTATTTTCGTCCACAAGCTTAAATAGAATTAAAAAAAAGAATATTTTTATTCAATTTAGATTACAAGAACACTTTTTGGAAGTATTTATACTTTTCATTCTGCTTTAAAAACAAACCTCGGTCCTGGAGAACCAGCAAGAAATCCAGCGGGACTTTTTGGCATTAATTTACAATATAATATGTTGTACAATGAAATAAGAAAAAACAGTATTTTCATTACCGGGGTAATTATAAATAATGCACTCTTTCGTAGTATTACATTTATTAAACTTATTTCTGCTAAATGAAAATGTTTGAAAGATAGATCGCGCTTACTTTCTGGAGCTTATAAAGTGTATACCTCACCCCGTGATGGAACTTGTGACTCTCTGGAGTCGAGTTACTGGTATTATTAGCATGTGCTTGTTTCTTAGTATTAACGGAATATACATCACTATTTTTAATAAAACTATATTGTTTTATTTTGAGTTCATACAATTCTCATTAATATACAGAGACGCCAAAGTTAATATATTTATTTCTTAAGTGTTTGTTTTAAGAGACTCGTTCGGACTTAGGTTACAAATTGCTTTTATGGCTCTCTTCTGTAAAACAATGATAGTTCCAGTGTTAGTCGCATTTCTCCATAGCAAGATTCCATGCGAAATTGTGATACGGAAATAATTTAAATAAATTAAGCTACTAAATTCAACACTTGTAAGGTTTCAAACTTTTTAGAGATATGCTGGGGAAATAAGTTAGCTTGCTAGTTTGTTATGTAGTTTGGTATGGTTGTATAGGGACCCAACTAAAGCTTCGCGTTAACTTTAATTCCGAGTAAAATGTAAAAATACTTATTAGACAACATGAAAAAACTGTATTTTTTGTAATTTTACCTCTTATTCGCCATTCTCAATTAAAATTCCGTTTCTAAGACAATAAAAATCATATTTAAAACGGGATTTGTCATTTATCGTTTTCGACATTATATGATAGAAGATTTGTTAAAATAGTGTAGAGTTATTGCAAGTTCTATAAATTAAAAAAGAAAGACAGTAAGGACAATTCGTGATATCACGAGTAAGGTTAAACAAGTTTACCAAACATCGAGCAGAACGTTGCAAAATGTAAAAGTGAATAATCACTCAGACAAAAATTTTAGCAGAAAGTTGTGTCTGTATTGAGACAGGAAGTCCACGTCGTTGACGCATCCGTCGTAAATTGTAGACATTTTTATTTTTCTCGACTCCGACAGTCATTCTGATTTTCCGCTTTCTTCTAAGTTATCTTCCCTATGGTACCAACGTCTCCATAAACTTGACAAAGGAGACTATTTCCTGTGTCGATGCCATCTTTATTTTCGTTGTGAGATAAAAGTGAATTTAATATTAAAACAAAATAACGGGCCGATTAGTCTCAATAAAAGAATTATTATTATAATATTAAAATCTTTATAAAATTATTAATGATGTATATTAAGTCACTTACGTCAATGTTTTTTTTTTTAAATGCAAGCTGGCTTAAATAATTTCGCATACTCATAATGGTGGTGGGCTCATTAGGGTTGCGGCAAGTGCCAAAAAGTATCGACATTTTAAGAAAATATTGATAACGATGTATGATATTGATACCCTCATAATATGTAGGTAGGTTTTTTTTGTAGCTGTGGTTTATAAAACCAAAATGAAACTGCGAATGGAATACAATTTGAAGTTTTTCAGATTTTTATGGTAAAATTTGGAGACTATATTAAAAATAGATATAAAGACAATTCAGTGCGCAATTTATAAACAAAAATAATTTAGACAATTATTCAGAGGTCAAGTATCTAGTCTACACGCTAAGTCGACACACTAAGTCTCAGTATTTAGTGTGTCGTTTGTTAGATGATTCAACTCTTATGTTCCATTATTATTAAATTATTTTAAATTGTTGACTATATTTTTTATATGTTGTGTAAATGATGTGATGGTGGTTTCTTTAGATATAACTTCTTCTAATTTGAACGGATTAATTTTAAGCACTGATAAAGCAAGTTCATTTTTGGTTCTTGTTTGTTTTTTTGGGACAATCCATGATAAGGTGTTTGATTGACTGTGCTGTAAAATTATCGCAGGGGCATCTGTCATTATCAATTATTTTAAATCTAGGGTTACTGGTATTCGACCTATTCCTGCTAGGAGGTTGTAGAGGATGTTATTACCGATGAATTAGACTATAAAGTCCTTGAGCAAAAGTGAACCATTTATGAGGTAAGGCGTTTTAAAAATTAATAAAAAAGTATTGACAGTCGTCAAATTTTTATTTTTTTCTCAATTAAAAGATACAACAAGCATCACCACCAAACCTAGAATTGTCTGTCTACATTAGAAAACACCAGATGGAAACATCTTAAATTTTAATCATTTTAATTAAAGAGTTCCAAAAGAATGACAAATAACAAAAAAAACAGTGAAATATTTGGCGTGCAGAATATTTTAAAAACTTCTACGTATTGTAAGCTTTCTAACGAGGTATTTTAACTAAAATTCGGATACAAAATTACAGAGTTTACAGAGGGATTATCATAGAAGTAAGAACAAAATCGTCTAATTACATCTTTCATCAAAACATTGAATTATGTAATTAAAATAATTTAGACTGTATCAATAAGTGTTACAAATTACAGTTAGCCAGTTACGTCCCACTGCTGGGCAAAGGCTTCCCCCTGGATTACAAATTATTTTTTTATAATTCATGCTCGATATGGCTCCCTCTGTTCCTTACACAAAGACGCAATCTTTTTCTTAATTCCTTTTTTACTACTTTACTTGTTAAAGTTGTCTTAATTTTATTGCCGCACTGATAATTCGCTGCCTCAGCTCCTCAATCGATGGTACAAGAGAGACATCGTAAACTAACGATTTCATATGACCCCAAACATTTTAGTTTATCGGCTTCAAGTCTGGACTTCTCGCAGGCTAAAGAATGGGTCCTCGTCTACCAATCCATCGACTGGGGAAATTATTGTCTATCCACTGTCGAGCAGTTATTCTAAAGTGTGCAGGACAATCATCTTGTTGATATATCATATTTCTTGTAGTTTCTAAGGGCACGTCGTCAAGTAGGTTATCCAAATAATTTCTTAAAAAATATTCATAACTTTCACCATTTAAATTATCAGGTAAAAAATGAGGACCACTCAAATTATTATCAACAATTCCCATCCACACATTCAAAGAAAATCGTCGTTGCGATCCTTTTTGCCTCTTTTTATGAGGATTTCTTCTTTCTTTATCATTCCAATAGTGAAGATTATGATAATTTGATATGCCATCTTTATCAAATTTGGATTCTTCTGTCCACAAAATATTTTTAAAGAACGCTGGATTTTCTAAGCCGGCATAAAGTATAAACCTGCAAAATTCTAATCTCCTGATAGGATCTCCGTCTTCAGTTATTTGCACGGGAGTGTAATGATACGGTTAAGGGCCCGCGTTATGCACTGTAATCCAAACTTTTCATTGAGATGTACCAAGTTGTGATGTAACAGTGTTTGTCGACACCGTCGGATCTTCCGCAAATCGTCGAAGAATGTCTTCTTCGTCTTCCACAGTATACACGCGTGGTTTACCAACATCGCTTGTTCTCTTTTCTACACTACCAGTTTCTCGGAGTCACCGATAGACACCATCAAAGACGCTTACATCAGGTTTACGGCGATCAGAAAATCGACGGATGTATTCACGTCGAGCAGCTGTAGAGTCACCTGCGCAATAGCCGTAACAAAACATAATATAGCAATATTCTAACGAAGAATACACCGATTCTTCGTTAGAATATTGCTGGCCATGACGGTGGTTTCGATTACGTTCTGCTGACATGATAACGTTCGTAGCTTTGTTATAGTGTTAGCAATACCACAAGTCATTTACATGCCGTCGATCACAAAACTGGTTCACTAGCCAAGTCAAAAGATGAGAAATCACAGTCCGGAAGCCAAGTAATTAAAAGGTTCCGGGTTTTATTTAGCTGTGCTCCAAGTAACACTTCTGAGAATTTATCATTTGTAAACCATCACAGGCGGCCTGAACAGACTGAACAATAAACGTAGAAACATGTGCTTAAGATTACTAATTTCGTGTTTGTCGACAGTAAAAAGATTGATAAGTAAAAAGATTGTCTCCCAGAAATTCGATACCCTTACTATTTAAAATGCGTTTTTTCTTAAACCATAAAATCGATCCCAATTATACATACATTGTTAGAAAACTAATAATACGTAGCTGTTTTTAAAATATTCTGCACGCAAAATGTTTCAGTGATTTTTTTTTTTTTTTGTTATTTGTCATTCTTTTGGAACTCTTTAATTAAAATTATTAAAATTTATGATGTTTCCGTCTGGTATATTCTAATATAGATAGACAATTCTAGTTTTGGTGTTGATAATGAATGCTTGTTATGTCTTTTAATTGAGAAAAAAATAAAAATTTGATTGCAGCTAATACTTTTTTTATTAACTTTTAAATATATTTTTTCTCATAACTGGTTCACTTTTGCTCAGGGACTTTATGGTCTAATTCATCAGTAATAACCTCTCCTACAACCTCCTAGGAGGAATAGGTCGAATAACCAGTAACCCGGTATAAATATTATTTATGAAATCCATGGTTGGTTAAAATCTCTGTGATATGGAAGTTTGGTCTAATATTTTTCAGTATTCTAGGAGGGATCCGTGTGTCGGGCACCATTGCTTCGTATATTTGCAGTTATTTATGTCCGTATATAAATCATGGGCTGCTTGTTGTCTTTCTTTATAGGCAATACTCTTAATAAAAATTAAGGGAAACTTAGCATTAACAGGTATTGATATTTGTTTGCAGCTAATTTAGCTGCCGCGTCAGCTTCTTGATTCCCAATAATGCCAGTGTGACCTCTGACCCACTGACAGCACTAAACATTACAATTTAATTGTAATGTTTAGTGCTATGGCTTTACATACTAATTGTTTGATATCATTTGCTGTTACGGTTACAGATTTCTATAAGACTATATTGACTACCCGATACTTTTAAACTGTTCCTAATGTAATTGCTGAGTTTCCAATTGCAAGCTATGCTAATCGCAAAAAGCTCAGCTTGGAATACTGAACAGGAACTATGCAGTTTGAACTTTTTAACTATTTTTTGACTGTTCAGGGTATAAATTACATATCCTGCACATTTTTTATAGAATAAGGGTGACAAACGAGCACACAGTCCATCTGATGGTAAGTGGTTGCTGTGACCCATAGACATCTACATCTATCTTCGTTTGCGAATTTAAATGCAGATGCGTTGTCAGCCGTGAGTACTAAGATAGAACGCTTCTTTTCTAGTAAAAAGGGTCTCCGGTTCTCTACACTCACCATACGAAACACAGCAGCATTAAGCTGCTATTTTACGCTGATATTCTGTGAGAGCGTGGTCCTTCCCCGGTCAAGCCGACCCATTCTTGTTACAACTATACTATTAATATAGCTCCAGCAACGCTTTACCACGTAGGAACTTCTTTACCACCTACTATATTATCATGTTTATTTCTGTTGGTGTAGATTATATACCATATTTACATACATAAAGCATATTTATAGTTGAAATTTCCTCTGATTTTTTAACTACTTTGTAATTTATTTTTATTCTATTTTCAGGGTGGAGAACTGTTGATGAATTTGCTGCTATGTCAAGTGAAATATTTGGTACGTATTTTGATAATACTGAAGTTCTTCCATTTTAAATTTCTGCCATTTCTAATAGCAGTGCTGATAGTCCAGAAGTCACGAATCATTTTAATTGCAAAACCTCTTTATAGAGACATAAATTTTTTCCTTGTAAACACGTTATGATGTTACACTTATATGTAATGTTGGAAACATTACAGTTATATGTAATGTTTCCAACATTACATATAAGTGGTCCTATTACTTGTCTATAAATTGTGTGAATGTCTTCAGATTGAATTCCGCAAGTGGCCCTTACAAATCGTATACAGGGTATTTTTGAAACGCTCCCGAAAACGAAGACAGATGATAGTACTAAGGATACCTATGATGATGGGTCACAAAGAAATTCGATCCCGAGGAAAAAAAAATCATCTTTTCACTACGTTTTATGAACTTTATTCACGCTCCATCATGTTGTTACAGTTAATTGAAACGATATTTCACTAAAAAAATCATGAAAATACTGAAACATAAAACCAGCAGTGGAATTACTGAATTACAATCAGCTGACTAGGGGTCAATGTACGCGCGACCGCCGAATTCGCGCGGCCCGCAACTAGCGATGGTACCACAATACCTAATAATTTACAACACTTGTCTAAACACCTAACTTATCTACTTAACCTACTATTTTGCCACTGTGCTTGTCTCCACGTAGCCACGTAGCCAGGATTTTTAGTAAAGGTTATAGCTTGTGTTTTATGAGAAACAAATATTAATTTAGCAGTTGATCCCCATTAAGTTATTAATTCTAAAGCAAAGTTGATTTTGTTCTGTAATATATTTAGATCCTTATCGTGGGTAATGAGAGTCACATCGTCTGCGAAAGCTTGGATGTGACATCCTTTTGGAAGCTCTATTTCTAAAAGTTCGTCTACGATTAAATTTCAATATATCGGCCCACACACCGATCTTTGGATACTCGTCTCGACTCGTCTCGTTTTAAAGTTTTACTAGCCGAGCTGTCGGCAAAGTCAATACGTGCTTCTCGATCCTCGAAATAGCTCTTCATTGTATCATATAAGTTACGGGAACCTATATGATATAATGAAGTTAATGTAATCACGTTTATGTAATCACGTGCAGTTGGAAAATTTGTGTGACAGCGATGCACAGTGACAGCATGGTTCGATCTCAGCATTGCAGAAGATTTTTGTATGTCTGAATTGAAGACATTTGAAGCACTGGATGTGAGTTGAAAGTTCCTCGACGTGGATCTTTTTGTAGTCTATGTTGACGCGTTCTATTTTAATTAATTTGCGCCATATTATGTTTGTGGTTAGTGAGATAGCATTGTACAATTTACCGTTTTTATTTTTGCGCTTAAATCGGCGTAAAAGATCAGATTCATTATGGATTTGTTTGTAAATTGGTTCATTTTGGCGTTTCAGTATATCTATCAGCTGCTTTGTAGTTATATATGTATTTTGATATACCTTTTAATTGGATCATTGGCCGCAACTTCTTTGCAATTTCGACGTTTATAATACCTTGGTTCTTATCGATTTTATTCAGTATTTGATATCTCTGCTCAATTGTATCAAATTCTACTCGCAGTTTTGTGTTTGACAAAGGCGTAACTTTTGACGGCGCAAACGTTGTATTTTTAAATGAAAATATTTTTCTCCAGGTTTCTATAGTACTTTTTCTTGTTTCAGAATTTGATGTGATAATTAAAGCCGCTTTTGATTATGGTTTTTCTTTTTTATTTTTGGAAGGGGTCAGTGTGGCCTTGGTAACTTGGGCATACGTTGGACCGTTTTAGTTCCTCTTTAAGATTAACTATTTCTTCCTTAATACACCCCTTAATGATAGTCTGGATTTCAGCAGTATCCATTCGTGCAGTTAACTGCGTTATCTCATTTGCCATATTAATAATGCCTTTTTTTCTTTCTGAAGACACGCTTTTTCCATTTTGGATAGCCGTTACTATATTTGATGCAAGTTACTTGCACCACTGTAGACAGTCACGTTCCACGTGCTGCACCAGTGCAAGTGAACCTTACACCAATATGCGGGACGCGGCAATGCAATGTGGACCTCCCTAAACTGTTATAATTACGATTCATTAATCCTTAATGTTTATTTTGTTTAATTTACGTGTGATTTTTTTAATTTACGTAAGATTTTTTTGTTTATCTTAAGTAACAGTGAAATAATTAATCATAGATTTTTTAGAAAAGAGCACAGTAAAACAAATAATTCATTTTTTTTTTAATACGTTACCCCCTCACTAGGATTTTCTCCTGTATTGTGAAGGCAGTTCACAAACATAAATTGCATAAAGACAAACATCCAGACCCGGAACAATTATTTGTAGGCCATACAAGTACTTGTTCCATGCGGGATTCGAACCCGCGGCTCCCAGCGCCGCAAGTCATTGCTAAGCCACTGCGCCACGGAGCCGTCATATCAAAATTACTAAAGTAAGAATAAATTTAACATTTTGAATAATGCAATGAAAAACTATATTTAATCCGATTAATTTTCATTATTTTAACAGTTGAATTTTGTACCGTTTGTTCATATTTTTTCAGTTGCTATAGTAGAAACAACTTGTGGTGCTTACTTCACGTTGTACGTTTTATAAGTAGTGACACGAAAGTCTAGCAGTGACCGTTCTTGCGCATAAGTCACGCTGATTGGCTTATTGCGTACAAGTCGCTGATTCGCTCGTGCGTATCGTTCGCACGCGATGATTGGCTTTCAAGTCGCAATCGTACAATTCAATTCGTACGCTTTTCCTCCACGTTGCGTTCAGCGTAAAGCGTAAATGAGTTTTAACGAATATTTATAAATCAAAGTTGTAAATATTTACTTTGCCAATATCTGCTTAATAAAATAAAATGATGTGTCTTACCTAGTTTGAAGAGCACCTCCCGCCTTCCCTCAAACAGCTGCTACCTATAGACAGCTGTTTTTGGCTCGCCGCTCACTTAGTGGTCAGCCACCGTAGAGTCTACTACACCTGAAGATGCCTCGTGTAGAGACGAAACACGTGTCGCATTGTCATCGGTGGTGTGTCTTTCCTAGTGTATTGGTGGTGGGAGTAGTTGTGCTGGGGTTAGTGGTGACGGGGATAGTGCGCGCAATTGAGGGAGGGCGGGAGGTGCTCTTCAAACTAGGTAAGACACATCATTTTATTTTATTAAGCGGATATTGGCAAAGTAAATATTTACAACTTTAATATAACGATTTTTTTTTTAATGAAAGACTTCCGCAAAGTAACGCCTGATTCTATTAATTATTTATAAATCATTTTTTCTAAAACAATATTAAGACGTTAACCTTTATTAATTTCAGAGGCAACTCTTTTACCTACACGCAATTACGTGAAAAATTGGACCGTGATTTAAACTGCGCAGTACCACTTTTAAAAAGCAATTTTTACCAAAGATAAGCCAAGTAAAGAGATTGAAATATTTTTTTTTAATTTATGAAATCCTTTTAACTAATTTTGGACTTGTATCAGTATACATCAGTCACTTAATAATATTTTTATTTCAAGTTATTATAAACTTTTACAATTTACTTCATTTAAGGCATAATATTTTTCTGATGTGATCAATGAGACTCATTTATGACACAAAATACACAATTATTTTATAATATTAAATAAAATATCAGTAATTAACTATACTCCTCCAAGTACGGACTTTTTAGTTGTGAACATGTCTTTCATCAAAAAGCTTTGATAGCTTAAGCAATCTAGAAGTTACTTTTGCGGATAAGCCGGTAGTTAAATATTTATATCGGAATCTGTTCAAAATTTTGATCAGATGCTGAACTTTTTGACTATTTCAACTTCCATCGAAAAGAGAAAATTAACCTCAAAATTTAATTGCTATTAGTTTTTTTTTTAATTGACGTAATAACAAACTGAAGATGAGTTTGATAATCATTCATATTTAAATACAAACATTATGATTACACATTTGAGTAGTCCAGCTAGTGTATTACAAAGATAATGTAAAAATTTAAAATACAAGAACAGACTGCGAAAGAAATAATAAAATATGTGACTAGTTAAATAATGAAAGTTCAATTTAAGCAGAAGTTTAGAATATTTTAGTCGAACGGAAAGAATAAATAAAAAAGTAATGATGAATCTAGTAAGTATGTAAGATACATGATAACAAAATGCTTTTAAGAAACAGGGGATTACACGGCAATGGAACTTCATCGCCAAATATGTTGTTTCTAAGCTAAAAAAACGCGGGTAATTTCTGAAGATTTTTTTTTAGAAATTTTGAAAGTAAGGCCAGTCTGCAATAATAGTTACCGGTGACAGGTGAGTATCGTTATTTCCAAAAGCTTCAAGTATTCTAAATATATAAATACATAATAATTCCTAATCAACCTGTCACGCATTTGAAAATAATAAATTCCTACGGATGACGAAAAATCGAAACACATCTAGTATTGTGTGAATAAGATTACAATTCAGAGCTCAAAAATTAAAAGACAATTTGTAGCAGCTGTTACTTTCGATTTTTGAACATATTTTAAATAAATTCATGGAAAAGTTATAAACTTTATACAACGTGGCCGCTACAATGGTGACTTTAATTTAACACATGGGCAGGGCTAGTTCCCATTAATCATATTAATTTTGACAGGTTAAAATAACTCGTAACTTGAAAAATATTTTTTTTTCAAACAAACAATAATAAAAAGTAACTAAAATTGAGATCACCCTTGCAAAAATTCATTCATGAAATTACTTACCTAGCTAGCTTACGTTAACTCGGAGCGGCAACGCGTCGCTTCGCGCGCTGGCAACCGCGCATCGCGTCTTGTAGGTACCTACTCGTAATCGGTCCGATTCTTTGGCGCCGGAGAGTACCTACAGCGGAGGTGCTTAGTCAAACACTTATTATTTCACCCTCTTCGGTTACAATTAGTTATAACTGTCATCACTAATCACTGCTTTTGTCTTTATTTTAAATTTTCTTATTTTCAATGAGACTACCGTGTTGGCGTATACAAAGAGCTAAACAGCGTTTCATGTTTTCCCGCACATTTGAAAATAAATTGTCACTTATAGCCATTTCCCTCAATTTCTCAAACGCATTTATTATTCGATGGCGTAATTGTTCCACGTATCCTCCGCGTACACATCGTCTTTGATGCACCTCCAGAAAAAAAAATCGAGTGGCGTGAGATCTGGCGATCTTGCTGGCCACCTACGAAGTCCAAATCTACCAATCCATTGCGCACCAAACGTGTCATTTAGCCACTGCCTGGCTATTGTTACAGAGTGTGCTGGCGCGTCATCTGATTCGTACCATATTTGTTGGTATCGATGGATGTTTAGGTTGTTTATTCAGTCTGTTGTTTATTCAGACACCGTATCATTTAGTAGATTAACAAACCTTTCTCCGTTCAAAGCCCCATCAATGAATATGGGTCAGAATATGGGTCAATTCACCGTAGATAGCTGCCCAAATATTTTTTGGGAAGGAAGGAAGGAAGGAAGGAAGGAAGGAAGGAAGGAAGGAAGGAAGGAAGGAAGGAAGGAAGGAAGGAAGGAAGGAAGGAAGGAAGGAAGGAAGAAGAAGGAAGGAAGGAAGGAAGGAAGGAAGGAAGGAAGGAAGGGAGGAAGGGCGAAGGAAGAAGGAAGGAAGGAGGAAGGAAGGAAGTCGAAGGAAGGTGAAGGAAGGAAGGAAGGAAGGAAGTTGAACACAGGAAGACAGCACAGACAACAAGGTAGGTGGTAGGCACAGGTAGTAAGGCAGGTAGGTAGGAAGGCAGGTAGGCAGGCAGGCAGGTGTGCAGGCAGGCAAGTAGCAGGCAGGTAGTAGGCAGGCAGGCAGGTGGCAGGCAGGCAGGTGGCACAGGCAGGCAGGTGGTGCAGGCAGGCAGGTAGGTAGGTTTTTTTTTTTTTTTTACCGATTCCTGACATGTGGAATCAAGGACGTTATTCATCTTTTGTTGTATTTTGCTATATTTTTTGTTATGTCCTTCTTTATTTTGTATTATTTTTATTTTCTTTTTATTCATTTTACTGGTTTCTTATTTTTTTAGGTTTTTCATTTTCTATCTTATAATCCTAAGTATTTTCTTAATTACTTGACTTACAATTTCTTATTCTAGTTATTGTGGGCTGTTTACATTATATATTTTCTATATATATTATGTACAGATTCTTATTTCTACTCTTATTTATTCTGATTTACAACTTTATTTGCATATTTTACAGTAACTTAAAACCTATTTCTAACATATATTACTTATAATTTTATATACATTTTTATCTATCTTAATTCTATATTCTATTTCTATATCTGTTCGCTCTTACAGTATATAGGGCACCTGTTATGAGATGGATAATGATCCTTCTCTGATCGCAGATACATGACGGGCCTTGCATTTGAACCTGTGGTAGGTATTCAGAGAACCCGCCATGTCCTGGTCACTTGTACAATAATTGATCCATTACTATTTTTCGTACAATAGGGTATGCATTCACGGCATCCGGGAAAACACTTTGTGGTGGAAGCCAGTTTTCCTTCCATATATCGTCGATTCCATCGCCGATTCCAGACGAATCTGTCGCTTGACGAACGAAACCGGACACTTTTCGTAGTGCGGCCTACATTTAATTTTTTATTGCTTTTTATTAGTAGGTCTGCCTCCTCGTTCCTCCAATCCTGCTGCGTGTGCTTTAACCCAATAAAGGTTAAGGATTTCCTTGTTTACATAATTTGGTGATATTCTCCTTGTTTTACCGCTGGCAGGATGGAGGGAAACGTTTGGACAACTGTCTGGAGGGCAGATCTAGAGTCGCTATATATTACAGCCTCGCCGGGTCTTTGAGAGCGTGCCTACTGCTTCCAATATGGCCAGCAACTCAGCCTGAAGACGTGCGCAGAAATTTCAACTTTAATTTTCGGTGACTAGTCTCCACTGCGTTATTCCATATGGATAACGCAGCGCCGACTCACCGTCAATCCTATTGCTGTCTGTGTAAATTTTGAGGCCTTTGTTGTCTTGTTATCGATTTGTGCACCGTCCTCCAGACATGTGAATTGAGGCCATGCTGATCCGCGGGTGTGGCGTCCTACCAAACTTCACTTTTTCTCCATTTTCCCCACCACTCGCCGGGAGTAACCTTTTATTTCATAGCAGGTTGCTTCCTCGGACCCTCAGGTCCAAGGGAAGCAGCCCGGCGTAGTAGCTGAGTGCAAAGATACAGTTTATATGATTTGATTATTTTCTGTACGAACCCGCGTTGTACCGCATCGAACTGTTTTTTGATAAGCTTTTTATTTGTCGCCGGCGACCACGCGCTTGCCGCATACATAATGATTGGCTCCACCACTGATGTAGATGGTCCCATTAATCTCGAGTTTAGGCCCCAATGAACTTTGCGGCTCACCGCGGTTGACGATATATTTTGAGCCTTGCAGCATACATTCTTCACGTGCGTGTTGAAGGTCAGCTTGTCATCGACTGTGAGGCCGAGTATTTTATTTCTTTTGATATAGCAATGCTTTCCCACCCATATTCAAAAGTAAAGGAGTCAAATTTTGATTTTCTTGTAATAACCATTGCTTTGGTTTTCTGAGGTGCAAATGTTAGTTTGTTTTCGACCCCCACCTCCGAACATGTGCGAGGGCTGCATTGACTCTCTCTCCTGCACTTCCAAACCCTTGTCTCCGGTGAATATTAGACCACGTCGTCTGCGAAAGCCCGCAGTACTCCCTTATCCGTCAGCTGTTTCAGGAGGATCCAACAGAAGATTCCAAAAAGTGACCGCCTATCGAGCCCTGCACGCACCCTTCGTGGTCGTTTCGCCCCATCCGCCCCTGAATATTTAATGCCAGATCTATCGTTCAGGTAGCCGTCCACTAATCGTCTGATGTTTATGGGGCATCCGGATCTTGCAAGTGCACATCGCAGCTGGCCACCATTAGTCGGAAGGCCCCTATGTCAAGTGATACTAATACAATCAATTTTTATCATTGATGTTAGCTTTTTAACGCGTCATAGAGGGAGTCCTCGGTGCTGCGCCAGTGCCATATTGCTTTTGCTTAATTTGGGTAGCACGATGTGCCACTTGATTCTCCGCACCATCATTTTTCTACTTTCCTAGAACAGGCAGTAGCCCAACTGGCCTGTAGGACTTGGGGTGCGTGTGGTCCTCTTTACCAGGCTTTCATAAAACTACTACTGTCGCCTCCTTCCATTTATTAGGAATGAGCCAGCTCCAGACACTTATTGGCTAGTGCCAAAACAGTGGCGGGTCCAGGGCAATGGCTGCCGCAGATATCGGCCAGAGATCATTCCGGAGCTTTTTGCGATTAAAGCTGGACGGCCACATAAGCCCTTTACCGTAAAGGTGGGTCACTTGAGTCATCAAGTGACCTACGTTCACTGATTCAGCCTTTCTAATAAGCCTGTGTAACCCGCGTCATCCTCCTGGGTGTTGTCGTCCGGATAGAAGGTCTCCGCTAAGAATCTTGCTGACTCTGCTGTTCAGGAGTCTTCCTCTCTACAAGAGGGATATCTTCCTGCCCTTGAAAGTGCGGCTATTACCCTGTAAATCCCGTCCCACATAGATTCGCGATCTTGTTTGCTACAGAAACCTTCCAGCTGGCGGTCTGTGCGTTCTTTACTTGTTGTTGGTATTCTTTCTTTGTTTTGATATACCGCCTGATGACCCATTCGGCGTACTGTGCTGCGCACGATATTCTGCGTTTCATCCTGAGACTCTTTCTTCTGAGTCACCGGTCCACCAAGGCAATCCCATTCGTCGGTGCTTTTAAAGATGGCATTTTCTGCAAACTTCCACTATTGATTCTCACATATTCTACTATTGTCATTTCAAGTTTTCCGCTATTTTCTATTTTATTTATTTGTATATTATTTATTTGTTTTCGGTTGAATTCCAAGAGTTTCACGAAACTCACCCATTTTGTCTTCTTTTGTACAATTTTCTGGTGGTTCTTATGTCTATACTAATCGATTTTTCTAAATTTATCTCGAATAGGATTGCCCTGTGGTCCGAACTGGTTACTTCTTCTGGAAAGTCTCCAGTTGTCTATCCTCCTGAGCAGGCTCGTCGAGCAGGTTGTCACATCCACACAGCTGGAGAATCTCTTACCGCCTCTGATCGTGTCGAACGGGTTCTGTATTTCCTGTTTAGTATGTGAGCCTAGTTGGTCTAATTTGGCAGCTATTTCCATCCCTCTTATCGGTCTCCTGGCTTCCCACCAAGTAATGCAAGCGTTTATGTCCCCACCGAGCATCACGTCTTCAGTTCCTAAGCCAGCTACGGCTTATCGTGTGCAGGTAATGATCGACTAAGTCCCCTCCAGACGGACACCACTCCCATCTCCCAGGCCCCTGTCCTCAGTTTAGCGACTGCTACATTTCTGTTGTGGAGGTCAGGCACTGGGTTATGCTAATGGTGTCGAATAGCACAATGGCTGCCTTTATCACTTTGTTCGTGTTTAGGCTTCGCCACATTGTACCACTTGTCCCTGGAGCTGGTCTCACGCCGATACTCTGATGATGGCCCGGATTAGGGCAAATGTTGTCCTATTTTTGGTTGCCCTCAATGATTAGTCGGCCTAGCTAACTCGCTCCTTGAGTTCTGCCTGACAACGTGATATCGGTGGTGCTGGGTTTGAGTCCCTGTTCGGTCTGGAGCCCACCTCAGCAATACTTGCAGTGGACCTTGCCAATGTCTCCCATTTCCTCTTATGGGGCAGTCACACTGAAGGCATTGTGGTCTTTTCTTCCATTTTTGCCTTTAAGGCAGTTCCTGCATGAGGGCATTCCGCCTGAAAGCCAGTCTGCACATTCTGCCTTAAGGTGTGGGCCCCCACAGTGACTGCAAACATCCAGTGTCACCACACAAACGCTTGGTATGCCTGTACCCCAGGCACCGTGAGCACTGTATCAGAGGGACTGATCCTCCACTCTTACTCTGAGGTCAATATGGATGAACCCAACCTCTATTAAGTTGTTCCATAGTTGAGGGGACACCTCACCACGATATGCGTCAGTGGGTTCCTAGATTTTCTCCTATATTTGACCTCCAGTCTATTCTCATTTCTGATGTTTCTGAACAGCTGTTTGTTCTGAATCTTATTGCCTTTATAATTTCTTCATCTGTGTTATACTGAAGCACATCCTTCAGTATAACCAGGGATCCTTATTCTTTATTTCATCGACATTAGGCTCTTACCAGCGTTCTTTATCCTCCCTTTACCCTGTTTAATTCTCCCTGGTGCATCCCACTATCACCTTCCTATCTCTCTTGCTTTTTCTGATCTTGTCTATTTTAGCTTCTTCTTGGCATTATTGCTGTCTCTTATCCGGTCCATTACTTGCCCCGTTTCCTTTTTCATCCGTTGATGTTATTGCAACCTGAGTGCATAGTCGTATTTTGCAGAGGCTGTCTCCTCGGTGGTCCTGCCAATATGCTTGTGTACGTATTTTCTCTCTTTATTTTGCTTTTGTAATTCTACTTTAAGTTTTTCCATTTCATTCTTATTCTTCCAGAGTTTGCCATGTTCTTCGAGCTTTTTATTAATTTACTATGTTCTTCTGATTCTGTTTTTCATGATTATCCACTGTAGGTAGGTAGGTTGTTAGTTAGGTTAGAAGGTTAGGTTAGGTTAGGTTAGGTTAGGTTAGTTAGGTTAGGTTAGTTAGGTTAGGTTGAGTTGTGGTTAGGAAGTTAGGTTCCCCCGAACGGGTTCCCGCCTTGTCGGCGGGGCTTTAGCAGTGGCTTGGTCTACCGCGGAACAAAGAGGAACCCTTGGCTGGCCTGAGGTGTAGGGTCAGCCGAGGTGGTTACCCGTGTGGCTCGGGCGAGCCCACTTCGGATGTGTGTGCGGGCTGCTGCGGGAGGGGTTGGTCCGCCCTTACCGCTGCAGCTGAGGTGGAATCGCGGAGGAAGAGGAGTGTTGGTATGGCGATGCGCCACTCAGCCCCTATCCTCCGCGACTCAGACGGGGCCGCACCGTTGATGCGGTGGTGGTGGGGCCGCGGGGAGAGGAGTTATTGGGAGCGCCGCCTCCTACCTCCGCGTCAGAAACTTGGCTGCGGGCCAGAGACCAGATCCAGCGTTGGGGCTGCGAAAGCGGGCGCTACCAAGCGCCTTTCCGGCCTCCATGATGGGTCCAGGGCGAGGACTGGGGAAGTCCCACCCCTCTTCGATGGACCTGAGGCGGAGGCGCGAGCGGTGTCGGCGCGCGCCTCTGAGGCGATGCACGGGGTAGTCGAACACCCTCACTACCTTGCAGGACGAGGCCCGGATAGACCGCCAGCACCAGTGGGGCTGGAAGAATTTGATTCCCGCGGGCCCGCGCGCACGTGCGAGGAGACACTGGGTGGTTTTAGCCGGTAAGAGTCCGGCACGCCTCCGCCTTTCCCAGGCGGAGGTAGTCCATGAGGATTTCCGCAAAAAAAAAAAAGAAGAAGAGGAAGAAGAAGCAGTTAGGTTGGTTGAAGTTAGGTTGTGGTGCTTGGTTAGTTAGGTTAGGTTAGGTTAGGTTCCCCGAACGGGCCCTCGCCTTGTTCTCGGGGGCCAGGCCGGGCTTGGCCCGCGAAGGAAAAGAGTGTCCTCGGCTGGCCTGAGGCAGGCCGCCCAGGTGGCCATCGTGTGGGCTCGGCGAACACTTGATGTGGACGGCGCGCCGTGAGGCTGGTCCGCCCTTACCGGGCGCAGCCGAGGGAGTCAGGAGGAAGAGGAGCAGTAGGCGATGCGCCACTCGCCCTATCCTCCGCGACTCAGACGGAAGCCGCACCGTTGATGGTGGTGGTGGGGGCCGTGCGGGGAGAGGAGGCCGGTATTATGAGGCGCCGCCTCACCTCCGCGGCCGAAACTGGCTGGCGGCGGAGCCAGAGACCAGATCTGCCGCTGGGGCCGCGAAAGCGGGCGCTACTAAGCGCTCTTCCGGTCCTCTCATGATGGGTCCAGGCCGCGATTGGGAAGTCCCCGCCCCTCTTCGATAATCGGCGTGAGGCGCGAGCGGGTGTCGGCGCGCCTCTGAGGCGATGTACGGGGTAGTCGAACACCCCACTACCCTGCTGAGGAGACGAGGCCGGACAGACCGGGCCAGGTACTAGGTGGGGCTGCGGAAGAATTTGATTCCTGCGGCCCTGCGCGCACGTGCGAGGAGACACTGGGTGGTTTTAGCCGGTAAGAATTGGCACGCCTCCGCCTCCCCAGGCGGAGGTAGTCCATGAGGATTTTGGAAAGCAGCTGGTGGTTAGAAGCAGTTTGTGGCCAGGAAGCAGCTAGGTTGGGTTAGGCCAGGTTAGGCCAGGCTAGTTAGGTTAGGTTAGCTAGGTTAGGCTAGGCTAGTTAGGTGTTGTGGTTAGGTTGTACAGGCCAGGTTAGGCCAGCCAGGCTAGGTTAGGCCAGGTTAGGTTGAAGAAGTAGTTAGGGTTAGGTTGTAGGCCAGGTTAGGTTAGGCTAGTTAAAAGGTTGTTTTAGGTTTTTTTTTTTTTCTAGTCTCCTGACATGAGGAAATCAGGGACTTTGTTTATCTTGTGGTGTTTTTTTTCACCTGTTTTGTTTGGTTTTCTTTATTTATTATATTTTATTTTATATATACATATTTTCTATTTACATTACTTTTACTATTTTACATTTAAGTGCTTAATAGTTGTTTGTGGGTCTGTTTACATTATATACCAAAATATATGTTACAGTACCCTATTTTCTTATTTCTATTTATTCTTATTTACTACTTTTCTTGTTACATTCTTACAGTATTTTAAAAATTTATCTCTAGTGTAAATTTTATTTCATTATTTTTTACATTTTCCTGTTTATTTTTATATCTATCTCTATTTCTATATCATATCTTTCTTTGCCATAAGTGGGGCATTCTGTTGTGACATGCATTACATCCTCCTTTTATTGTCACAGCACATGCGGGGCCTTGCATTTAAATCTGTGTAAATATTCGGAGAACCCCCATGGCCTGTCATGACTTGAATAATTATGGGATCCATGTCCAATTTTCTTAGTATATTATAGGCTTCTATAGCGTTGGGAAAGAACATTTTGGTCGTGGAGGCCGTTTCCCCTTCCATGTAGCGCCGATTCCATTCGTCAAGCGACTCCAATCGGATTTGTCGCTTGACGTATGAAATCGGACACTTTTCGTAATCTGACTTCCTTTTAATCTTTGTAGCGGCTTCCTTGGCAAGCTTGTCCGCTCTTTCGTTTCCCTCCAACCCTGCGTGAGCTTTGATCCAAAATATGTTAAGTATTTTATTTTGTTTGTTAATGTTTAAGATGTTACTTCTTACTTGCGTCGCTAGGGGATGGAGGGAAACGTCTTGAACGATTGTTTCTAGAGCGGATCTCGAATCGCTGTACAGGTTGCAACTCTGCGCCGGTGTTTTAATTACATATTTGGTTGCTTCAAGGATAGCCAGCAGTTCTGCCTGGTAGACGGTGCAAAAATTTTCCAGTTTAAATTTTTGGTCTTGTCTCCGCGTCGCCATTCCAAATGGATAGCGCCGCGCCGACTTTTCCCTCAATTTTGCTGCCATCTGTGTAAATTTTAAGGCCATTGTTGTCGTATTGGTTAATCTGTGCACCGTCTTCCAGGCATATGAACTTCAGTCCGATCTGTTCCGCGGGATGTGGGGTCTTTGCGTATTCTACTTTCATTTCTACCTCTCTGTCACCTACTATTCGCCGGGATAAACCTTTCTTTATTACATAAAGCGAGGCTGCTTCCCGGATCCTTAGGTCCAAAGGAAGCAACCCGGCGAGTAGTAGGGCTGAGTGTAATGATACTGTTCTGTACGATTTTATTATTTTCTGTAAAAATCCGCGCTGCACCATATTAAGTTGTTTTTTGACTTTCTGTTTGCTAACTGCTGTCACCCAAGCACTGGCCGCATACAAAACGATCGGCTCCACCACCGCAGTGTATATGGTCCTGATGATCTCCGGGTTTAGGCCCCAATGAATCTTTGCGGCTCTCGACAGCTGATGGTACAGGTTCTGTACCTTACAACATACGTTTTTACATGTTTGTCGAAGGCAAGTCTGTCATCGACTGTGAGACTGAGTATTTTATTTCCCTGAGAGGCCGATGCTCCCCTGCCCATCTCCAGAAGTGGTGCGTCGTACTTAAGTTTGTTTGTTATTATCATCGCTTTGGTTTTATCTGCAAACTTGCTTATTCCTCGCCCCACTTATGGACATGCGCAAGAGTCGCATTGCCTGCTCCTGAACCTGTTTTGCCGTGTCCGCAGAGAAAATCAGGACCACATCATCCGCAAAAGCCTGACAATGAGTCTCTTTCGCACTCAATTCCTTCAATAGTGGGTCCAGCAGTATGTTCCAAAAGATTGGACCCCCTATTGAGCCCTGCACACACCCCTTTGTGGTATTTTTTACCCATTCTGCCCCTGCATATCTCAGGCACACTGTTCTGTCCCTGAGGTAACTATCTATTAGGCGTCTTAGGTTTGCTGGGCATCCTGTCTCCGCAAGTCCACATCATTGCCGGCCACCAGGCATTATCGAAGGCCTCTGTCTAATGATATCAGTAAGATGAGCTTTTTGTCTTTTAGCTTGGTTGTTATGAACTGCATCATATCATAGAGGGAGTCCTCGGTGCTACGCTGTGGCATGAACCCATATTGTTTCCGGCTTAGCTTTGGTACGATGTGCCACTTGATTCGTCGGACCACCATTTTTTCGAAGATCTTGCCCAGCACAGGCAAGAGCCCAATCGGCCTGTAAGATCTGGGGTGTGTGTAGTCCCTTTTACCCGGTTTTCGTAACACTACCACTACCGCCTTCTTCCATTTATTGGGGAAGTATGTAAGTTTCATACATTTATTGACCAGTGCCAAGAACAGTTCTAAGTCCAAGGTTATAGCCACTCTACAGATGTCTGCTGTAAAGCCGTCTTCACCTGGCGCCTTTTCGTTAAAACTTGACACGGCCCACGTTAGCTCCTCCGTTGTAAAGTGGGTCATGAGCTATCAAGTGTCCCTCATTTACTGTTTTAGCTACTTCTCTCATCAGCTCGTGTTCCGTGTCATCCTCTCTTCTGTCTCGATCCTCTGATAAAAGTCTCCGCCAGGATCCTGGCTGACTGTTCCTTCTAGTGTCTTCCCACCTTGAACAAGCGGAATATCGTCCTGTCGCACCATTGTTCGGCTAATCACTCTGTACACACTATCCCACATAGTCTCTCGTTCCTGCTTGCTACAAAACTCTTTCCAACTGGTGGTCTGAGCCCTTTATTTCTGCTGGTATTCTCTTTTCGCTCTTTGTATTTCTCGACCACCCACTCACGACGGACTGGCGCTGCATATGAGATTCATGTTTCAACCTGAGACTTCCTTTTTTCTGCTGTGTCAACTTGTCAGTCCACCAGGGCAGTCCTATTCGTTTTTTATTCTCTAACTTTGGCATACTATATTCGCAGGCTTCTGTTAATGAATTTGTGAAATCGTTAATTCTTACCTCTAATTCTTCCGTAGTTGTTAGTCCATCAATTGTTGCTTTATCTAGCCTTTTGTCATCCTGAATCTGGGCAAGTCACGAAACTTGCTCCAATTTGCCTTCTTCGTGTTGTATTTCCTAGTCGTTCTTTTTATATCTGTGCCTATTGATTTTTTCAATTTTATATCGAATAGGATTGCCCTGTGGTCTGAACTAGTTATTTCTTCGGATAGTCTCCAGTTGTCCATCTTTCCGAGCAGGCTAGTCGAGCAAGTAGTAATGTCTACACAGCTCGAGAATCTTTTTCCACCTCTAATAATATCAAATGTAGGCTCAGTTCCCCTGTTCAGAGTGTGTAGTTCCAGTTCGTCAAGCTTTGCAGCAAGCTCCATCCCTCTAATGTCTGTTTCCCGACTTCCCCACCAGGTGTTCCACGCGTTAACGTCACCACCGAGTATCACGTTCCTTGTCCCTATGCTTTCCACGGCCGCTCCAATGATCTTCAAATATGGTTCGATTGGTTTATCCCCCTCTAGGTAGACGGACACCACCCAAGCTCCCAAGCCCCTGTTCTGAGTTTTGCGACTGCAATGTTCTCTGTTGTTAGATCAGCATGGGTCATGTCAATGGTGTCGTCGAATAGTACAACGCCGCCTTTATAACCTTTTCAGTATTCAGGCTTCTGCTGCATTGTACTATTCTCGTCCCCGAGTAGTATTTCATCTGACCAATTCGTCCAATGTAAGGTTCTGTACCATGGCAAAGGATATCCTCCTCTTTGCCGCCTCTGTAATTAGTTCGGCCGTGGCCAGCTCACATCTTTGTAGGTTCGCCTGGAATACATGATATCGGTGGTTTTCGGCGTTTTGTTCAATGTTCGACCTCGGGACAACCTTAGCAGTATGCTACTGTGGACCTTGCCAGGGCTTCCCATTTCCTCCTTATCGGACAGTCTATACTGAAAGCATTATGCTCTTTTTTGTCGAGATTTGCCTTGTCACAGTTTTTACATATTGGCGGTCCTCCAGATAGCCATTCCGCACATTCAGATTTTAGTGTGGTCCCACAGTGACAACAGACATCACTGTCTCGCTACATGTTCGTTTGCTATGTCCATACCCTAAACATCTCGAACATTGAACAAGAGGGACTGATCCATTACTCTGATTCGTTGAAGGTCGATATGGATTACCCAGCTTCTATAAGTCGGTTCCATATTTGGGTGAGACTCTAACAACCACGTGGATGTGTGGGTTCCTGGTCTTTTTCTGTACTTGACCTCCATTCTGTCATCTTTGCTTAATACGTCTTTAAAGAGATGTTTATTTTGCATTCTTATTGCTTTTTGAATTTCCTCATCTGTGTTGTACTGTAGGACATCCTCAGGATTATAAGGGTCCTTATTTTGTATATCGTCTACATTTAGGTCTTTCCCTGCCATCTTTAGTCTTTCCTTGACTCTACTTATTTCTTTCTCCGTTCGACATCCCACTATTACCTTTCTATCCCTTGCCTTCCTAATCTTGTCTATTTTTAATCCTTCCTCTTTAGCATTTATTGCTTTCCTAATCTTATCCATCACTTCGTCTCCTGTTTCTTTTTCATCAGTGGATGTAATTATCACCGAATGCATAGCCGTTTTTTCCGAAGGTGGACCCCTTTGTGTCCCAGTCACTACACTCGCATAAGTCACTCTATCTTCCTTAATTTTTGTTTTAAATTCTGCTCTTAATTTTTCCATCTCTTCTGCTCTCCTCTATAAGTTTTCCGTGTTCATCCAATTTCTTTATTAGGTTTTGTTCTTCTTCCTTCTTTCTTATTTTCATTTTTCAGTCTCCCTCCTTTCCTGGTCTTTATATTTTTCCTTTGTCTATATTCTTACCTGTTTCTGCTTCTTTCACCAATTGTAGAGTCTCTATTGCCTGAGTGACTCCAATTTTATCTCGGTCCTCAGGTTTCGAGTTGCTAAGATGTAGTTTGGCTTTTGCAAACAGGCTCGAGCTTCTGTCAGGCGATCCATATTTTGTTGTTTGATTTTGGAGAGCTGTCTGTGCTCTCAGCTACTATTTTATGAGCTGTTCCTCTTGCTTCCTGGGATGGAATAATTTTGTTTCTGTCAACCAATGGGCTACCTTTTTCGGGGAAAGCTGTTTTACAGCCTGTGTCTACCTTGCCTGTTTCCCACTCACCGATGCTTTTTCTCACACTGGGGCCTGTGTTATGGGTCCTTTAGTAGAAGGCCCTGCCTTTCTATCCTGTTTGGTGAACCCTGAGGACTTTTGTCCTGGCACTATCCTCGGTCCGTTTTGTGGGAGTGGAGGCCAAACATTCTGTCAGGGGAACGCGTTAGGTTTCAACAGTCAACAACAATAAAACAATAAATATCAAGTATATGTGTCAATTAATTAAATGATTCTTAAAGGTTTGTATAAGTTTTAAAATTTTTAATTGACAAGGTTGCAGTAAAATTACGTTTCCTAATTAAAAAGAACGACAAATACCCCGTCTCCAATTTCTAAGGAAAATTTTTTATTATATGAGTCGTGACTCTACCTTTGTTTGATATTGTCACTCTTGTTTTCAGTCAATATTTATATATGTACATATATGTCCGTAAATTTCTTAAAAGTAAAATTATTTTAGCCTATATATATATCTATATCAATATGACTCTATCTAGAGTCAGTCTGAAAACACTATTCCAATACCTATATTATAAACTCTTTGGTTAAATTACGTTAATATAGTTCTGTTAATATACTGTACTCTATGTAGATACGTCTAAAATGTCTTACTCTATAATATATACATTGAGAATTAAATATCTAATAAAAACAAGGATTCCTATTTAAAAAATTTATAAAAATATTCATAAAGAAGAGACTTACAGAATAACAAGTTATAGGCTCTACGTAGAGTCTCTAAGGACCAGCAAAAGCGCTCCTCGAGCCTCTATTCAAGGAACCCAAACGCGGTATACCTAGCCCAGAAGGTTCCCAAGTCACAGCGCTTTCAATTTATGGTTTCAAAGCAAGATGGCCGCCAAACTTACGGTTAAAGCGCTGTAACTCCTGAACGGATGGGCCTACAGCTCCGCGCGTGGGCTCGTTTTGATGGGCCCGTCCAGGGCTATAACGTGATGTAGTTTTCAGGACTTAAAATTTTTAGGCTCTGAAATTCCTGAAAACTTGGTTGTCTATTCCGGCACCACTTGCTGACGTCTAGGGTCGAAATCCCAGCCTTCTACGACTCCTAGTTCGGCAGATATGACCTATTTCAGTTATCCAAGATGGCTGCCGAAATGTCAAAGATGATGTTTGACTGCCAATAACTCTGCTTCCAGAAGTCGCAGGAGACTAGCGTTTTGACTATACTACTACGTTTCTTCCAGTCTTCCTGACAGGATCGATTTCAGGACCCTGAAAAACTAGTTCTCAAAAAGGCCTGAATCCTTGTAGGTGGTTAGAGGTCGATCCAGTAATAGTACAGTCCAAAACCGCAACTCACTACGACTTCTACAAACAGAGTTATTAGATTTTTAAAGTTTTAAAAATGGCCGCCGGTCCAGACAGAATAATGCTATTTCGGCCGTCCCTTAACCGATTTGGCCCGTGTTTGGGCTTATTTAATTGGTCTCGGTGTCGAGCTTACACCTATCTAAGTATTTTGGCTTTTAAGCCCCTATAATTAAATATTTCACAATATATTATAAATTTTTGTAAATTTGATTTTACAGCTAAATTAAACTATTAAAATTTATAAAAATTTATATGCTAATATCATCCTTTTATTAAATATATATTTTATAATTTGCCAACCCCAACGTAAGTAGTATGTGTTAACTAATTATTTAAAATTTTCTAACTAAAAACTACGCACTAGAAAAATCTAAAATTTTACACATAGGTTCTTTATATTCTTAACAATAATTTAAATTAATAATTGGGGTTTCACTTTGGATTTGAGTTATTTAAATATTAAATTTGCCAAATTTTAAAAGTTCAATTTCTTCAACCACTTAACTTATATTAGTTCTGAAATTGTTCCTGGCTGCACTCCGCGCGTACTACCAGCATGCGACTTCAAAACAGCCGCACGCTTCTGCTTCAAAACACGTGCCCACGTGGCACTTGTTTTTTTGCGTTTTTCTCGGAGACTATGGCTCCGAGAATTATCAACTTTTGCACTTGTGTAGAAGCCGCCAATAGGTCCAAGACCACACTTTAAAAAATATAGGTAAAAGCGCTTAATCATCCAGCGTTTCACTTTGAAAATTTCAAAATTTTTCAAAATCACTTTTTTCACTGTAACTTTTTCACAAAAACTCCAATTTTCTTGCGGTTTTCATTACTTTAAACCGCGAGTCAAAGCGCAACTTTTGGTATATCGCACGCGAAAATAGCTTGCGAAAAACCTATTTTTATGATTTTTAAATCACGGAGCAACACAGAAACGTGGCGTTCGGGACGGCAGTTGACACCGGACTGGGGGTTAGGTTAGGTTAGGTTAGGTTAGGTTAGGTTAGAAGAAGAGGTTAGGTTAGGCCAGGTTAGGTTGTGTTAGGTTGTGTTTGAAGAATAAAGTTGTGTTGCGAAGAAATAGGCCAGGCCAGGCCAGTTATGGGCCAGGCCAGGTTGTGCCAGGCCAGGTTGCAGGCTGCTTGCGCCGCCAGGCCAGGCCAGGCCAGTTGTGCCAGGTTGCGCCAGGCCAGGCCAGGCTGGTGGCCAGGCCAGGCCAGGCCAGGCCAGGCAGGCCAGGCCAGCTGGCCAGGCCACAGGCCAGGCCAGGCCAGCTGTGGCCAGGCCAGGCTGGTGCCGTGCTGGCCAGGCCAGGCCAGCCAGCCAGGCAGGCCAGGCCAGGCCAGGCCAGGCCAGGCTGTGCTGGGCCAGGCCAGGTTGCGCCTGCCAGGCCAGGCCAGGCCAGGCCAGGCTGGTGGCCAGGCCAGGCCAGGCAGGCCAGGCCAGGCCAGCCAGCCAGGCCAGGCCAGCCAGGCCAGGCCAGCCAGGCCAGGCCAGCCAGGCCAGGCCAGGCCAGGCCAGGCCAGGCCAGGCTCAGGCCAGGCCAGGCCAGGCCACAGCCAGGCCAGGCCAGGCCAGCCAGCCAGGCCAGGCCAGGTGTTGTGGCTGGGCCAGGCAGGCCAGGCCAGGCCAGGCCAGGTTGCATGAAACAGCCAGGCCAGGCCAGTTCAGGCCAGGCCAGGCCAGGCCAGGCCAGGCCAGGCAGAACAGGCCAGGCAGCAGGCCGCCAGGCCAGGCCAGGCCAGGCCAGCAGGCCAGGCCAGGCCAGGCCAGGCCAGGCCAGGCCAGGCCAGGCTGTACAGGCCAGGCCAGGCCAGGCCAGGCCGAGCCAGCCAGGCCAGGCCAGGCCAGGCCAGGCCAGGCCGCGGCTGGGCCAGGCCAGGCCAGGCCAGCCAGGCCAGCCAGGCCAGGCCAGGCCAGGCTTGCCAGGCCAGGCCAGCCAGCCAGGCCAGCCAGGCCAGGCCAGGCCAGGCCAGCAGGCCAGCCAGGCCAGGCCAGCCTGTGCCAGGCCAGGCCAGGCCAGGCCAGGCCAGGCCAGGCCAGGCCAGGCCAGGCCAGGCCAGGCCAGGCCAGGCCAGGCCAGGCCAGGCTCAGCCAGGCCAGGCCAGGCCAGGCTCAGGCCAGGCCAGCCAGGCCAGGCCAGGCCAGGCCAGGCCAGGCCAGGCCAGGCTGAACAGGCCAGGTTGTCCAGGGCCAGGCCAGGCCAGGCCAGAAATACAGGCCAGGCCAGGCCAGGCCAGGCTAGCCAGGCCAGGCCAGGCCAGGCCAGGTTGCCAGCTGGTCCAGGCCAGGCTGCAGCCAGGCCAGGCCAGGCCAGCCAGGCCAGGCCAGGCCAGGCCAGGCCAGGCCAGGCCAGGCCAGGCCAGGCCAGGCCAGGCTGCCAGGCCAGGCCTGCGGCCAGGCCAGGCCAGGCCAGGCCAGGCTGCAGCCAGGCCAGGCCAGGCCAGCCAGGCCTCCAGGCCAGCCAGCCTGCCAGGCCAGCCAGGCCAGGCCAGGCCAGGCCAGCCAGGCCAGGCCAGCCATTGGCCAGGCCAGCCAGCCAGGCCAGGCCAGGCAACAGGCCAGGCCAGGCCAGGCCTGGCCAGGCCAGGCCAGCCAGGCCAGGCCAGGCCAGGCCAGGCCAGGCCAGGCCAGGCCAGGCCAGGCCAGGCTAGGCCAGGCTGCTGCCAGGCCAGGCCAGGCCAGGCCAGGCCAGGCCAGGCAGCCAGGCCAGGCCAGGCCAGGCCAGGCCAGGCCAGCCAGGCCAGGCCGAAGAAGCCAGGCCAGGCCAGGCTCTTTCTTTGTCTTTAAGTCTCCTGACCCACCTGAAGACCTTTACATCACTGTTGCCTTAACTACTCATTCCTGCCGACTCCAACATCACATAATACTAGACTACATCCCTGCACACGAGCTATAATGCACGCGTCCAACAGCCTCTCACCCAGGCAATCAATGCGCCTTAAACACACAAAATATACAACAACATAAATCCTAATTTTGATTACATTTTATAACCCTATTTACAACAACCCCCCACAGCATTCTATGAATATATATTTGGCTCCTTTTAAGCACAATTATGTTTTAAATTATCTATTTTCAAACCGTTTTACTGTGCCTCAAAGTTATATCAGTTGCCGTGAATCCAGGACATTCTAGAGGATATAGAAACCGTCTCCTCGACTCCTGATTACATGGACATGATGAATTTCTTTGCACCGAAAAGTAAAGATACTCAGAGAATCCACCATGTCCGGTCATGGCCTGATCATCGTCGGGGACAGGTTTGTTCTTTTTGACTAATTGGTATCCATCAACAATATCCGGCAGAAAATTTTTGTTGGCTGGTTTGTTTCTCCTTCTTATACCTTTGGTTCCATCTATTTACGGTA
>JAGSMP010000544.1:0-156141 GCA_029286625.1 Parnassius orleans | reverse complement strand
CTAGGCCAGGCTGCTGCCAGGCCAGGCCAGGCCAGGCCAGGCCAGGCCAGGCAGCCAGGCCAGGCCAGGCCAGGCCAGGCCAGGCCAGCCAGGCCAGGCCGAAGAAGCCAGGCCAGGCCAGGCTCTTTCTTTGTCTTTAAGTCTCCTGACCCACCTGAAGACCTTTACATCACTGTTGCCTTAACTACTCATTCCTGCCGACTCCAACATCACATAATACTAGACTACATCCCTGCACACGAGCTATAATGCACGCGTCCAACAGCCTCTCACCCAGGCAATCAATGCGCCTTAAACACACAAAATATACAACAACATAAATCCTAATTTTGATTACATTTTATAACCCTATTTACAACAACCCCCCACAGCATTCTATGAATATATATTTGGCTCCTTTTAAGCACAATTATGTTTTAAATTATCTATTTTCAAACCGTTTTACTGTGCCTCAAAGTTATATCAGTTGCCGTGAATCCAGGACATTCTAGAGGATATAGAAACCGTCTCCTCGACTCCTGATTACATGGACATGATGAATTTCTTTGCACCGAAAAGTAAAGATACTCAGAGAATCCACCATGTCCGGTCATGGCCTGATCATCGTCGGGGACAGGTTTGTTCTTTTTGACTAATTGGTATCCATCAACAATATCCGGCAGAAAATTTTTGTTGGCTGGTTTGTTTCTCCTTCTTATACCTTTGGTTCCATCTATTTACGGTATCTTTTCGAAGCAACCGCGCATTATTTGCGCGAGCGACCTGATGCTGTTTAGTTGTACCTTGATAAATTGCCCCCGGAGTTTCCTATAGTTTTCTCATTAATTTTTCACCGTTTAATAACTAATTTTCCTATAATCCGTTTTCGTACAGTCGTATTTATATATACATATAACGAAAACTTTGTTAATATATCAAGCAACGCGGACGAAGTCGCGGGTATCAGCTAGTTAAATATACTCTAAGGTTGTAATCAATTTATATCGCAGTAATGATGATTAACGTTATTATTAACGCACACTTACAAAATATCCTGCATCATTACACGAACAGTATAATATATTATTATACTAGCTGGTACCCGGCGCGTTGCTGCCGCAGAAGGAAAAGTTGTTCTAATATCGTTTTAAATTTGGGAGCGTTATATTGTTTAATTAGGAGAGAAAAAACATTAATTGAAGTTGAATGATATATAACTTTCTAATAAATTTGTCGGTACAATACGCGCGCCACCCACTGTAAGTTAGTTGTACTATGCCAATAATAATCGCGCAAGTGCAAGCAATAAGTTGATATAGTTTTACCGCAATCTGATGAACGGTATGACAGCGCATAAAATACGAACAGACAAACATTAATATAATATATTATACAATCTGGTATCCGGCGCATTGCTGCCGCAGAAGAAATAATGGTGGAAACATCGTTTTAAATTTGGAAGAGTTATATTGTTTAATTAGGAATGATAATACAATCATTGAAATTGAATGATATATAACTTTCAAATAAATTATCGGTACGATACACGCGCCACCTAGTAAGTTAAATTAATAATACATACATAAACACTCACGCCTGTCACCCAGAGGGGTAGGCAGAGACTACGGACTTCCATTTGGCACGATCCTGACACACTTCTCTCGCCTCCTTTACATCCATATATCTACGCATACACACGCTCGTCGGTTAAGGTACTCTAATCTGGCCCATTTTCAATATATCGCCAATTTGGTCGATAAACCTTCGTCTAGGGCGTCCTTCCCGACTCTTCCATTCACTTCTGCAATATAAATTTGTTTTGTCACTCTTTCCTCGTTCATTCTTTCTACATGACCAAACCACAGAACCATTCCTTTCTTAATCCTGGTCAAACTATTTCTCACCCTGTCATTCAGATTCCATACTCCTTAATGACCGCATTCCTACAGCATTTATTCTAATCTCATGCTTCTTCTGCCAGACCCAACTTTCACTACCATACATTAAAGTAGGGACTAACACAGCATTATGAATTGCCACACGTGCCTTTTGTGACACATTCTGACTCTTCATAATAGCGTGTAGAGCCCCATTCACTCTATTTCCTGCGTTCACTCGTCGTTCTATATCCTTATCATATCTACCATCCCTGCTAAATACACATCCCAAATACACAAACTCAACTACTTGCTTGACCAATTCCCCTTCTATTCTTATTTCACATAACGTTTTACTTTCTTCTCTTTCAAAAACCATCACTTTCGTCTTACTTGCGTTCACTTTCATACCCCTTTCTTTTAATGACCAGTTCATTAAAGTAACCATCATTTGCAACTCGGCCGCCGACGATGCAAATATGACTTGATCATCGGCGTACAAAAGGCATTTGACGGTTAACTCACCCATTCTCAACCCACATTCTTCAACTTTCAAAGTTTGCAAACAACTGTCCATAAATAGGTTAAACAGCCACGGGGAAGCTACACAGCCCTGTCTGACACCTTTTGGATGCCAAACCAATCCGAGTAGACCCCGTTGATCCTGACACAAGCACTAGAGTCCCTATAAAGAGACCTTAATGCCTGTATCAAACCAGCGCTCAAACCAAATGAGTTCAGTGTTTGCCATACATTCCTGTCCACTCTGTGTCAGCCTTTTCCAAGTCCATGAACGCACAAAAACTTTCTGGTTTTGGCCAACTTCTCCGCAATCATGCATGGAGAAAGACTTGGTCATACACCCATCCCTTTCTAAATCCAGCTTGCACATCCCAAATTTTTCCATCAGTTTCTTCTATAACTCTTTCAATTAACACCTTAGCATACAGTTTACCCACAATGCTAAGCAATAATCACGGTAGTTTTACAGTCCTGTTGTGACCCTTTTCCTTATATATTGTGACTATAACGGCTTTGCACAGTCTTCGGTACCTTCAGTTCCCAATATAAATTAAACAAGGTGTACAGCAGGCCTGCCACCTCCCTCTCAGCCCTTAGCTTGGGTGATACTCTATCATATCCGGCTGCCTTACCTGCTTTCATGCTTTTCATTGCTTTCATTATTTCATCTACCTTATCTCTCTCCCTTCTTTTCAGATTTCTATTTCACTTAATTCAGACGACCCTTCACTCATAAACACGCTTTCAAAGTATTCCTTCCATCTCATTAAATTAGAGACTTCATCATTCAGTATACAGACATTCTCGTCTCGTATAGCATTCATTCTAGGCTATATTGAATTTCCCCTGGCAGTTCTTACGAGTTTCCAGAACATTTTAATATTTGCCTGGAAGTTATCAGATATCCTTCTATCATTCTTATCCGTTCTTTCTTGCTTTTCCTTTCAACAACTTCTTTACTCTCTTATTATACGTCTAAAGTCTGCCTTTTTTCTTTCAATCTCATCAATCATACCGCTAGAATTATCAGCTTTGGGTGCTAGTAAATCTAGCCATGCTCTCTTCTTTGCATCAACTTTCATCCGTACCTCATCCCATCACAACGTATTACTTTTCCTTTCATTCGTTCTCTTAGTTACACCACATACTTCGGTGGCTTGTATTATTTTATATTATTATTTAATAATAATATAAAGTAATAGCGTAGAAAGTGACAACCCCATCGCCCGCTGACGTAATGGTTATGTGAAAAAACTGCTACATCAGCGCAGTCAGTCAGCACCTTGCCAAGAGGTGCTAGCGCCGTACCTTGGCAAAATTAAAGGTGTAAAGGTCCGCTTGTGCACATGGCCTCACCATGAAACGGTGCCGGTTCTGGGCGTTTCCCGTTAACTGACGCCCATTAAATGGATGATGGAATACAGAAGAACGCGCAAAGGGCCGCTGCCTGGAGGTCGCCAGGGTGCGTCTGGAGCTGGCGTTGGACGCGACAGCATGCGAACCGCCAGCCGAGCGCGAGGTGCTGTACGACCACCCAGCAGCCCCTCGCATCCATCATCCCCACCAGCTGGCTTGGTTTCGGCAGGGTATTCGCGGGCCCAGCAATCGGTACCTGCCACTGGTGGAGTACGCCGCATGCGATGGACAATGCAGATGAATAGCAACGCATTGCGGGCGTATATTAGGGCGAAAGGGGGAGAAATAGGAGGTTTTGTTTACCGGGCTAGGATGCATCGAATTTTTGCTGAGCTGGAGCCAACTATAACCGTCATCGATCAAAACCTGGAAGACCGAGTTTGGTATATCATGCGCTTAAACATATTTGGTGGCACTGAACTCGAACGGCTACGACGTGAGGCTGTTCCCTCATGGGATGAAAATACTACGGCTGAGGATGCGGCGCCACAAGTTGCAGAGCAATCCGCACACGTGGATGCCGCCGTGAATCCCCCAGTTGTGGTTGACTCAGACGATGATGGAACAGTCGCCCAGGAACTAGAACTAGAGCAGATGAAGAGTACATTGGAAGAGGCGATTGTCGAAACGCGCAGTACGCCTCTCGAAAATCGACCGTGACTTCCCCGCATAACCCTAAGCAAGCGAAATTGGTCTGTCGTGAAGGCTCTAAACCCAAAGCTGGTGACCTATTTGGAAGCCAGCCGGGACTTTTGCGAGACGGACTCAATTATTTTTGGCGCCGCACTGGCAGTATGCCGTATTATTGGCGCTAAGCTAGCCCATGGCTTGACATGCTACTAGACAAAGTAGCGCCATCCCAGCCTGGAAAACAAGAATTGAGAAACGTATCGCAAAGGCTAGAGCTCTCATTGGCAGACTGATATGCTTCAGGTCAGGCAATAACAGGCCAAGGATTGTGCGCACCGTCAGAATGGCGTTTGTTGGGACAAATGTCAGTTTGTCCCAGCCGGATATAACACGAAAACTGACGGAGCACATAGACGACCTGAAGCAGAGTATTGCTGCTTGGGGAAAGCGGATTTGGCGATATACCGAGAGGTCGACACGGTTCAACCAGAATCGTCTCTTTCAGAGTGATCACAAGAGGCTCTATGAATCATTGGAGCGACCAATGGTACGTGGAACGGGCCCAGAACGGGCGCATTCTGGCGCGGCCTGTGGTCGGAGCTCGTAAACCACAGCGAGGGGCCTTGGCCGAAAGTTGTGGCGAGTCAGTGTGCGAATGTTACATCCATGAACCCCGTCATCATAACGCCAGAAGACGTAGCTGAGGCGGTCCGTAGGGCCCCGAACTTTAAAAGTCCGGGACTCGAAGGGCTGCATCACTACTGGCTGAAGGGGTTTGTGGTGTGTCACGCTGTGCTCGCACGACAATTTCAAGAGGCTCTCGATCAGAAGTCGCTCCCGAGCTTTTTTCGACTACTGCTTGCTTTTTTTTTCACTACTGGGATCACTCATTTTGGTTCCCATAGACCAGGATATTACAGACCCGAGTAAATACCGCCCTATCACGTGTCTACCCACCATATACAAGACACTAAAATTCATTTTGAGCGCGAGAATCCCTCGTAACTTGGACTCTAATCTTACCAAAGTGCTTAACAGTCTTTTGTCGGGCGTGAATAAGACACACGCATATGATGGTTGGGTCATGCCTGTCCTCATGTATACCTTTGGCATACTTAGGTGTTCTCAAACTGAACTTAACACCCTGGATGGAAAAGTCTGCACTACCATGACGTCCCATAGGATTCACCATCCGAGATCTTCGTTAATGAGGCTGTGCTTGCCTCGGAAGCATGGTGGGCGTGGCTTTTTAAGCGCGCCAACCATGATCGTATCGATTCCGTAGTCGTTCAAAATCACTTAATTTATTATACACCCGAGAGGTCAATGCGTTATATTGGCTCTTCTCAAACTCTGTACGAGTCCGTACTGTGGGAAATGTCTCTCTCATTTGTTGAGACGTAGGCAACTTTCCTATGATATCTTAAAACAATAGATTTATAGTATAATTGTCTCACGGTTAGTACCGTGCAGTGTTGATACAAAGCGTGTGAAGGATATTTAAAGTGGAGAAAACATGACACTTTTAGAATGAATATATTAGCATTTTCTAGTCCCAACGTATGAGTTTTCGCTGCACCTCCCCACACTCCAATAAAATACGTTATGACAGATTGACATAGAGCCTTATACACATACCTATAAGAGGAAGTCGTCATCTGCAATTTCTCTTAGGTTCTTAAAAATAAAGATCAGATATAGATTCTTACTCTACTCGTTTGAAATTTGAAATATGACGGTTTCAAGTTTCTCGTCAATCGTCACTCCAAGATATCGAACGTGTCTAACCATTTTTAGATCTTTACAATCACATTGTCTGCCAGGAAGTAAGGGTTTTGTATTGCATATAAAAGTATGTATCTTGACTTTAAAGCTGCTGGAGGGATTTGTAGTCTCTGTTATCTTGAAACATAGATATTTCGTCTTTTCTATGTTTCACGATAGCAAACTATTTTCTAAAACCTTCGAAACCACACACAGTCCTCTTTTGTAAGAGTTTGCACTCCATCCCAAGTCTGATGATGAAATAGTAGCACAGTGTCATCTGTGTACATTAATTAATGAGTCAGCTCCTTCCAGTTCTATGTCACAAAGATCGTTAACGTACAGCAGGTAAAGAGTTGGTCCAAGAGTGCTTCCTTGTGGCATTCCGTAATCACAGTTTGTTAAGTTACTATGTGTTATATGTGTTATATGTGTGCCAACATTAACCTGCTGGCTTCGATTACTTAAGTAATCTTTATACCAATCATAGGGAATTCCATGTATACCCATTCGCTTCATTCGCTTTAGTAGTATCCTCAGCGACACGGTTTCAATACTCTTTTGTAAGTCTAAAAAGACCCCTACTAATATTTATATTTTATAAATAATTTGCCACTAGTTTAGTAAGTCTTAAAATGGCATCTTCTGTGGATTTCTTCTTTCTAAAACCATACTGATTGGATGAGATGAAATTTTTTTGTTCAAGAAATTTCGTTAGTCTAATATTAACTATCTTTTCTAGAATTTTAGAAAGCGTGCTTAAGAGTGAAATTGGTCTATAATTACTTGCTAGTAATTTTGACGCCGCTTTTGGATATCGGAGTTATAATGACTTTTTTAAACACAACTGGGAATACCCCTGTTTCCAGGTTCAGGTTATATAAATAACATAGTGGATCAACGACAATATCTATTGATTGTTTTATGATCTTTGTACTAATCTTATCCCAACCTGGTGTTTTGTATCCCTCATCTGTTGTACAATTTTCTTTATCTATCGGTCGGTGGGTAAGAACATTATCGAGTCTACACTGCTTTTACTGTGCATACTTACTTACCAGCCCCTCTTCTATCTCACCAAGTAGTTTAATGTTGTTTCAGCTAGTGTTTTGCCAATTGACGTAAGGTATGTATTTAGTTCATTGAGTGATTCTTTAGTGACATATCACGAGAACAGATTAATTCAAAGGGTGTATTGCTTATCTTTTAAATTGTTCATATTTTGAATAACTTCCCATGTACCTTTGATGTCACCGCGTCTTTTTTCTAACAAATTTCTTAAATAATTTTTTTGAGTTTTTATAATATTATTGCATATTATCCAATATTGCTTGTATTCGTTTAAAATACTCTCATCATGAGGAGATAGCTTAAGTTTTCTGTGCATTTTGTTCCTTTTTCGCATACATTTTATTAATCCTACGGTTATCCATGGTTTCAGTGGTTTCTTTTCTTAAGTACTTGTACTATGTATTAACTTATACTTGTAGACAGCGCATTAAATACGAACAAACAAACATAATTTTTTAATATTAGATTTGTGAGTTATCGCGTACTCGAGAATTGCTCTAACGATTTCTGAAATTTACAATATAGGATTATCCGATGGAGAAAAATCTATCTAAATGGGTCGTATTTCTGGGAAAATGCGTTTTCTCTATGTTTTATACACAAATCAACAAGTTTTAGTTGCCTGCGGAGTATGATTGGTAATTTCGCCACAAATTATTTTCTGAACAGCCTATTGGCTATAGCGTAGGGCTATTAAGTCAGAGTTGACGTGCTCGAATCCTGTAATGGGGTCAAGTTTTTTTTTTTGAAAATTTATTTTTATTTTAAATTGCATATATATTACGATCAAAAAACAAATAAAGAAAACCAATCATATAGAGAAACTAATTGTAGCACGCAGGCCTATAGATGAGTAATATTTCATGCAAATTACAAAAAATACATTTTCGTTTAAAATGTTCATATTAATTTGTGCCACTTACTTTAAACGATTTTAAAAATTCCACAGGGCTATCGACAGCATATTTATTTACTCTTTACTGCACCTTTTAATATCTGAAGATAACAATGGGTGGACCTTAATGTCTGTAACTTTCTCTACTAGTCAACCCAAATATCTATATATAGAGGTAAGAGCGCTTTGGTTCTTAATGTTCGGAGAACTGTGACGGGAAAGTCTAACTTATGGATAAAATTATCTAAATACAGGTGGCGCAGTAGAACGTGCATTTATTAAGTATAGGCTAAAAAATAAATACAAAAGGTATAGTTGAAATAAAATATAAGATGATGAGGTAATTAAATGTAGTTTATTTTTAAAAATAACATCATCTAAATGACGGCCTCTCGAAGAAGGCACTCTCTAAACGCGAACGCAGATTTGTGAAAACTCTTGTCAATAAATCTGGGGTGATAGCTGCCATTTCCCCACGGATTTTTCCTTTAGCTGACTGATGTTCCTCGGATTGTTCATGTAGACTTTATGTTTGAGGTATCCCACAAAAAGTCAGGAGGCGTCAAGTCAGGGCTACGTGGGGCCAAGGGATATCACCTCTTTGGAAATTATTCTTGCAGGAAACATCTGTCTCACAACCGCCATAGAGTCATTTGATGTGTGACAGGTCGCTCCGTCTTGTTGGAACCAAGTCCTCGTATTCGCTTTTCTCGATCTCGCAAGTTCTGGAGTCAAATATTCCTCTAACATCGCAACATAGCGGTCGGTGTTAACGGTGATGTTTCGTCCTCGTGAATCTTCAAAGAAGAAAGGGCCAATAACCTTTGCTTGAGATTGCTGCCCATACCGTTACTTTAGGACTATGCAGTGGTTTTTGATGTTTCATTTTTGGATTCTCGTCGTTCCAATAGCGACAATTTTGTCGGTTTACGAACCCATTTAAATGAAAATGAGCCTCGTCAGAAAAAGGATGTTGTCAAAGAGGAAAATCGACTAACATTTCTTCTGCAAATGCCAACCTTGCTCCGAAGTCGGCCTCTTTTAATTCCTGTGTTAACTGGAGCTTATAAGGATGCAGTTTAAGATCCAACTTCAAAATTCGCTGTAAACTTCGTCGCGACAAGTTTAAAGCCGCCGATCGCTTCCGAGTAGACACTTGCGGATTTTTCCTACTGACTCCTTCACCCTCTCAATATTGTCTGTGGTCCTAGACGTTCTTGGACGACCTTTGCTGGTGGTTTAAACGTGGAACCGGTCTCTTCAAAACGCTTTATCCATATTTTAATTAAATTAGCACTCGGAGCTTCATTAGTGTGTGTTAATCCATATTCAGAACAATACATTCGCCTTGAGAAATGTATGAACGACCGTTCTCGTAAAACGTGCGAACACAAAAAGCGCGACGCTTCCCGTCGAAGTGACTCATGGTTACTAAAACTTCACGAGTGTCACTATCCAACCACGCTAGGCTCCCCGCCCGCGCACACTTTACCTCGCGAAAAGAAGACGCAATATGCACGTTCTATTGCGCCACCCTGTATATGAAATGCAAGTGCTTTGTGATAAATTCGTGATAATTGTATGTTATCTAAACAATATCCTTGGAAGAATTTAAAAGGACTATAAGTGTCATCTTTGATAAAGGATTTTCAATGTTATGTAGTCAGTTCTTGATCGACAGTTTGATCTAGCGTCTTTTACCAACTTCCACGCCTTGACGCAAACATCTTCAAATTTTAGTAGTGAGAAATTATTATTCCACACATGTGCCCACATAGGTAGTATCACAAATCAGCAATCAAAGCAATAACAAAAACTTTTGCAAAGCACCGGAAGAAACCAGAAGAAAATTATAATCATTATCATAACATAGAGCGGTGGCAGTGAGGTGTAATATGCATGCCTGCAGGTTTGCATGCAGCTAGCTGTACGAATAAAGTCAAGACAACATTACTCAAAGCTTACTGTCACACATTTTACACCTGCAGTATATGGCAAAAGTGTACTTGCCGAACTCTCAATGCGCTACGTATTCAGTACATTAATGAATTCAGGATGTTGTTGGGGCTGCCACGCTTTTGCAGCGCATCACGCATGTTTGCTAAGGCACGCGTGGACAGCTTTGCAATAATGTTACTCAACAGAATAGTCTCCTTTATGCATTGCGTGCAAGACTGCACCAACGGACTCCTAGCTTCCATATATGGAAGGCAAGATTGCCCTGTGATGAGGCACTGGAACACAGTGCAAATGGGTTCCAGACCCAGTATGTTTAATAATAAATAATAATTTGCATTATTTAATAATAAATAATACATGCATAATCGCGAAGTGTGCAGCCTCCGTAATTACTTTCTGACGAGATCGGATGATCCATTCTATAGGGACGTCATTTCTTGTGATAAAGGGCATACCCCTCTATCCTTAGTCAACGAGCAATAGCAAGACCGGGCAGTAAAGAGCATTTCTGACCAGGAGACCGTATGGAAGGAGAAGGAGCTCCACGGGAGGTTCTACAAGGCTCTACATGAGCCTTTCGTAGACACAGTTGCCTCTCTCCACTGGCTACGTTTTGGTGATCTCTTTCGGGAAACCGAGGGTTTTGTCTGTGCAATACAGGATGAGGTTATTAAGACCAATAACTATCGGAGATACATCCTGAGGGACGGCACCGTCGACATCTGTCGAGCTTGTCGCCATCCCGATGAGTCACTTAGGCATGTCATCTCCGGTTGTTCGGCGCTTTCTAACTCTGAGTACTTGCACAGGCACAACCTATTAGCCAGAATTCTACTCCAGGAGCTTGATCTGAAATACGTTCTCGTGGACCGGAAATTGCCGTATTACAAACACTTGCCGGAAGCCGTGCTCGAAAATGACCGCGCCAGGCTCTACTGGGCCCGTACCATCATCACAGACAGGACTATTCTTGCGAATGAACCTGATATTTTGCTGATGAACCGGGCACAGTCAAGGATATTTTTGGTCGACATTACCATCCCGTATGACGAGGACCTCGTGAAAGCCGAAACAGATAAGCGAACAAAATATCTGGACGTCGGGTTAATCCCAGTCAGCCTCTCGGGTCATCTGAGGCGACTGGGACTCCGTGACGGACCGCTCCAAGCTCAAATGCAGAAATCGGTGCTCCCCGATACCGCCCGCTTTGTCGGCCGGTTTCTTTCCCTTTCCCCCTAACCCTCGGCCGTATGGTGGTATTGATGTATTTTTTATGTACTCATTTTATTTTATTGATATTTATGTATATTTATCAATTTCATTTACAATTATATATTTATACAGCCCAACTAGATGAGAAATCTATATAGATACCCCAAATAATAATTTTGGTATTGTATTATAATTTCTGTATTCTGTTAATTTACTAACCCATAGTTTTAAGTGTACTATCAAAATGGATGTATTTATCTGAATAATGAATAAATAATAATAACGGCATCACAGGTCAACTGCTGAACACTAGAGTCCCTGAGAAATTTCTAAAATGTTACTCCTGAGGTCCTAAGGCTTCTATTGTATCCGTCGATTTTCTGGTTGCTAAATAAAGTCATCACTACATATTGTAGCGGAGTCATGCTACAGTGCTTTTGATAACACACACATATACACCACTCAGACCATAGTCTATAGTAGCTACTTATAAGTAACTTTCATCCCTATCGGCTGTCGGCTCTTGGAGCAAAAGGCGGGACAAACAATTTTGAGCAAATTATATAAATAAATGTACATAACATTGTTGAATTTCAGATCTAGTTATGTTATGATCATATTCAAGCCACTGTTGGCCTTAATGGAGGGAGCCCCAAGCCACTTAGATAGCGCGTATACTATATTTTACGTATCCAGAAGTATAGTCGTTGTCAGTAATCGCCCAGGGGTAAAAATGATTAAAAAAATCAGAACCGACATCGAATGTAATCAGATGTGTTAAAAATTAATTGCAAGGCTAATATGAAAGTTGCTCTTTATTACATTAATGAAAAATTCAGTAAAATATATTTACTAAGCTTAGAGATAATATATGAAATGTATTTACAAAATCCTCCTTATTAAGGCGGTGACTAAATACATTATTGTTTTTAAAATAAGCTCTTAACTGCATTAAAACGAAGGAGTCTACAAATTATTAGTATTATTGTTTTTGAAGAAGCTGATACTCCAGCTCTTGGCTCGTGTTAGATTATAGTTGTATTAAGAGTCGTATAAAATTAGGTGATTTCAAAAAAACATTCTCAATAAATCTTTTCATTCTAACTAAATTCATTTTGTTGGTCGCTTGATGCTTCTTAAATTTGTTTGTAATGCTTTGTTTATCGTCTTGAATTTGAAGTCATGATGTAAATGAACGACTTCGAACTTTTCTTCCTAAAAGCCCAAAATGTATCTGCCATAAAGTTGTGCATCTTCGTTGTAAGTGCCGGTTAAAGTGTCATCAGTATGTTAAATGTGTCCAGTGTCGATCAAATGAATCAGTATTATTACAGGCTATTAGGCAATCCGTCTCAATCTCCAAGATTGTCAATTTTCTTGCTGACTTTATGTTGAAACTGTCTGTCCATGAACAGCAGTAGTCAGTTCCTTATTTTATTACTTACTCTATTATAAAAAAATAGTTCTAGTTTAGTATAATGTTAAAAGTATATTACACATTTTTTATGAGTGGTTTGGTTAGACATCAAAAAGATGTTTTATTAGCAGAACATGTCTCCGGAAGCAAAGTAAGCAAAAAGTAAATTTTTAAATGGTTTATGAGAGCTAAACTTTTTGTAGTTATAAAACAATGTTACAAATTCATAAGCGGTGGAAATGTGATCATCTTATTTTAACAATATTCACACAATGATACTAAACATATAAGTGTTTTATAATGTTAAGTAATTTAACACTACCGTGAAATCTGGCAACTTTGCCGTTTTTGGGAGGACTTAATAGTCTAGGACCAATTTTCCAACATAAAAGGTACTCTGAGACTGGGACTCAATGTAAAATGTATATTCTATATTCTATATTATATATCTATATTCTTCATAGATTTGATACATACGTAGAATGTCAAGTATAGAATCCTTTCTTTGAATCGCCATAGTCGGTTAAAAATATAGGTTGAAAGTGACAACCCTTGGTTGTAGCAAAACATGGCAAAGTAACCGTCACATCATGGCATCAATAGTGTGGTAACCTTGCCAAGTCAGTTTTATAAATAAATATTAAGAACACCATATTAAAAATGAAATATTACATTTCCTAACCATTAGTATTACCTAATTACAAAGATATAGATAATTACTTTCAGTATTTCAAACAAAATCAACAAAAGTTCTGTAGCACTGAACAAAGAGGTTACGTCGCCAGCACAATTCCGATAAAATAAAATGACAAAATTAACTCTCATAATGCCACATCGAAAACAATGCTGTTAATTATTTATTGAATTTCCATCCAAAAAATGGCATATTTCGAAAAACGTTACGGTGTCCGTGTTAATCGTAATTTTGTTCATGTACATCAGTGATGGCAAAGTTAACTTCTATTGGTAAAGTTGCCAGACTTGACTGTACTATTGTTATTTAATTATAAGTCACATTTATCATAATATATAAAATAGTAATAAAAATAAATATAATATATAATATAGGTTATTTTGCAAACTACGCCCAAATTTGCAGAGGAGGTTCAGAATAGGTAATATAGGCGAATGGTGAAAAAAATAATAAAAAAAACTCAAACATTATGTCTTTTTTATCTTTTAAATTCAGAATGCGTGGAAATGCGTTATTGTAACTGATTGTCATTCATAAATATCTAACACCTTCTAGTTTACTACGCACAAACGCATTCGTAGGGGCGCTTTAGGTGTAACTTGTCGCGCGTCTTCGGCGCCCTTCCCTTCCGTTAACCGTTACACCGCTAGGTACCTACGTCTTCCCGGCCGGCCGACAGCTGACAGTGTTGATCATAGACAATATACTTCGTTAGCAACGAAAATATTCAAACCGCGAAGAGGTTCTATGAAATATATAATTTGGCCTCTCAATACATTTATAAAAATGTAATGTATGTATAAAAAAGTAAGTAAGCGAAACACATCGAAGGCTAAATCGCGCTATCAAAGTTCCGAAGTAAAAACAATATAATATATATTGAATTAAACTACTTTTACGGATTATATCGCGTTTAATCAACTTATTTTATTATTCCCGACGTTTGTGCTACATCCATGGTCACGGGGATGAGGTGATTGACGTCCCAATGTCAGTTAAGCGAGTACCTTCAGCTTTTTAATTATTAATTTTGGTCTTGGGAAATTAAAAGCTGAAGGTACTCCGTATTAAATTTGACATTGGACGTCAATCACCTCAGTCCCCAGACCCGGTGCCGTGTGCTGAAACGTTGGGAATTAATAAAATAAGTTGATTAAACGCGATATAATCCGTAAAAGTAGTTTAATCAATGTAGTGTTCGCGTAAATATAAGAAATCATTAAATATAATATATAGAATAGCTCCGAACTACCATTAGGAGCGTTGGCCACTCCCCGGGCAGAACAACTTGCCCGGCGGGAGATCTCCCCATTTCCTTCCACCGGCCACAGTGGTGACCAACCGACGTGATGTGAACACGCAACCAACAAACTTCGGAAAACTACAATTTCAAGCCTTCGTCATTATCCTCAAGAACCCCTACCAAGCAAACTCAACGAATCGCAAACTCCCGAGAATCTTCTTCTGCAATCTTCAGCTCCTGCAAGCCAGTCCAACTTGTCTTCATCTCGACTCACCGCAGATTTATAAGGCAGACTTCTGATACTTGCTCCGGCTCATCGTTGTCACCGGCATGACTTGCAAGTGCATAGTATGGCATGCATTACACACCGGCATCACTTGTCCTTACGCACACACCATGCATTTCCCACCGGCATTAAGGACGCACCGGAAATCGGACTGTACTATCGACCTCCGGTCTGAGCAGGGGAGTAATGTGGCGGCACTGTCGTCGCACCACAAGCGAAACACATCGAAGGCTAAATCGCGCTATCAGAGTTTCGAAGTAAAACACTATATATAGAATAGCTCCGAACTACCACTCGAACCGTAGGCCGCTCCTCGGGCAGAACACCTTGCCCGGCGGGAGATCTCCCCTTTTCCTTCCACGGCCACATAAGTAGTTTAAAAATAAGTGATATACATTATGTAAATACTAGGAACAGACATAAGCTAAAAGAAACAGTTATTCGACCCTAAAGAGTCAGTAATGTATTCTTGAGGCAAAGTATGAAGCTTTTACAACAAAATCGCAGAAAATCTATATACAAATAAATAAATAAATGTCTGGTTGTAATGTCAAAATAACAGCTTTTTACTAAATGCACATGAAAGTCTATACGGTACTTATAACAAAAAAAAAACAGTTTTTATAATTTTTGTCTGTCTGTCTGTCTGTTTCTTCCGGCTAATCGCCGAAACGGCTGCACCGATTTTGACGGAAATTTCACTGGCAGATAGTTGATATTATAAGGACTAACTTAGGCTACTTTTATTTTAGATTTTTTATATGATAAGGGTGACAAACGAGCGCACAGTCCACCTGATAGTAAGTGGTTGCTGCGGCCTATTGACATTCTCATCTATCCTCGATTACGAATCAAAATACAGATGTGTTGTCACCCATGAACCTATAAAATATTTGCACATATATGGTGTAGAATGTAAATGGGCCATTAGATATAATTTAAGATCATACTTTTGTACACCTACATTCTGGCAAATAAATAAATTTGAATTTGAATTTGAGGACTAAGATGGAATGCCTCGTTTCCAGTAAAAAGGTCTCTGGTCTCTACACTCACCATACGAAACACAGCAACGTTATTCTGTGAGAGCGTAGTCCTTCCCCGGTCGAACCGACCCATTCGTGCTACAACTATACTACTAATATAGCTGCAGCATGGCTCTACAACGTAATAAAATAAATTAAGGTTCAGTAAAAAAAAATTAAAATCCATGAATTCCAATCGTAATAATATCACGCGGGTGAAGTTGCGGGGAACAGCTAGTATATTTGTTCACCACCAAGTTTACAAAGAAGATTATATAGAAAGGGTTATTTTAATATTAAGGAATTTATGAATAATAATAACCCCTGGGAATTAGGTGGTCGCTCCTAAGGTATTTATGATTAATATAGTTAAATTTGTAACATAGTTCATGATTTTTTTTTTTAAATCTGCTTTGTTTCTTGCTAACTCTACACTAAACCGAGATATTTTCCAAGCCAGTAGTAAATTAAACATAAGAATAAATTTCAATGAGAATTATTTATAATATAAATTGAGTTAAAAATTCATTCATTCGAGAAATAGGAACTGGTCTTTGTCGTTCAAAACTATTAATGAAAATGAAAGCAAAATTCGAATGCATTTTCCAACAACAATCTACCATTAAAGTTAGTGAAATATCATGTATTCTAATGAAATCCAGCAAATGACAATGTTCATCCAATGCAATCTACGTCCAGCTTTGTAATTTATGGACTGATGAATAAAATAAGAAGGAAGGACAATATGTGAGCAAATTTATACTTACATATAATATCATTTATTTATTTATTTCTTTACGGACAGCCAGGGTTAATTACAATAATACATATTCACAAAAATAATATATAAGCTTAATTTTTAAAGTAAAACCTATTAAAGGCAGCCACAACATGCTTCACAAGAAGAGTAAAATTCTATAACCAAAATTACAAAATATTAGAAACATAACCTAAAAATAAATTAGAAACTAAGAAATACCAAAAATAAGACGGAAAACAAAAAAAATTAAATTACATATTTAACAAGGTATTCCCAAACACTTCGTTTGCCAGCTATAAACCATGGCAATTTTTTTTCTTTCTACTAACTCATCATGGCTGTGTAAGCCTTTTATGTACTAGCTTTAACTTGTACGCAATCTTACACACTTACACACCCCTTCAGTAATTTTAGTAAATTGAACCCAAGGTACAAGTCATAGGGGTGAAATGACACATCACTCATACATATTTACACTGATTATTGTGCTCATTTTCGTCTCGTCATCTCGAGGGTAATAGCTGAAAATCAGTGTTTGCTCTCTGAGAAATATTAATCGCTGAGCTAGGACCCATTTGTTAAACTGCGACACACATCTAAATTTAGATCTTAAGTTTTTGTAAATTTTTTTCGTAATACTTTACTTTGTACCCAGCTTAGTCACTGAATGTACGTGTTTGATTGGAGAAATAAATAAATGCTTTATCTATCTATCTATCTATATATCTATCTATATATCTATCTATCATATATAAATAAAAAATATAAACCGGCGACCGAAAACATAAGAAAAAATTTTTGTGTCAAAATAAATTTTTACATTGATGACACCTATCTAGATAAATTTGCAGAGTTATAGAGGATCTAATTGTTAGAGCCGTTTACGGGAAACCACTTACACACACAAATACTCACTCATACACCTAAATAAGCCAAAATATTATACTCCTGCTCGTTGGCCTGGCAGAAGTTGTTCTGTACTTTCTGAACATATAAGAACTTGACCACAGGGCCCCACATATTGGGTCCAGATTTTCTGATTTTATTTTTTATTTGAGTCATATTGGTCTTTAGAGAATTTGTTAATAACTAGTCTACAACATCACCTATCGGATCATAGCATTGCTATAAACTATTTTCACTACAAAAAGCAATTATATTGTGTGAATATGATGTCAGTCAAGTCGTTTAAAATTCACACGGTCACTAACAGACGCGCTGACAGTTATATTTCAATTATAGAATATAGCTCAGATTTGAACAATTTTGTATATATATTTTATGCTTGCGATTGTTGTCACTTGGTTTTTTATAGAAAAGGGTGTAAACGAGCATGCGGCTAACCAAATGGTAAGTGTCGACCGCAACCCACGAACAACTGCAACACCAGGGTAATTGCAGGTGCGTTGCCGGCCTTTTAAAAAGGAGTAAGCTCGTTTCTTGTAGGCCCCTAAGTCGTATCGGTCCAGAAAAATTGCCGATGTTAAACGATTCCACAAAGTAATCATGCGAGGAAGAAAACTCCTAGTAAATTGCACGGTAGTGGACCGCCAAGCGTCCAGATGATGTGGCTGGTAACGTGAGTTTTGTCGCGATATGCGTTGGTGAAATCCACTTGGATGTCACTTGGTGAAACTCCAGTTTAATTTTTGTGATTTAGATAAACACTTGAATGATTCTAAAATACTCTGATGATATCATGAGGCAAAACCGGTTGGTTTTTATAATTAGTATAATGATAATTAAAAATAAGTATTGTGAAACAATGTTTATCCAAATCATTAAAAAAAAACTTGTTTAAATTTTAAATATTATCCTCTCATTGTTAATTATTTAAATATTTTGTTAATTATAGTTCTTAAATTTATTTCCGCGTTCTATTCCGTTTGTGGCAATTTTTATAAGACGTTATTTGCACATACTTTGTATTTTTTACCCTAATAGACACCGTGGCATGGTTGCTAAAGTTTTTAAAACAACAGTTTATGTTTGATCGCAGATCGAATGAAAGCTTTCATAGAATTTGGTTTGGAGGCGATCAAAAACAATGGAGTCACAAGCTTGTGGTTTGGTTATGATTATTACACAGGTAAGTGACCGTGCATTAATAATCGACAGTCAAAAAGTACATTTTATAGTTTTGCCCTAATTAAAGGCCGCCACGACATATACAAAAATATTTTTGGAAACGAAATTAAAGTTAAGTTCAATTATAAAGAACAATTTAAAAACAAAAAAACACACTGTGTTTGATTGTACTTGCCAGAAACAAATAGTAGATGTAGAAAACAGGACATATCAATATTGGCACGGCATTAACGTTACAATGTTGGAGCGCCTCGTACATTGTGTGTCTCTGTGTGTGTGTGTGTGTGTGTGTGTGTGTGTGTGTGTGTGTGTGTGTGTGTGTGTGTGTGTGTTTGTTTCTTAGTGTGTGTGGAAAGGCACATTATGGACCGTTACATTATTTTATCAACGAATAGATTTACTGACATTTGGAGTTTTGTCGTAGTGACAGAGTGAGTAATGGCGTCAAAACAACACGTACAATTTGAATAAAACTATAAATTTGATTTCGCAGTTATTGCCGATGCTGTTATTGCAGATACAGTAATGAAATCTTGTCTAGAAAAGAGTAACTTATCGGACGTTATTCAACATCTCCTTGGAAATGGAAGCATATTTGCTCCAGGTTAATATTGTATCTAATATCTTTAATAGTCAGTTAATTAGTATTCCAAGCAACTAACATGCTTTGAAAAATTATTTTATTATTTTTTTCTGCAGTTTTTGAGTATACTAGTTATTTTTAATATTAATAAGTAATATACATTTATGTTACGTATAAATTTCAGTTAAAATTTGGCGACCTCGTCGTAAAGTTGTTGCACCAACTTTCTCACAGAAAAATCTCCAGGCTTTCGTAGAAATTTTCTCACAGCAAAACTGCATTTTGGCGGAACGATTGAGCATGGCCGCTGACAAAGAAGCTTTTTCCGTTTGGAAATACTTTACGACATTTACCATGGACTCTATTTGCGGTTAGTAGATAAAAGAATATTACTAATTGTTTGGTTTAGAATATATGAAAGGTTGTCGAGTGGCAGCCTCGTACTGACAAGCGTAGTGTTAGGCCACTCCAACTAGTTGGAGTGAAGACCAGATGAAACACGCAGGCAGTCGATGGATGCGGGTGACTCAGGTCCATATTTGTGGCAATCTATAGGGGAGTCAGCAGTGGACTTGTGATGCGGCAGATCACAAGTCGTAAGTAAGTTTACACGTGGTAGAGCCATGCTACAGCTATATTAGTAGTATAGTTGTAGTACGAATGGGTCGGCTCGACCGGGGAAGGACCACGCTCTCACAGAATACCAGCGTAAAATAGCAGCTTAACACTGCTGTGTTTCGTATGGTGAGTGTAGAGAACCGGAGACCCTTTGTACTGGAAAAGAGGCATTCCATCTTAGTCCTCACGGGTGACAACGCATCTGCATTTTGATTGTTTATTGAAGATAGATGTAGATGTCTATGGGTCACAGCAACCACTTATCATCAGGTGGACTGTGTGCTCGTTTGTCACCCTATCCTATAAAAAAAAAAAAAAAGTAGTAGTTCGGTTTAGTTTGACAACTCATCACACTGGAGCGTTTGGAGGCGACGCGGGCCGCGGACTCGAATCTCGCCAGGAACAACTATTTGTACGACCTACAAATGAATGTTCCAGGTATATTTGATTTTTATGTGTAATTTATGATTGTAAATCGCCTTCGCCAACGCAGAAAAATGGGGCTGTAAGATAATCTACTACTCCAAATTTTTCCGCGGGTATCGTAGGGGGTGATAGAGGGTAATAAAGGAAAGAGATTTTTGCCTCAAAAAATAAATATTTTTCGACGCTAGAAAATAAAATTCCGTTGATCAAATGTAATTTTTTAAATCTACCAACATTTCGAAATGAAGTTCCTCGGACCGAAGAAGATATGGACAAATGAAAAAAATAAAATTACAACGCGATAGAAGAGATCGTCTAATTTAAAACTGCACTTTTTATCTTTGTATTTTTGGAGAATATTATCATATTCTTTCTATTATCTTTTATCCGAACAAAAACATTTTAACTGTAAAAAAACGCGCCAAGTACACTTTCAACTACGGTTACAAAAATGATAATTACATTTTTACAGAAAATTATGAAATCAAAAAAAAAACAAGTACCGTTTTAGATTCGAAAAAAAATTTTGTTGGAAAAAGTATTAATCAAAAAAAATGGTGTACTTGGTGTGCATTATATTTTATAGTACGAGCATAATTCAAAAAAGTTATAAAAAAGTTTTCCAATGTCAAGTTGGATGTTCGAAAGTCTTAAACATGCATTTTGCTTTTTAAACTACCTCTACCTCAACCAATTTGCACTTATACGATAATATGAGTAGATTTTATTACGTGGTAGAGCCATGCTGCAACTATATTAATAGTATAGTTGTAGCACGAATGGGTCGGCTCGACCGGGGAAGGACCACGCTCTCACAGAATACCAGCGTAAAATAGCAGCTTAATGCTGCTGTGTTTCGTATGGTGAGTGTAGAGAACCCTTTTTACTAGAAAAGAGGCATTCTATCTTAGTCCTCACGGCTGACAACGCATCCGCATTTAAATTCGCAAACGAAGATAGATGTAGATGTCTATGGGCCACTGCAACCACTTACCATCAGGTGGACTGTGTGCTCGTTTGTCACCCTTATTCTATAAAAAAAAAATATTTCAAGAAAACACACTAATCAATCTAGGTATCTCATATTTTGCAAAAAAAATTATTTTGCTACTTTAAAAAAACTGTTAAAAAACTTGCCGTATCGAAACCGGGTTTTGTTTTTTATTTTCAGAATTAAATTAAATAGGTACTTATTTCATAACAATAGCCAAATACCCGTAGTATAAAATGATTTTTTATTAAAAACTATTTGACACGTTTACAACAACAAAATATATTTTATTTATCATTTCTCTCACGTGAAAACGATGAGATGAACTAGAAGAGGTCACTAATATCAAAAAGCGATATTTTTAATTAACTTGAATTGATTTGACAAGTTAGCTCAAATGAAACTCATAACTTAGGTGAAACTTATATTATTATAATAATACAATAATAATTATCTTTTTTTTTTAGAATTACATCAACTGGTTAGTCAAATTTTGTTTTATACTTCGCGCGCACATATGCTTAGCATCATGAGTCGTGCAAAACAAACGAAGTTCTTAAAAATATTTCTTCGTTACAGTCCGATGAAAAATATTGTTTGTTATAAGATCGGTGTCTGAAAATGTTCTTAAAACTTATGAACGTAGTGACCACCATAAGTGGACATGTACGTATATTAAATATGGTAAATAATGTTTTTAAGAAAAATATTATGCAAAGTTATAAAATACCTCGTTTAACTTTTTTCATTAAACAAATATAATCAAAGAAATATTGCAAATATCAACTACAAATAAAAATGATAAAAAAATTATATATGAACTCAAAGATTTTTTTATTTATTAGATTTACATTAATAAATTTGCTCAATCAAAATTTCTGCAATCTAGGAAAACTAAAAAAATATATATTTTATTTTACTTCTTTTCAGAAGCTGCAAAAAATGAATGAATTATACAAATTAGGCTTGGTAAAGAGTCCTCTTTAAAACTCACTTACAAAAAATTGTTACATACATAACATCTTGCAGTTTACGCACCAAAATTTCAGCCATTTTGGACGCGTAGTTGTTATTTGACAGTCGTTTGAGTGAGTCGATGTGAGTGTTTTGTGAAAATGGAAAAATTAAGTATCATTCAGTCATTAAATTAAGTATCATTCAGTCATTAAATTTTTATTTTTGAAAGGCAATACGCCTACGCAAATCAAAGATGAGTTGGGCTCTGTGTATGGGGACTCTGCCCCATCATTTACCACTGTGAAATTTCAGGCAACTGAATTTAAACGTGGCCGTGAGAGCTTGTGAGAAGATGAACGTTCGGGATGTCCAAAACCTGAAACTACTCGACGATAACATCGCTAAAGTTCACCAAATGGTGCTAGATGACTGCCGAATTAAAGTAAGAGAGATAGCAGAGGCTATGAAAATGTCCAAAGAACGTGTTTGTCACATATTAAATCAAGATTTAGCCATGAGAAAGCTGTCAGTGCGTTGGGTGCCACGTTTGCTCACGTAAGACCAAAAACGTGTTCGAATGAACATTTCCAACGCTTTGTTGGCACATTTTAGGCGCAATAAATCCCAGTTTTGGTGCCAATTAATTACTGTAGATGAAACTTGGATACACCATTATACGCCCGAAACAAAAATACAGTCAAAACAGTGGACTGCAAAGGGGAACTGGCTCCAAAAACAACTGTTTTTCGGCTCGGCTGCTTAAAAAGGAAAAACTATTACAAGAGCATACTACGCATCACTTCTTGATAAATTAAAGGCAGAAATTTCGGAAAACTGCCACATTTGCAGAAAAAGAAAATCATGTTTCACCATGACAACGTGCCGTCTCACACCTCAGCGGTTGCCATGGCGAAAATCCACGAATTACGGTTTGAACTGCTTGACCATCCGCCTTACTCACCAGGTCTAGCCCCAAGCGACTTTTTTTTGTTCCCCATGAACAATGTTTTATTTTCGCACAATCTCTAACCTAACTATGATACATTTTAGCGCATACGAAATCCTGGATACAGCTAGTTAAGACTTAAATAAAGAATATATACAACTGATAAACCTATGGATATATCCACGATACATAAGAAAGTCCTAATGTGGGTGAACTTTTATAAAATATTATGAAATTAGGAGGGCAGTGAAATTTCGCGGTATTATAAAAGCATTAATCACATTACAGATAAAGGAAATATGGTTAACTTACTTTTTTTAAACTAATAAAAATTTGAAACAAGTAATATTTTCGTTGAATATTCAAAAAATTGGGAGACATGAACGGTATAAAAAAGTGATAGTTGTTGCTGGACGAATAATATTAATGCAATTCTAAAAAACTCTCTTAATCACATGTTCCTGTTGCAAATTACATATTCCTGATTTCAATCATCTACGTCCAACAGTCTCTGAGAATTCAAATAATAAGTCAGTGTCTTTAGTTCAGTTGTCTGTGACAAGCAGATAGAGACACATAATATACTGAGATGACTTTAAAAGTGATCCAATTTCGCTAATTTTGGCATGGAACAGTATTAACGATGTTCGTAAATTGAAGCCCACGCGAGCGAAGCCGTGGGTAAAAAAGCTAGTTTTTAATATTATAGTTACAAAATATTATGATGCATACGAAATGTTACCGTGTAGCAGGAAATATTTGGGGAGGCCTATGTTCAGCAATGAACTTTGATAGACTGTAATGAATAAATAAATACAAAATATAATTTAACGATCAGCTTTAGCGACGTATTTTTTATTCATACAGAAACGGCTCTTGGTGTTAAGGTGAATGCACAAATGCAACCTGATCAGCCTTTCTTGGCTGCATTTGACGAGTATTGCGAGCTGATTGCTGCCCGTATGTGCCAACCCTGGTTGCGTATCGACGCTCTCTACAAACTTTTACCAGACTCTAAAAAGTTAGACAAGGATAAGAAATTGATTTGCGATTATGTTGACAAGGTATGAATTAAATTTAACATTTTATAAAATCAGGTTAAACGCCAAAGTTAGTTATTAATGTCAAAATTTGGGATATGATGTCTATATTCCCATGGTCATAAGATTTTCACCAAATTTACATTATCACACTGCCAATGCAGTATAATTATCTTTATTTTTATATTTTCTCATATTTTTATCCATGCCGCAGATTTTGGATAGAAAGGAAAATAATTCGAAACTAACATTTCCTTGTATTTTCAGGTTGTAAAATCAAAACTAGCAAACCAGAAAGATAATATATCATCTGAGGAAAGTAAGTAAATTAAGAACAAGAGTAACTGACATATCCCAGCGGAAGCTTGAAGCCCAGATGGGGAAGGAAAGTGGTAATGGGCCAGCCATATAGCTCGAAGAATCGACAACCAATGGGGAAGAAAGGTTTTCGAATGAAAGTAGAAAGTAGACTGTGTGCTCTAAAAAATCTTTTAAACTTTCCATATTTAAATCGTTATATATAACACACTTTGTACATAACGCTCTTTATTAAGAACTATATAGGTATTAGCATAGTTTAGCCGTCTTCTTAGGATTTTAGATATTTAGGCCTCTGCTAATTGGGAGGATTATATTCGTCAGTGATTTGTTAGTGGAATTGATAATTATTTGTAATCTCTAATATCCCACTTCTGATGTTAGAGAAATAATATGAGGAGGTTATTTTAAAAATAATAATAGTACAGGAGCGAAACTTACTCCCTTGCTTACGCAATTAATCGTTATCTATACTTATAATAAATCTGTAGAGAGGTCAATTCTGTACATGAAATATATTTCCAAAATAACTATCAGGGGTGATTAGTGATCGATACTGATGCCAAAATGCAAACAGTAAAATTTTGTCTGTCTGTATGTTCATTATAGAAACAAAACTACTCAACGGATTTTAACGAAACTTAGTACAATCATTCTTCATACTCCTGGGCAGGTTATAGTATACTTTTCATTACGCTACGATCAATAGGAGCAGAGCAGTGAAGGTAAATGTTGGGAAACGGGAGAAATTACTCCATTTTTGTTGTTCCGTCGCGTGTGCAGCCTTAATGGTTAAAGCTACACAGAAATCATGTATAACGGAAATGTTATCCTTAAAATTATATAAAAATATCCCACGACAGCATATGTCTATCTTTTATGGTTGACTCACACAACACGTGACTCCTGATAGCTTAGCAGTTCGGAGCTTTCTGATTATATTTGTCTACTCTACGTTTATAACACTCTACTCATCCCTAATTAAAAAGTTAACATTATTATCTATTCAATAAAAAGAATCATAGAAATCGGTATATAAACACCAAAGGTCGTTATAAAACATGAAATACGCTAATAAGCCATCGCGTGAATACTGAATCATGCTATAAGGATTATTTTGTGTAACGGTCGCCGCGCTCGACGCGGCTCGCGGCGGGAGGTATAAAAGGCGGGGGTCCGAGTGCGAGTCTCATTCCGCTTGCGCCGTCGCTCCCGAGCGGTCGTGCGCTTGCGTCCGCCGCTGACCGAGCACCCGTCCCCGTACTGGTCTTCTCGGTCGGCACAGTTTCAGAATAGAACGTCAGTCCCGTCCTGTCCCCTCGGCTGGCGCTGCCGCCTCGTGCGGTTGCGTTGGCGACCGCCTTCCGTCCCCGTACGGTTGCGCCTCCCACACCCCGTCCTGCACGGTCGAGTATTGCCCTCCCGCTCGGCTAGCACAGCCGCGCCCGTGCGGTTGTGCTTAGCTGTCTCGCCGTCGCCGTGTTTCCGTGCCCATGAATATGGGTTCGGGCGACGGTGGGAGCCTCCCCGTCTCCGCCAGCCGCCCCCGTGCGGTTGTGTTGTGCGTCCCGCACTTGCCGTTGGACGGTGAGTGCCTGCCCTCCCTGTCCCCATCCGCCACACCGCTGGCAGTCAGTTCTCGCACATGCGATTCCCACTCACATTTCTCCATCACCGTCGCACTTTGCGGCTGTGTTGGTTGATCCGCGCTTCTGTCCCCGGACGGTTGTGCCCCACGCCTCCCTCCCCGAGGGAGGTCGTCTCAGATGCGACTGTACAGCCTTCGGGCTAATGTCGATCCCAAGGTGGTGTTTAGTGGGTAGGCACTTCTTCAAAGTGAGTCCCACATAACCACGCAGCCGGCTGCGTGGTATGCCAGGAGCATTCACCACCTCCCTCCCCCGCTACCGGAGGGTGTCCTTGCATTGGGCGCAAAAAAAAAAAAGAGTGCGAGTTTCATACAATATTTGGCTGTTGATGCGAATAGACGTTTAGAGTGTTCGACCTTATTGACAGACAATAATTGATTTTAACAAACCGTGCTTATCAGCGCGGCTTTTAGTCTACTCTTACGTTTAATAATTTATTTTAGATTTCTTTGGTTGTTATTTTATAAAATAGGTATTAGTTATTTTGGTAGTGTTTAAATATTTATTAGTATTAGCTTAATTATAAATAAAACTTTTATTTTTATTTAGCTGTAGTTTTAAATAGGTACCTAGGTATCAAATAGGTTATTTCATTCTATTAGACGTATTTTAGGTACCTACTTATATATTTTTAAGAATTTAATTTTGGATTTAAGGATTTATTTAGGATCCGTTTTATTATTTAAGTAGGCATTTAGATTTTTAAGTGTATGTTAGCTATAGTTAGGACCTCTAACGTAGATTATTTTGTTAGGTAACTGAATGCCGTTGATTAAAAATAAAATACACAATGCCACCTAAAAACGATTATCTTTATCTCGAAATTGAGAGAAGCTAAGAGAATGAGAAATGTGCGTTCTCAAGAATCGGCAGAGGAAAGAGCACATCGGTTAAACTCTATGAGAGTTAGTGCCTCAACTCTCGAGGCAATGAAAGCTCTCCAGAAAGAGAGATGCGATTAGCAGCTGACAGAGCGAGACGAGCTACATCACGGGCGTCTCAAAGTTCTTCCTCAACGAGGGCTAAGGCTTACCATTGACCGAGAACAACATGTGTTATCCCGAGAAGCTGAAACTGCTTCACAACGAGAATTGCGGCTCACAGCTGACCGCGAACGGCATACATTATCTCGCGAGTCCGAAATCTACACTGAGAGGGAATTACGTCTCACAGCTGACCGCAAACGGCATACATTATCTCGCGAGTCCGAAACCTACACTGAGAGGAAATTACGTCTCACAGCTGATCGCGAACGGCATGTACTATCCCGTGAGTCCGAAACCCACTGAGAGGGACTTACGTCTCACAGCTGACCGCGAACGGCATACATTATCTCGCTAGTCCGAAACCTACACTGAGGGAATTACGTCTCACAGCTGATCGCGAACGTCATATTTTATCTCGAGAATCTGAAACTTTACTCAATATGAAGACCGTTTGACTAATGATAGGGTGCCCCATAATATTATTCGATCTCTTGAAGATGAACATGAGCATGAACAACGACTAGAGTCGGGACGCGAATATTACAATTCTTTGAGACAAGAACGATTAATAAGTTTGTCTAATGAAAGATTAAGAATTGAAAATATTCGGTCTCTTGAAACGGACGAACAGCGAGAGGCCCGTCTTACTGCAGACAGATTTCGACATAGTCTTAATGACTTAGATGTACACATAGAAGATCAATCTACAAATTCGGTGGCGTGGTCCGACAAATAAAAAAGTGGGTTGCTTATAACCTCACAATTGATTACAGATCATCTTCTGTAATAGGCGATATGAACGTAGTATGTTCTTTTGTAATGCTTCAAAGTGAGTAAGGAGTCGGCTGGTTTCTTTTGTTCTGGAGTTAAATAAATTTGCCTTCGTTCGAAGATCCACCGGAACCTTTGAAGTCACTACTTTTAGGGGAACATGTGCAATCTAAACAGTTCTTAGACAATATTCGCACTTACAATATAATAGTGCGTTTCAAATGACATCCTTTGGTGCTCAATATATCTCAGAAGGTCCTTTCATGCCTACTTTTAAGATACAAGGTCAGGTTTACCATTTGATAGGATCCCTTTGCCTGAAGACCAACCTAAGTTTCTTCAATAAATTTTGTATCCGACTACAACGAACAGTCGAATATAAGAAATCAATATTTTCCGAATTTAAATACTGAACTTATTTCACAACTTCAGAACATGTTGCATCAGGTTAATTCGTATGTATGCAGTTTTAAATCGGCATTAGATGCTCTTCCTCAAGATGGTGATAATAATTATAAAATTGTTATAAATGCCGATAGGCGTCTAACTCAGGAACACCCTGGGCGTTATAACGTTCCATCCACGAATGAAGTTGCTGTAGTATTGGTCGACCAGGAATGTGATAGGCGTGATATCGTTATCCGTTCCAGAGACAATCGTTTGCAACGTATTTACGAAACCCACAGGGCTTACGATAGTTTGCAATATCCATTGATATACTCTCGAGGGAAGATGGTTATAATTTCGCTTTATACCAAACTGATCCGCGTACAGGCGCACCTAATTATAATAAAAAGATGTCAAGCCTTCAATTTTATTGTTATCACTTGCAAGTGAGACGGAATAGATTTGTATACTTTCAACGTTTTCGTTGCTTATTCAATCAGTTTATTGTTGACATGTACGCAAAAATTGAAACCGAAAGATTAGTTTATATACGATCTAATCAAAGGCAGCTGCGCGGTGAAGAATACGTGCACCTTCGCGACGCCATGCAGCATGATAATGATACGGTGAATATGGGCCGTTTAGTTATTTTACCTCTTCTTTACTGGTGGTCCACGCTACATGCACGAACGTACTTAAGATGCTTTTGTTACGTAAGAAAATATGGACGTCCCGACTTATTCATTACTGTAACTACCAATCCCAAGTGGGATGAAATCACTCAGGAGCTTATTGAGGTCAAGCACCGCATGACCGCCATGATATTATCGCAAGAGTTTTCATTTAAAATTAAAATCAATGATAGATCTACTAACCAAAGATAACATTTTGGAGATGTATTGTGTTATATGTATAGTGTTGAGTGGCAAAACGCGGCTTACCTCACGCACATATCCTGCTTTGGTTAAAGATAAGGTTTGACCTAATGATGTAGACAGTTCAATCAGTGCTGAAATTCCAGATCCGATTGCAGATCCCGTGTTATACGACATTGTTAAAACTCATATGATACATGGTCCATGTGGTGCATTTAACGGGAATGCTCCTTGCATGCAAGACGGTCGTTGCACTAAAAGATATCCAAAAGCATTAGTGGATGAAACTGTAACAGGACATGATGGATACCCATTATATCGTCGCCGTTCAAGAGACAATGGTGGTTTTACTGTTGAAAAGCGAGTGTCTGGACAACAGGTTACTTTAGATAATAGGTGGGTCGTTCCGTATTCGCCTGTGATGTCTAGAGCATTTCAAGCTCACATAAATGTTGAAATGTGTAATAGTGTAGAGTCAATAAAATATATTTGTAAGTATATTAACAAGGGCAGTGACCAAGCTACATTTGCGTTGAGAAATGAACATGATGAAGTTACTAGATTTCAGTCAGGCAGATATATCAGCTCTTCAGAAGCTGTGTGACGGATCTTAAGTTTCAACTTTCACGAAAGATATCCACCTGTGACTCATCTGGATGTTCATCTTGAAGGCAGTCAACGTATATATTTCAACGCCGAAAATGTTACAGAACGATTAGAGAACCCTAGACAAACAACTTTATTAGCATTCTTTCGACTTTGCCAAACTGATGATTTTGCAAAATCTCTTTGTATGAGGAAGTTCCATCGTATTATACCCACGATAAGCAACGAGGTGTCTTTAATCGTAGACGCCGTGGCAGGCCTGTAGATGGCGAGTCAGGTATTTTCAAAGAACATGTTCTTGGTAGAGTGTATACCGGTGTTTCTATTTGCGATTATTATTACATACAGTGCGAGGACCAACATCATTTATAGATTTGAGAAAAGTAGACGATGTTGTTTATCCAACTTATCATGCAGCTTGCCAAGCGCGTCGTTTGCTTGAAAATTATCAACATTGGGATGACGCTTTAGCAGAATCCTGTGTTAGTGATAATCCACGACGGTTACGCTATTTATTTGTAACATTACTCACATTTTGTAATTTGTCAGATGCTGTAAAATTATGGGAAAAATATAAAGAAAAATTTGCAGAAGACTTCCTTCGGAATATATCTCACAATGATGAAGGCGCAACTAATGATAATCTTGCCATAAATCTGTGCTAATTAGCTCTTCAGGAAGACTTAACAGCAGTAGGCGGTAAATCACTCTGTGAATATGGTTTGCCAACACCAACCTCAGTCGGAGAGGTTACCAATAGGGAATATTCTGTAGAGATTGGTTAAAACTCAATGGAACTACTGGCAACATTAGAAAACGGTGTCCCAATGATGACTGCAGAACAACGTTCAGTCTATGATCGCGTGTGAGAGTGTTCAGAATAGTTTGGGAACAATATGGTTTTAGATGCACCTGGAGGAACTGGGAAAACCTTTTGACTAAATTAATATTAGCTTATGTTCGAAATCAGCGTAAAATTGCTCTTGCCGTGGCTTCATCAGGTATAGCTGCAACATTGCTACCAGGAGGTAAAACTGCTCACTCTATGTTTAAAATAACAAATTGATTTAGATCGCACGGAAAGTCCAATCTGTAGTATTTCAAGAAATAGCGACAAAGCTAAGGTATTACGTGAGTGTAATTTAACCATATGGGATGAATGTACGATGGCCCACCGAAAATGAGTAGAAGCGGTAGACAGAACTTTAGGGATATAAGACAAAATGATCGACCAATGGGCGGTATCACGGTTTTATTTTGTGGTGATTTCCGACAAACCTTACGGTAATACCACGGGAACCTGAGCTGATGAGGTTAGGGCTTGCCTAAAAGCTCTTATTTGTGGCGTGATATACAATCGGTACATTTGACTATAAACATGCGAGTGAGAACTGAGATATCCTGGATGATCGTCAATTTTCTGATAAATTATTAAAGATTGGGAAGGTACCTATCCACAACTACACCAAGGAAAACTTATTCTGACGCCTGTGTTATGTTGTATAGTGCAATCCCAACCACATCTTATATCGTCGGTTTACGGTGACGTAATAATTATATTAAATAGGGACAATTTTTGGCTACGAAAGATCCATTTTAACTCCTCGCAATGATCAGGTATCTGAGATTAATAACAAAATACTGTCGAATATACAGGGTCGTATATACAGGAATATACATATACAAAGTTTATAGTTCAATAAATAGAATGGTCGATGAACAAGAAGCCACTAATTACTCGATAGAATTTTAAATTCTTTAAATATGCCCGGACTTCCTTCTCATGAAATTTGTTTAAAATTGGCATTCCGATTATTCTGCTCTGAAATTTAAGACCACCACAACTTTGCAATGGAACTCGGCTAAAAGTAACCCAGTTGCAACAAAATATAATCGAGGCTCAAATTTTAACAGGTTGCGGTGCAGGAGAAACCGTCTTTATTCCCAGAATTCCATAATACCAAATAATTTTCCATTCCAATTTAAAAGAACGCATTCCCAGTATCATTGTGTTATGCAATGACAATTAATAAGGCTCAAGGGCAGACTTTTCATGTTGCTGGAGTAGACCTCGGTGTCAGTTGTTTCTCGCATGGAAAGAGCGACGTACAACTGGTACGTCGCTCTTCCCGGTTAGCAGTTCTAGAAATCTTTATGTTCACGTGCCGGACGGTCAACTTTCAACATAGTTTACCCGGAAGCTTGCGCTGAAGTATTTTTGTTCTATAAGTACTTAAGCCTCATGAACGTGATCTAAACAATATTACCAATATATTTACTTAATACACAAGGAGTTACAGTCCATCCAAAGCCCAGCGACACTATAACATATATAGGAATGACGTCTTAGCAAAAGTTGTTTAGTCTGATGGGCATTACCTGTTGACTTATAAAATGAAAGATCTAGTACGTCTCGAATTGTCTCGCGAATCACGTTGTTTTCCCGTCCCCGGCTCTTAGAATTCAACATCAGACGTTTCAGATCTTCGATTTTGACGACCCTGTTGTCGCTGGCATAAGAACAGGATCCGCGTACGAAGTCGCGGGCAGAAGCTAGTCAAGAATAAAACAACATACCGCACTATATATTCAATATAGAGAGCTACAATTCGAATATACTGTAATACGTCGAGCCATAATTATTAAATCGCAATGGCGGTTTTATACAGAGTAATTTATTCCAATTAAGTATTAGTACACATTGGTAATACTAGGTGGCGCTACTGGTACTAAAAGAAGAATAAACGATACAATATTTTGTTATAAACTTCTGAAATCAATAAAAAAATTAATAATAATCACACAACGTGAAGGGCGTAAATACATGATAACACCAAAATAGTATGCAAACCAATAGCAACGCTACTTATCTCGAAGTGATTTATAGTTAGGGCAGTCTCAAAGCAACACGACTTCCTTTGATTGTACGAAATTCTAGTAACTAGAAGAATTACCACGACCGACAGCACGATGACACAGATTCGCTCATAGAGCGACAATAAAACACTTTTACTCTTAGGGAACAACTGATTACTTTAGTCGCATGCGCCGTACTTTATACTGCTAGAACGAGTATGAGATTAAAGTTCTACCCACACTACTTCGTATATTCTTTTGTTTTTTATTCTCACTCCTACCAATATTTATTTATTTTATCGAGTTAAGTTTTTTTTTCAGAACATTTTATTTATTTTATTTTAATCTAACTTAAAGGTAAGTTTTTTAATTTTTTTTTAAATTGTGTATATTAAAAAAAACTATAATAAAGAAAAATTAAAACTAAAAATTTAAATTACCATACAGTACTGCTCCCCGTAGCATCGTACCAAAAACGATGGCTAAGTTTCCTTGATGAATGGCTATACTTAACCTTTAAGCGAGAAATGAACCAGCCCTCCTATCACCAGCAGTGACAACTAGAATAGAATAGAATAGAATGATTTTTTTCAATATTGATTATTACATAATACTTATTGAAAGTCATTTTTTATTATTACCACTGGTTCGGAAAATACCTCTGTCCTGGGAAGAACCAGCAAGAAACCACCTTACTCCCAGATCAGATCACCTTATTCCCAGGGGTTATTATCATTCATGTATTGCTTGATATTATAATGACCCTTTTTGTACAGTTTTTCTTTAATAAAACTTTTAAACTTGTTTATTGACAAGCTTTGAACATGTTCTGGGATTTTGTTGTAAAAGCGTATACATTGCCCCATAAATGTATTACTGCTTCTGTGGAGTCTATTAACTGGCATTACAAGCTTATTTTTGCTCCTAGTATTTAAAGTATGAACATCCTTATTCTTATTAAAGCTATTTATGTTTTATGTACATACATTACATTTTCATAAATATATTGCGATGCCAAAATTAATATGTTTATTTCTTAAAATGTTTCTCTGTGGGACTCTTTACAATTTAAGTTATAAATCACCCGTACGGCTTTCTATTGCAAAACAAATATGACTTCAATATCAGTCGCATTACCCCATAGCAAAATTTCATAAGACATTATGCTATGAAAGTAAATAAAATAAACTAATCCAGCTGTCTCAATATCTGTGAGACTTCTAATCTTTCTTACAGAATATGCTGCAGAACTAAGTCTGCTTGCTAATTTAGATATATGGGGGCCCCATTGAAGTTTCGCGTCAATAGTAATACCAAGAAAAACAGTGGTATCCACAAGACTCAACTCCCCCCCCCCCCCATTTCTAATCGCGAACTTCACTGCACGTGGACCTGACGGACCGATAGTCTGTGTACAGCAAATGACACAATTATGTAGTCAACTCTCAGAGAGTCATATTTGCGCCACTTACTTTATTTAACTGCCTCTGATGCCACCCCGGATCTAAACGAATTAACCTTGAGATGAGAGGTTACTAAAGTGTGTATATAAGTAGCATCCTACACTAGGGATTTACCTTTTTCCCAAGGGACCAAAGTCATACCGTCGTCTCTTGCCATCGTCTCTAAATATTCCACAAGGCTCTAAAACCGAGGGAAAATTTATAGAGACAAGAGCTTTTTGGATGACATCGTTCAAAGAAGCGTGACGGGAAAACCTACCTGCACTTTTCTTACATAAAAGTCCGTGGAGCCCAAACTCATCGACGCTGCTACCACAGGCGCACTGATGAGGTTGACAACCGCTCCTAGACGGATTCCTACAGCGATGCGCAAACTCTCACTATCAAGCAATGTGCCGAGATTACTCGATGTTAAAACGTGTAACCAGTAACTAGATTCCTTAGACAAAACAGCTAGAAGGCGAGCCTGATCTTGGTTACTATGGAAATTATGAAACAAATCTTTCTGCACACTCTGCCAACGCAATATCCCACTGTTTTAGTTAGTTAAATTCCAGTAGAATATTTTCGCCGGGACAGAGCGTTAGCCATGTTTGCCTTGCCTCCACAGCAAAACACAGGTCTACTAATCAAATTTTGTTTTTGAAACAGGTTTAATATTATCGATAAACAACGGCGTACCTAGACGGTATAGCGATTCCGCACTGACAGTTTTTATTCCTGGAGAAATATGATTGAAATTTCTATTAAAGTATTTCTGTTAGAATTGGATAAATTATTGGAAATAAATATTTCACATTCATTGTTATTTGGTTCAAGAGCAATATTTTTAAAATTTAAAAAAATATGACTAAAGTCAATGAGAACGTCATCTGCTCTACCACCCAGTACTGAATACCGACAACAGAATCGATAATATGGTTTTCGTAAAACAAGTTTGAATTTTGACTGTAACACTGCCAAACGTAATGATAATTTTTCGGGGGTATTGTTAGCCACTTCTTTCAGCAGGGTTACCCTATCAATAGAGTTAAAAGCATTCCTTTGGTCAACCTTCACAAGAACATCTGCATCATAATTTAATAAAAATGTACGCACTGAATGTACCGACGCCTCACAGCCTATTTCTAGTTCTTTAGTGCCAAATCCTAGTTGAGTAGGCTGAATTTTTGTTTTAAGGTTAGAGATTATGTACCTGCAAGCTCATTTTGAAGTTATGCGTCGAAATGTGGATACAATAGCAATAGGACGGATACCGTTATCCTTTTTTGAAGGCACACAATCTTGCCCCATATAAGTAGGGAATGAAATTGAGATTAATATTACCAGAAAGCATAAAATTATATAAACAGAAACAGAAACAGATTTTTTTTATTCAATAAAGATTATAAATAATACTTATTGAAAGTCACTCTTTTGTTTAATTACCACTGGTTCGAAAAAACCTCTGTCCTGGGAAGAACCAGCAAGAAACCCAGCGGGACTTTTTTTTAAATAACAGCTTACAATCATGCATGTTACACAATTAACCACACAAAACAAATTAGAAATAGCTTAATAGCGATCACCTCATTCCCAGGCGTTATTACCATCCATAAATTAATTTATATAATTTTGTAATGTCATTAAGAAATACTCTACAGGCGTCACCGGCAGACGCGCTTAAAAGATTTTTAAGATGTTGAGGTGTAATTCCGACAATACCACCAGCAGAGCTATAGAAAAATGACAAGATTGCTTCTAAAGTGACTTTTTCAGAAATTTGTAAAGGTTGCATAAAAATATTGGGAGGTAGCAGTAAATTCTGAGAAGGATTGACCGAAGGATGTTTCTGAAGAAGGCCTTCAAGAGTTTCGAAATTACGAGGAGCCAGGATGTCGTCTGAGAATAGAAGACGGGATGCATTTTTTAAGTCGCTATCTATTACTTTTTTTCTACTCAACTACTTTTTTTTTAAATCAAATTTAGGACTAGGTCGAGATAAATAATTATTAATTGGGTAATCAAAAATTTGAAAAGATGTCTCTTTTAGTTGAGACGTGATTTATTTATTTACTAGCTGTTACCCGCGGCTTCGCCCGCATGGTCACTGGGAAATGAACTATCCATTGCTTTTTGAATTGAAAGAAAACTGAGTTTTATAGATTTGTCAGAGATGCAGTCATTAAAAGGAAATTGAGCAAAATTGATTCGTCAGCCTATTTAAATGTTTTGAAACGCAGCGTATAGGAAAGCATGAAAATAGCCTGTTTATTTCAAATGGAAATGGGATATTTTTTAATTAAAGGAAACTGAGCATAATTATCTGTCAGGGATGCAGACTTTTGAAAAGAAACTGAGCTAAATTGATTCGTCAGAGATGCAGTTTTCTGAATTGAAAGGAAACTGAGCCAAATAAAAGATCCGTCAGAGATGCAGCCTTTTGAGTTGAAAGGAAACTGAGCTTAATAGGTCCGTCAGAGGTGCAGCATTTGGAATTGAAAAGAAACTGAGCTAAATAGGAAATTTTGAATTGAAAGGGAAGATCTGTGGGAATTCTGATTAATTGATTGTGGGAATTTTGGAAAAAAAAACTAACTGAACACTATTTTAAGACGCTACTGTACACAATGTTATATGTTTTCCATTCGGGGAAAGAATGGAGATTCTGGGCATTTGACACACGCGAACATGCTACATACAGCTGACCATGAGAGAAGCACGGTTTTCTAAGTTGACCCCTGCTACCTGTAACGTTTGCCTTGCTTTATTAATTGTCATTGCAAAACTGAGCTTAATAGGAACTGCAATCTTTGAATTGAAAAGGAAGATCTGTGGGAATTATAGGGATCCGTGGTATAATAACATTTTCACCTTTTCCTACGCCTGTCAAAATTGTAGCACCGATTATGTTCCGTCCAAGATGTGTCACACGCAGCCTTGTCCTGTTTCATAACCGAGGAGCATCTTAATTTCGCATTAGCATGACTGGGACGCCTAATTTTAATTGAAGCTATGTGAGGGCACACCTGACAACTCTAGAATTTAGAAACTCTACGGGATATGAAGTGCTCTGTTCTGTGTCCATAACTGTGTCTGACTGACAAATACTCTGTTATTTCTCCTGCTACTTGCTTAATATATTTGAATTTATTTTGTTAACGCTCTCATTTTTGGTGCAAGAATCGCCCTTTCACATAACCATTTGTCTTCACGCATGTTGTTCGTTAAATCTGAATAAACGCTCGCAATTAATTCGGAATGACTCTGTACTAAATTACAAAATCTCTCGTCAATTTAACGCAGTCCTCAGCATCCGTTTCCAACCGCCCATCGCCAATTTTAATAGTGTGTCAGCATAGTTTCCAGCATTGATATCATTATACAAATGCACTCTCATATTCGTAGTTAAACTGAATTTTGTCACCTTGTTCCATAAAATAGACGACTTGAGGCATGCTTTAATTTCATCTGCAGGTGCCCTTTGAATGACAGGTAAAGTTTGGCGAAAGTCACCAGCCAGTAAAATCACCATTCCTCCCATTACATCGGTATTGCTGCGCAAATCCTGGAGCTTTGATTTAGTGCTTCTACAGCTTTTTATGCGACATTGTACTTTCGTCCCACACTAAAAGTTTGCATTGTCGTAGCATTATACCTCGTACTATTTTTGCTAAAGTTGCAGATCGGCGATTCTTCCTGGGCTAGATTTAGAGGGAGTTTTAAAACAGAATGTGCAGTGCGGCCCCCGCTTAGCAGCGTGGCGGCTATACCGGAGGAAGCTACGGCCACAGCAATGTTTTTATCTTTCCGTACTTGTGTCTTCCCAGTTCCTCCAGGGGCATCTAAAAAGAAAAGTGCACCATTTCCAGATTCAATTTGTCCTAATACTTTGTCAAAAACTCGTTTTGTTCGGGAAGCAAGCGGGTACAAATTGGCTACTTGCTGCTGCAAAGCTGGTATATCGTAGTTTCACGTATAATTTCATCACTTAGTTCATTTCGGTTGTTCGCTGAGGGCTTATCATTCCAAAGTCGCTTAATTTTTGCCTACCATTGCCATTACTTTATCTTCAATTTTTCCAAGTGCTTCATTATAAATGTGTTCATTGTATGTCATGTTCGCGTGTGTCTGCTGTAACCTTCGCAAAATATCTTCCGCCATGTACTCTTTATATTTGTCCCACAATTTATGTGCATTAGATAGCCCGCAAGATGATATGAGAGTTGCATAAAGATCCCTAATTTTGGCTGGTGACTGGCACTGCACAGCTTCCTCCATGGTTTCATCCCAGTGATTATCGTTTTCTAAAAGATGCAGAGCTTCACATGCTTCTCTATAAGTTGCGCATTCCTGACCGTTGACAGTTTTAAGGTAGGTAGGTCCTGTAGGACCCCGAACATGGTGCAGTAGCAATCGTAAACAGAAACATTCAAAATTAGTTACATGGACGGTATACACACGACCAAGGGCATCTGATGACTTTACACCGGGCCAATTTGCAACAGGCGCCTTGAATACGGCGTTTCACTCCTTCCTAGATGTGTTCCAAGTACAATAGCGGGGACTTCAGAATATAACAACGTTTTTGCAAAGGGTCGGTTTGACAAAGTTGAAAGAAGTTTTGGCGGTGATGCAATTCTTTCTTGAAATTTCTTTCGGTGAAATATACACGCTCCATTTTCTAAGTGAAAAGCAAGGTGAGTAAATGTTGGGTGCCTTTCGTGTAAAGGGAAGCCAAGGAGACGCCACGCTGCCTCGTTACTGCTGACATAACGCCCTGCTTGAAAGGTCTGTACTTCATTAACGGGATTTGCCTCACCTTCACTCCTGAGATTAAATATTGCTTGGTCGCTTCCTTTATTTATGTACTTACAGATATACTTGATTGCGCAGACAGAGCTACATGCTTCTACATTAATGTGGGCATTAAACATTTTACATAGAATGGGCGAATACGGGACAATCCAGCTGTTATCTAAGGTTTCGAACGCTCCAGAGCGAGATTTGATTGTAACTTTCCTGCCACCATCTTCAGGAGCTCTGCGTCTGTATAAAGGGTAGCCATTGTCATTGTGCACTGTTTCTTTGAATAGCTGTTTAGGGAATTTCTATGTACATTTTCCTTCTTTCATACATGGCGATATTGAATTTCGTGCTCCACATGGACCGTGAATCATATTTCGGACGATGGTATCATACAATTCTTTATCTTGCTCAGGATCCGGAATCTCGGCGCTTATTATGTCGTCTATTTGGCTGGGCCGCAACTTTTCTTTAAGCCATATTATAATGTGGGCATGCGGTATTCCTCTTTTTTGCCATTCAATTGAATACATGAAGCACTGCACCTCTCCGAAAATTATCCCTTTGTTAATTACATACATTAATTTTTGTACTTTTAATCTAAATACTAGCAACTAAATTGTGTCTGTCAGTACTTTTTGGCCCGGCATTAACTCCTCGGTTATTTTTTCCATGTGGGATTGCAAGTAAAAGTAACAAAAGATCAGATCTTCCGTAAGTTCGTACATAGGCGAATGCGTCTTGTGTGTACTCATGTAGGTAGTGGGACTGTTAACGAATGATGAGGGCAGAATTACCATTTTACCTAAATCTCTGGGGTTTACATTGGCGTCGCCAGAAACTGCATCTTGTAAATGTATATAATTCTCAACGCGCAGCTTTTTTTGATTTAAAGATATATAACGGAGACGTTCACTTTCTACCTTCACATACATGTCTACCAAAATTGATGAAATAATTGTCTACACCGGGCTAAGAGGTTAAAATATTTTTCTCGCAACATCATATGATACGCATAAAAATCCATACATGATACTTTTTTGTTCGGAGTAGGCTCCTTTGTGACCGGATTAATGAGTGGAATTTGAAAATGATAACCCTCTTGTCCTTTGCAATAAATCAATGGGTATTGCAGAGCATCATAAAACTTGTGTATCGGCTACCCGTTGCAACGTATCATCACGTGCTCGCAAGACAATGTCTCGTGAAGAAAATTGATCACCACTAATTACGGCTGCTATTTCGTTTATCAAAGGTGCATTGTAGCGCCTTTCATGCTCTCCTCGAGGGGTCCGATCTGCGTGAATGACGACTTTATAATCCTCTTCAGGTAGATTTTCTAAAGCAGTTTTAAATGTTTTGACTAAAATGTTACGTTCATGCAAGAATCTTTGAATTTTGAACACTGTGTCTCTCTCAACTCCCTGGATAAATTGGCAGCGACGGTCTACCTCAATTTCTTCGTCACCCATAAAATATACTAAATTTATGCTGTTCGTTTTCAGCTGGAAAAAGTGAACCTATTCTATGATAAATTTGCCTTGCACCGTAAATGTAGGCGAAAATCCGGCATTATTATTCCCGGTCAACTCCGAAGGACGTCATTTGAAAGCATGAGTTATATTTCCGGATCCTGTTTAAAAGCGCCGTGACTCATTAGCATCATATAAAAAGAGTTTTCAAAGGTTCTTCTGGTTCCCAAGTAACGGAAGAGACACTTTGCCATTGGAACAGCACATGCCTGCGGTCTCATCTTTCCATTTTAAAGCGCTGCAAAATCGACACGCCTTGTCCATCAGTCCGATAATATGTTTTTTATAATGAATCAACGGATCATAATTGAATGCTGCGTCATTAAAAACCGACCAATTGTTTCATTGAAAATTTTGTCGACGTTCAGCTTGGAGCTGTGCATTTGCATCTCTTCGCGCCTGTGTCTGTTCTGGTGTTTCAGATGCCCTTATAGTAGATTGACGTTCAGCTTGCTCAATGAGTCTGTGTTGAGTTTCATCAGGTGTTTCCGCGGCTCTTAAGGCGGCCTGACATTCCGCTTGTTCAAATAGCCTTTGCTGACTTTGAGCAGGTGTTTCAGTAGCTCTTAAAGTAGATTGACGCTCTGCCTGTTCAAGACGCCTTTGCTGACTTTGATCAGGTGTTTCAGTAGCTCTTGAAGTAGCTTGACGCTCTGCCTGTTCAAGACGCCTTTGCTGACTTTGAGCAGGTGTTTCAGTAGCTCTTAAAGTAGCTTGACGCTCTGCCTGTTCAAGACGCCTTCGCTGACTTTGAGAAGGTGTTTCAGAAGCTATTAAAGTAGCTTGACGCTCTGTCTGTTCAAGACGCCTTTGCTGGCGTTGAGAAGGTGTCTCAGATGCTCTAAAGCAGCCTGACGCTCTGCTTGTTCTTGCCTTCTCAGTTCAGCATCTTCAAGATTCTAGCGATCGAGCTAATCTTTTAGCTTGTCTTTGAGAAGATACTCTTAAAAGGCTGGACTTACGTTTGCGAGGCATTATGAAGTAAGAAAAAACCTATTTATAAAAAAAAACTTAAAATACCTAAAAGGAATTAAATTTCCTTTTAAATATTTTTTTTAAAAGCAAATCCAAAATATCTAAAAGGAATAAATATTCCTTTTAAATATTTAAAATCAAAACAACAAAACCAATTCAAGACACAACACGAATCCGAAAACGATAGCCAAAAAAAATCGAATCAACTTAAACCAAATCACAAAACAAATCGCAGAGAATCGAAATCGAAAGTAGTAGTCAATATAAATATAACCAACGAAAAAAGAAGTAAGTGTATAGGTACCGTATACACTATCTATACTGTTAATATTCCTTTAAAATATTGTTAAACAACCTAAAACAACGAAAACCAATTCACGATTCTAAATAAACAAAATCCAAAATCAAAGCCAGAGTCTAAATATGTATAAAGGATTACCAACCAAATCAACAAAACCGATCCAAGAAAATACACAAATCCGAAAATGAAAGCAGGTAGTCGAATAATCTACGAAATAGAAACATTTTAAGCGTATAGGTACCGTATGCACTATAAGTTGACGCGCGGCTCAACAGCGGGAGTTAAGTACATGTCAGGAAACATTTCGTTACCGCGTTTTAAAAACCTAGTAACGACATCTAGCGGAATCAATTTAATCTATGTATACGTTAGTTAATAAGAACTCTCAAAAATATTTTTCTTATAATTTTGCACAATTTTTCTTATTGTAATTCCGATTCATTCATAACCACATATAAGAACTGTATTCATTTCCGTTCAATAAATATTACTAAGGCTTATTAATAAGGCTTACTAAGAACTGTTTCTACCATTGTTAAGTAATAGTTTAGGGTGAAAGCGTGACAGGTGGTGATAGTATTTCTGATCCATACTTATAATCACGCCTGTAACCCTTTGCGGGTAGGCAGAGCATCAACGGATTACTTAATATCGTCTGCGAGGTTATCGCCTATTCTGAATTACGATGCACCAAAACGTTTGAAGAAAATCAGCTGGTGAATTTTATGTTTTTATCGCTCTTCCCGGTCCTGCGTGGAAAAATACAGATCCATACATTTTTATCTTAATTTTGGTAAAAGATATAATAATCCAGATATTCTGACCTTCTGTGTTCGTCCATCGTACCGTCGTCCGTCTTGTAGAATCACGGTGGCGCCACCTAGCTGAATTTAATTTTGCAACATATTCGATTTTCCCACGGGAATGATATGTTTTTCCGCTGAAAAAAGTAGCCTATGTCACTCTACAGCCGCCGAACTATCCCCATACAAATAATCATGCCATGCCGACGCTCTGTTGCGACGTGAAAGAAGAACAAACTTGTGCAACATATTCGATTTTCCCACGGGAATGAGATGTTTTTCCGCGGAAAAAAGCAGCCTATGTCACTCTACAGCCACAGAACTATCCCCATACAAAAAATCATGCTATGCCGACGCTCTGTTGCGACGTGAAAGAAGGACAAACAAACAAACAAACACACTTTCGCATTTATAATATTAAAAATTATGGATTAAAATGAAAATGGGAATATTCCAAAGTAAATAATTTTTGTCCACTCATTTCACAATTAGTGAAACAATTTTGAATGGTGCATGAAAATGATTTAGCAAGTTGCATCCTAGCACCTCTAGGAATTATTTTAACCACTGGTATATTACGATGATAATTGTAAATTTGATCCGAAAAAAGTGAAAAATTTGTGTCATTAGAGAAAATACTAATACAGTTATCAATTTCTGCGGTAGGCTGTGAAGCCGAAATACTTTTACTGTGGCATCGTTACATACACAAACACTCACGCCTGTCACCCAGAGAGGTAGGCCGAGACTACGGAACTTCCATTTGGCACGATCCTGGCACACCTCTCTCGCCTCCTTTACATCCATATATCTACGCATACATGCTCGTCGGTTAAGGGTACTCCTAATCTGGCCCATTTTCAATATATCGCCAATTTGGTCGATAAACCTTCGTCTAGGGCGTCTCTTCCCGACTCTTCCGTTCACATCTATTCTTATTTCACATAACGTTTTACTTTCTTCCCTTTTAAAAACCATCACTTTCGTCTTACTTGCGTTCACTTTAATACCCCTTTCTTTTAATGACCAGTTCATTAACGTAACCATCATTTGCAACTCGGCCGCCGACGATGCAAATATGATTTGATCATCGGCGTACAAAAAGCATTTGACGGTTAACTCACCCATTCTCAACCCACATTCTTCAACTTTCAAAGTTTGCAAACAACTGTCCATAAATAGGTTAAACAGCCACAGGAAAGCTACACAGCCCTGTCTGACACCTTTTTGGATGCCAAACCAGTCCGAGTAGACCCCGTTGATCCTGACACAAGCACTAGAGTCCCTATAAAGAGACCTTAATGCCTGTATCAAACCAGCGCTCAACCCAAATGAGTTCAGTGTTTGCCATAGCACATTCCTGTCCACTCTGTCATAAGCCTTTTCCAAGTCCATGAACGCACTAAAAACTTTCTGGTTTTTGGCCAAAAACTTCTCCGCAATCATGCGCATGGAAAAGACTTGATCCGTACCCTATCCCCGTTCTAAATCCAGCTTGCACATCCCAAATTTTTCCATCAGTTTCTTCCTTAACTCTTTCAATTAACACCTTAGCATACAGTTTACCCACAATAGTAAGCAAGCTGATACCACGCTAGTTTTTACAGTCCTGCTGTGACCATTTTTCTTTATATATTGAGACTATAACGATTTTGCACCAATCTTCCGGTACCCGCTTCAGTTCCCAACATAAATTAAACAAGGTGTACATCAGGCCTGCCACCACTCCCTCTCCAGCCCTTAGCATTTTGAGTGATACTCTATCATATCCGGCTGCCTTAGCTGCTTTCATGCTTTTCATTGCTTTCATTATTTCATCTACACTTATCTCCTTACCTCTCTCCACTTCTTTCGGAGTTTCTATTTCACTTAATTCAGACGACTTTTCACTCATAAACACGCTTTCAAAGTATTCCTTCCATCTTTTAAATTCGAAACTTCATCATTCAGCATACAGCCATTCTCGTCTCGTATAGCATTCATTCTAGGCTGTTTTGAATTTCCCCTGGCAGTTCTTACGAGTTTCCAGAACATTTTACTATTTGCCTGGAAGTTATCATATATCCTTCTATCATTCTTATCCTTTTTTTCTTGCTTTTTCCTTTCAACAACTTCTTTTACTCTCTGATTTATACGTCTAAAGTCTGCCTTTTTTCTTTCCATCTCATCATTCATACCGCCAGAATTACCAGCTTTGGTAAATCTAGCCATGCTCTCTTCTTTGCTTCAACTTCCATCCGTACCTCATCATCCCACCACAACGTATTATTTTTCCTTTCATTCGTTCTCTTACTTACACCATATACTTCGGTTGCTGCATCCACCGAAACTTTTAACATTATTCCATACAGTCTTCAAGTCTAAATCACTCGTACATAATTCATTCTAACCACTTACATTTGCCCTCAGTCTACATTTATACTTCTCTTTCACATCTTCACCTTGTAACCTCTCTATTCTTATACGCAGTAACGCAGTGGTAGACACAGATGTCCGATGCTGCCAACGCCTGAATAGACCATTAATTCGGCATAAGACGAAGTAATGATCCGTCCCTACGTTGGACCCTCGGTAAACCATCATTCTTTCATCCACTATTATGAAATCTATCATGCTTCTATCATCACCACTTTCCCATGTATACATGTGAATACTCTTATAGCGAAAGAAAGTGTTTGTCACAAAAATATTCTTTTCCACACATACGGTGAGGAGGTTTTCACCATTCTCATTTATATTTTCATCGCCAAACGTTCCTAATATCCTTTCATAACCAGATCTCTTCACCCCAACCCTTCCATTAAAATCTCCTATCATATTAATATTCTCATTTCCATTACATTTCTTCAACACCATCCTTACCATGTCCCAAAACTGCTCTCGGATATAAGGTTTAGATATCTGGGGCGTACACCCCTAGCACAAACAACTGTTTTAAGCCCACTTTCATTCGTATCCATAGCAGCCTTGGGCTTACACATTTATACTCTTTCACACATTAACCCATTCTTTCTGAAAGGATGACACCGACTCCCTGGCATGCCCGCTCGGTGTCGTCTACACCAGACCAGTAAGCGGTATACATTCCATGTGCAGTGGCATCCTTTCCCTTTCGTTTCGTCTCATTTACACATAACACATCTATTCCTCTATCATTTATCATTTCGCATACTTCATCCATCTTATCATTTATTGCTCCACATACATTCAGCGTAGCCAGACGGGCCTCCGCAATCCACTTTTCGCCCCTCCGTGAGACAGAACGTGACGGGTGGCAAACCTCGTCGCCGGTTTTTCTCCCGGGCATTCTTCGCATCCCTGCCGCATTATAGGGGCTCCGGGAACTCGGGGCCATTTCTTTTGTTTGCTTTCTCATGGTGCGAACTAAGGGGTGGTGGATTTTACGCCGCTACCATACGGCGAGGAGCCGAGTCTATCCTTTCGGCGTTGTCGCTCGTTTAGCACCACCCGGGGGACACGTGTAGGGTGGGCCTAGGGTTAGGTGGTCAAAGCCTACGGACGCTAGCGACTCATCCCCTAGTCCAGCATCGTTTTATATGTATATTTAATCCCCTTTTACCCTTAAACAGCCTACCATCGGCACAATTTTGATACTGCAGGAAATTCGACTGTGAATGTACAGGAGCGCCGACATTCATTAAAAAATATAAAAAAAAAATGTGAAAAATATAAACAGATCTCTATAGCACTCTAAAGTTTCTATATTATTTAACTTTCTTATTGACGAGGAAAATGTGCCTGCATCTTTCCGGTTCAAAAATAACTTATCTGTTTTTATATATACAGCCAAAATTTGCAGAGAAGGTCTGAATAAGTAATATAGGCAAATTGTGAACAAAAAATAATAAAAAATTCTCAATAATTCTGTCCATTTATCTTTTAAATTCAAAATGCGTGCTAATGCATTATTTTAACTGATTTTACTGCGCACGGGCAAAAACGTTGTTGCCCATAACCATAAATCACATTCAATTTGGGATAATTTCAGATAAAAGTAGATGCCTTATTTACTCGTATTTACAAAAACTGAAATAACGGTGTATCATTATTTATATAGATATTTGAACTTAAATTGAAAATTTGGCTACTCTTTGAAAAATAACCCTATATATATTCTAGACCTTTCATTAATATTCTATAGTAGTCTCATTAGTTTCTTCAAAATGTTGACTGAGGAGTGAGTCCACAGTCCATACAGTATTATCAGTATCTGACTTCACATAAAGAACGTATGACATACGCACTTGAAGTACTCTTATGCCTTCAGTTGAGCCACTGATAGCTTCACCCAGTTCAGCTATAGTGTTAACTGTTTCAGCATCTTTTTGTTCAGCATTAGGGGGAGTCGGGTGATTTCATTGGTATAAGAAACTTTTACGCTTCTATGTGAGAATACGTCAATATTTATTATAATTTCATGACAATCTTCTTTTTATATACATGAGAAAATATCTAAACATCAGAGACTTGCTGCATTGTTTGTGGAAAATATATTTACAGAGCCATCTAATGGAGTTTACTTGCAACGTGTATGAATGAGCCAAAAGTGTTTTTACTTCCGAGATTGTAAGGCAAGAGTAGAGTTTACGAGTCACTTTCATAGATAGAGTTAAAATAAAGAAATATTTTGTGGTTTTACATTACTAAAATAATTTTATTAAAAGTTATAGATATTACAAAAAGATGCTGTTGATTTGTATTTGTTATCATTATAAACACCTATCTTCACATATATTCGTCAGTTCGCTTTGATAATAAATACCTAATTAGGTTTAAAGATAATATGCATTCCTGTGGTCTATATACATTTCTTGTTTTTATAAAGATACTAATGTTTACATGTTGTCAAGCGAATTTTTAAATGGATTTTACGAATTTAAGTTACCAAATTTTTTAAATGAATTTCTCCAATATAAGATTACTTACAAATGAAAAAAAAAACATAAAAATGTGTTATCAACTGTCCAGTATTACAATCGCCAGCCCGCCTTGCAAACGACTTGATTATGACGAATCAGGGAGCCATTCGCCAGGCTAAGGGAGGGGCAAAGGTCAAGCTGTGAAATGTTTGCGAGCTGATGGGTACATAAAAGTCGTTTTTATCTAAAGATAAGGGTGACAAACAAGCACACAGTCCATTTGATGGTAAGTGGATGCTGTATCCCATAGACATTTACATTTATCCTCGATTAAGAATCAAAATGTAGATGTGTTATCAGCCCTGAGGACTGAGACGGAATGCCTCGTTTTCAGTTTATATATATATATATATATATATATATATATATATATATATATATATATATATATATATATATATATATATATATATATATATATATATATATATATATATATATATATATATATATATATGTCGTTGTACATATATGTATGTATATGTCGTTTTGATAGACTATATAACAGAGACGAACTTCTTTGGCAGATGTAAACAAAAGCGCTTACAAGACCTTCCTGGAACTGATAATAGAATCATCAGGCAATCGTCGTTTCACCAGTGAAGAACTTCGAGATAAACTCCGTGATCGTCTTAGCCGGGACAGATACGTCTGCTGTTGGCGCATCATTTACTTCGGCGATGCTCTCCAGACACACGGATGTGCAAAATAAAGTTTATGAAGAGTAAGTTGCAAACTATTTGCCCCGTCGGACTTAATAGCGACTATTACCCTATATTGTCCCATTTGTTTCGTAGAACTTCACTGAATTCTTGAAAGATCTCATAATGTAATAATGATTATTTATATTTATATATTAATACATGAAGTAAAACTTTGTACCCCTTTTTAAGTATATTGCGTGCACGGAGGAGTGGATTTGGCATATTTAAAGTTTATATAGAGAAGGCGTGCAGAAAGCTAAAATTAATTTATAATATGTGAGTTTGAGTGTAGTGGCGGTGGAAAAGTATCCACTACTCCATATCATCCCGTGGGTTTCGTTAGAGCCGACAGAGGGAAACAAATCAGGAGATGGGCAGCAGCGTCTTCCTAATAACGACTAAAAATAAAAATAAACATCTGCCAACCCGCTTGCCAAGCATGGCAGCTATGGCAATTATCCCCCCTATGAGGCAAACTATGGGGGAGGCTTATGTTCAGCAGTAGAATTTAATATGATATAACGGTAACGGTATGTGTGTTACAAGTACATTAAATAAAATAAATTAAAACATTGATTGTTTACGTTCGTACTGCCAATGTCAAACACATAATAGTCAGTCATTTGTTTACGTTCATACTGCCAATGTCAAACACAAAATAGTCTGCTGTACCCATATTTTTTTTATTTAAACTTTTATGCACAAAAACAAAATCGTACATATGGCGGACTTAATGCCTTAAGGCATTTTCTCCCAGTCAACCATTAAGCTAAGCAGAGATAAACATATGGGAGGTAGTGCAGCAAAAGTAAACTAATAATGAAATTCGAATAAACCAGAATATTTATAACCAAACCATATTATAGCTGCAGGGTGGCTCTACCACGTAAAAAAACGTTCAATGCTATTGACTTTAAAATACACATATACTTGTACATACTGTAACGCTCCCACGGACCCCCCCCTCTATATATATAGAAATATGGCCGTCTATAAAAAATATAAAATTTACGTGACCCAGATAATAAAAATATTGATCTTTCTCAAGGATCTTTCTAAAGGTTTAGTTATAGGCCGTTTAATAAATTTATGGCGTGATCGTCTTAGTTAGAACCTTTATTTACGTTTTGTTTGTTTTGTAACTTAGTTCTTTTAGGTGTTTCTTGGAAGAATGAATATTCACCAGAGCAGTCGAAAGCGGTTGGTAGTACCCTATAATTATTTTATACTAAAGAACCCCGTTCACGAGAAAAAGGGCTCAAAAAGGTTAAGAACATTAAATCGTCCCTATTACATTTATTTTGCACAAGGATTCTCTTTACATTATTTTGTTCCTCTTCACCCCAAAATACTCTTAGAAAGTCTGCTATCAAAAACATCAAAAATTGTCCAATACACACTATTAATGCAAGCCCAATATTTGCCTTCAACTACTAAGCACTCCTGTGCTATTGATATTTCGAGACCATTAGATGAAACTATCTTTAAATAATTGGTGAGATCTTCCAAAAATCTTACTGGATGTGTATTTACATTTCCAAATTTTGATTTTCTATTGTTACATTATGTACATTATATACAATATTTTGTCTAGGATCATTTACATAGGAGGTGCTGCATCGTACACCTCCTCTTGGCTTACTTTTATTTGGTGGTCTTTCGTTTGGTGTATAAACGTTTCCTCGAGATGTTTTATTTTAACTCAAAGGTTTTGACTGCATTCTTAATTAATTTCAAAAGCATTTTAATTTAATATTAGGCTTAGACTTAATTGAGTATGAACTTCCTTTGTTTTCGCCATTTTTTACTTATTAGTTTGTAGCACTTTTTGTGTCCTTCACTTTATATAATTGAGCCTTCCCACTTACATATTTCACTTTAAATATTATTTCGGTTCAGCTATGCACACACCTTAAATAAAATAATCAATGTTAATATTTAGGCCCCACATCCAGCAAACACCACCATTTTTACGTGGTGGTAGAGCATGCTGCAGCTATATTACTGGTATAGTTGTAGCACGAAGGGTCGGCTCGACTGGGGAAGGACCACGCCTCACAGAATACCAGCAAAATAGCAGCTTAACGCTGTGTTTCGTATGGTGAGTGTAGAGAACTGAGACCCTTTTACTGAAAAGAGGCATTCCATCTTATTTCTCACGGGTGACAACGCATCTGCATTTTGATTCTTTATTGAAGATAGATGTAGATGTCTATGGGTCACAGCAACCACTTAACATCAGGTGGACTGTGTGCTCGTTTGTCACCCTATCCTATAAAAAAAAAATCCATTCTCTAAGACACCTTTCCACTCCACAGACAACAAAATGAAGGCATATAGCCTAACTTACAATTCTTATAATAACGGCCTCCTATTTAATAAAATTTATCCTTTATTCTGGTCACGACATCAAATTGTAACGCTCCCCCCACTATATATATATATACACACACACACATATATATATATATATATATATATATATATATATATATATATATATATATATATATATATATATATATATATATATATATATATATATATATATTGCATTGCGAGTGAAGGAAGGGAGTTTGAGCATTTGCTGTAAATTTTCCATCCTTGATTTTTAATTAAGGCATTTTGTTTCTTTAATTTAAGACATTTTGTGAGTATAATAAATTTTAGCATTCAAATAATCGATGTTTAATTTATTAATTTAAAACTTTTCTAAAAAGTAATGATATTCATAATTTTAAAGCAAATACACTGAGTCATCATTACTATGGCTCGTGGTGAATTTGGACCACCTGAACAGAGGATTTCTGTCTCGCTCTCACTTCTTCAACTGGTTCCCTCCGTTTCACTGAAACTAGAATCTTAAGTAACAGGCTTGAGGAAAGCCTTGGGGTACACAAAAATCATTTTAGACAGGTAAGGAAAATTAATTTACAGGTGGGTTTCTTTAACAATTTTTTTTCCATAACTTAACAAATAATCTTGCAAGTGTTATACCACTTTTGAGTCCTTATTAAATGCGCTAACTTCTAAAGTAACTTGCCAAACTCGTGTAATGCAATTTTTTCCAGTACAGTTATTTAAAACTGGGCAAAGTATTAATTTTGAATACTTGGTTAGGAAAAAAAATTACATTTCCTTCTGGCTGGAGCAGCTGGCTGTAAATTTTAATCAACAGTTTTCAGAAGCATTATTCAAGATTACATAATAAAAAGAAAATTAAAAATAATTATAATTTGTAGCAACAGGAGTTAAATGACCGTCACAAGATGTAGATTTTCTCGATTTTTTATAAATGTGTGTAATTATTAAAATACATAGCAAAGATTTTTTTATGTGATATTTTTTATGTATGACTTGACCTATCATCCGTATATATATATATATATATATATATATGTGTATATCTTGGAAGAATAAATTTTCTAAAGAATAGTCGAAAGCTGTTGGTAGTGCCTATTAATTATTAAAACTAAAGAACCCGTTCACGAAGAAAGGGCTTAAAAAGGTTGAGAACTTTAAATCATCCCTATTCCACAATAGGGTTCCAATCAATCAATTCCTTATTAGTTAATCCCTTCCCGTCTGGAAAAGACTTACAATATTTATATAAAATACCCGATACAAGGGCTTCGCTCTCCCACATTAATAAAATGTGGGGGTGGCACATGGCAATGGGGCAGTTATAAGATAATAGAATAATTCGCCATCAGAAAGGGTTTGTATCAATGATATTGAGTATATGCATATTTCGAGCATGTTTGTCTCACCCACCAACAAGTTGCCTTCAATCATTCAAAGGTGGAAAATTTACAGAGATATATTATTATGTTTTTGTATAAAAATTATGGAGGTCAGACAGTCTGCAGCCCCGTAATAAAGTCACCCGACTTGGGATTGAGAATAGCGACCCGACAAACAACTATCGCAGAGACGCAATGCTGCAGAACGCAACAAGCACCAATAAGACTATAGTCGGGCTTACACCATCCCAAGTTCCCCCATATGATCCCAGCAGACATCACCACCCGCATACCTCCATCGACCAGAACCACAAGATGCGTCGAATTAGGCGCAGCACACCCACAGATCCATCACAAGACGCAATACCGCAAGTAGCAGTAAGCATCAATACAACTATTATACGGATGGCGCCCCCTCACAACATAAACACATGATCCTTATCGACTTTGGTAACAAAATTGGTACTGTTGTTAACTAAAAATAGCAGTAACGTATCATAGTAGCACTATACTAAGACGCCAGTAGCCAAAATTCCACGTCTCATAACGCTATAGCACTAAGACATATAGTTGAGTATGCTTGCTGCACTTAAAAGTACTACCAAACACACAAAACACCCTGATCCGAAAGATAGGCTACGTATCATAACGCTATGCACTAATACGCCGCCCACAAACGGTAGTGGTGTGCGATGTCCACGGACAAGTCGTATTGCTACAACAAACCCGCTTACCACCGGCACTAACTGACATATCGGTTAACGAGTCCAAGTTTATCTTGGTCTTGGACGCTGTGAAGCAGTCTACACGCCACTATAATAATCCTTATTATTATAGTGGCGTGTAGACTGCTTATTTAACCGTCCCATATATAAAAACTTATAATAATATTATATGTTTTTATATATGGGACTACGAGTCATAACTCTGCTATCATAATGCTTATGCATCTAAGAGACCTTCTATATTAATGCTTTTGTATCATAGACCTTAGTATTATAAGTCCCTAATATAGGACTATACATTGTGCAACAGTACTATAGTAGTCAGTCACCTGACCACCCCATATATATATGTAAGACCTTGGGTATGTATCTCCGGCAAACTCTCTCATATTAGCATCATTACATGAACACCCTCCTGTAATACAAGAACACGCTGCATCATCACAAGAACACGCTCATTAAGAAAATTTTGACCCATTTTTCAATTATATTACAAATGTTATTTATTTTTATTGTTATAATATAATCGACTTGTATTTCTATTATTTAATACATTTTGAATATTTTAAGTAGTTTTAATAAATTTAAAGGTTTTTGAAGACAACATTAAGACTATACTTTAATACTTAATGTTCGAAATGAACTTTATGCTTATTAATGCATTGAAATTGTTCAAAACTTTATATCTATGATATTTTTAAATGATTATGTATTGAATTTAATTATTATTTATTAATAATAATAATGCGCCGTCACAATACGTTTTACCGCCATCTATCGAAACAGTTTTCTGACATTTCTCATAGTCGTCTCTTGCCACACCCACGGGATGAGATAGGTGATGGATTCTCTTAAACCGCCACCCTACATGATATAAAAGCATTATGTCACTCCAAACTTTCCTTTTATTTACACGCTTTTATTATTACCTTTGTGTTTATCCATCTATCTATATATGTAACGGAATATTTTAATGTAATTTTCACCAACTTGTAGACGACCGATGACATTACAATAATTTAATAACTTTGTACCTAATAACTTAACCTAGTATTCTAATCAGGATCACCAGGTTAAAATAAAATAATTAATTATCATGATTAGCATAGTTCATGTTCAGTACGTGTTGTTTAAGTTTTTTAAACTTCATCTCTTATTAGAAGCATCAGCATTCGAGTGAGATAACCGCTGAATAATCTGTAGCATAAATTTAGTAAAAGGAAAAGTATGAAGTGACATTGTTATATTATATTTATTATCTTGGAAACAGTTATTGTTATCATCTGGCCTGGCAAATAATTTGACTATTGCAATAACTTCTTTAAGTCAGTGGACTTAATAGCCGCCTTATATTATGTTTTTTGTACACTATTTCTCGAAGATCGTCGTTGTTGTCGGTCGTCTTCATATTACTGATGTAAAACTTTGTTGAATTTGGCATTAACGTGATGAATTCTCTAATTTTTTACCACCCTACGTCCCATGGAAAAATTAATTAAAGCAGAATATGTAATAAAACAAACAGATCTAATTTATTTTCCTAATTTTTAATGTATAATATCTGCAACAGGTTGTGTGAAATCTTCGGAGACTCGAGAAGGCCAGTTACGTATGCAGATTTGCCGAAACTAAAATATCTGGAGACCGTCATCAAAGAGACAATGAGGCTTTACACGCCAGTTCCCATTATATCTCGAAAATTGGATAAGGATGTCACTTTACGTAAGTATATGAAAGTAATTTTATTTTGAAAAACGGACTTAAAGTCCATTTTATGGGAATTAACTAATTTTGTCCAAGGCCAACTTCAAACAAAAGGGCTACAGATGCGTAGTCACTCCAGACAACTAAGATGGAATGCCTCACAGCTTGTGATTATTCTGGCTCTCTATAACTGATAATGCTTATAAAAATACTCGTCGTGATGGCTGTGCAAGAGCATCCATAAGCTTATTTTGTTGGTTCTTTTTTAAAGCGTTACCTCCATACTAGGATTTTTTCCTGTAACGTGGGAGCAGTTTATATACACAAACTTCACAAAGACAAACAAAAGAAAAGACAAACATCCAGACCCGGAACAATTATTTGTAGGCTAACAAATATTTGTTCCGTGCGGGATTCGAACCCGCAGTCCTTAGTGTTGCAACTCATTGCTAAGTCATTGCGTCACCGTGATGTCGTCAGTATTTCGTTGCTTGAGCGATGACAATGGAAAATATCATGAAAACTCATACTGCCCAAAAATGACGGAATCGCTATTCGGTCTAAGTCAAATAAAAAAACCTAGTCCAGCGACAGGGAGAAGCGTCAAAAGTACGAAACATCTGGTACTGCCATCGACAATCCATTTGCCAACCGCGTAGATTATGTATCTTATATCTCTTTATAATAGAATAGGCCAATGACCAGCAGTTGTTTTTTACGGTTGTTGATAAAGATGGCGTGGTAGAGCAATGCTGCAGCTATATTATGGTTGTTGCACAAATGGGTTGTCTCGACTGGGGAAGGACCACGCTCTTACAAATAACCTGCGTAAATTAGTAGCACCATACGAAACACAGTTGTCTCACTGTGTTTAGTATGGTGAGTGTAGAGAATCGGAGACTCTTTTTGCTGGAAGCGAGGCATTCAATCATAGTCCTCATCGGTGACAATTCATCCACATTTTGATTCTTAATCAAGGATAAATGTATGTCTATGGCCCACAGCATTGACCTACCAGGTGGACCGTGAGCTTATTTGTCACCCCCATTCTATAAAAAAAATGTTATTGTATTAATTTGATATTTTCGCAGCATCTGGCTTAACACTCGTAAAGGATTCTGATGCTCTTATTAACATTTGGGCTCTTCATCGAAATCCACGTTATTGGGGCAAAGATGCAGCAGAGTTCAGACCGGAACGCTTTCTGGAAGGTCCACTCGAGCATCCGGCCGCTTTTATGCCATTTAGTCACGGAGCCAGAAATTGCTTAGGTAAGGAAATATTAGCAATTATATTAACATTATTCTGCCCGCGACTTCGTACGCGGATCCTGTTGCTTTATGCCAGCGACAACGGGGTCGTCAAAATCGAAGATCTGAAACGTCTGATGTTGAATTCTAAGAGCCTGGGACGGAAAACAACGTGATTCATGAGACGATTCGAGACGTTCTAGATCTTCATTTTTTGTAAGTCAACAGGAAATGCCCATCAGACTAAACAACTTTGCTAAGACGTCATTCCTATATATGTTATAGTGTCGTTATTTGGATGGAGTGTAACTCCTTGTGTGTTATTAATTTAATATATTGGTAATATTGTTTAGATCACGTTCACATGAGGCTTAAGTACTTATAGAACAAAAATACTAGCGCAAAGCCCGGGTAAACTATGTTGAAAGTTGACCCGTCCGGCACGTGAACATAAAGATTTCTAGAACTGCTAACCTGGAAAGAGCGACGTACAACTGACCATGTGATAAACAACTGACACTGGAGATCTACTCCAGCAACACGAAAAGTCTGCCCTTGAGCCTTATTAATTGTCATTGCATAACACAATGATTGGGAATTGCGTTCTTTTAAATTGAAATGGAAAATTATTTGGTATTATGGGAATTCTGGGAATAAAGACGGTTTCTCCTGCACCGCAACCTGTTAAAATTTGAGCCTCGATTATATTTTTTTTGCAACTGGGTTACTTTTAGCCGAGTTCTATTGCAAAGTTGTGGTGGTCTTAAATTTTGGAGCAGAATAATCGGAATGCCAATTTTTAAACAAATTTCATGAGAAGGAAGTCCGCATATTTAAAGAATTTAAAAATTCTATCGGTAATTAGTGGCTTCTTGTTCATCGACCATTCTATTTATTGAACTATAAACTTTGCTTTTCCCTGTATATTCGACAGTATTTTGTTATTAATCTCAGATGCCTGGTCATTGCGAGGAGTTAAAATGGATCTTTCGCATAGCCAAAAATTGTCCTTTATTTATAATTGTTACGTCGTACCGTAAACCGACTATATAAGATGTGGTTGGGATTGTACTATACAACATAACTCAGGCGTCAGAATAAGTTCTTGGTGTAGTTGTGATAGGTACCTTAATTTTTAATAATTTATCAGAAAATTGACGATCATCCGGTTATCTCCAGTTCTCACTGCATGTTTATAGTCAAATGTACCGATTGTATATCACGCCACAAATAAGAGCCTTTAGGCAAGCCCTAACCTCATCAGCTCGGGTTCCCGTGATATTACCGGTAAGGTTTGTCGGAAATCACCACAAAATAAAACCGTGATACCGGCCATTGGTCGATCATTTGTCTTATATCCCTTAAAGTTCTGTCTACCGCTTCTACTTTTCGGTGGCCATCATACATTCATGCCATATGATTAAATTACACCACGTAATACCTTAGCTTTGTCGCTATTTCTTGAAATACTACAGGTTGTACTTTCCGTGATCTAAATCAATTGGTATTTTAAACATAGTGTGAGCAGTTTTACCTCCTGGTAGCAATGTTGCAGCTATACCTGATGAAGCCACGGCAAGAGCAATTTTACGCTGATTTCGAACATAAGCTAATATTAATTTAGTCAAAAGGTTTTCCAGTTCCTCCAGGTGCATCTAAAACCATATTGTTCCCAAATTATTCTGAACACTCCGCACACGCGATCATAGATGAACGTTGTTCTGCAGTCATCATTGACACCGTTTTCTAATGTTGCCAGCAGTTCCATTGAGTTATAACCAATCCTGCAGAATATTCCTATTAGTAACCTTTCCGACTGAGGTTGGTGTTGGCAAACCATATTCACAAAGTGATTTACCGCCTACTGCTGTTAAGTCTTCCTGGAGAGCTAATAGCACAGATTTATGGCAATATCACGAAATTATCATTAGCTGCGCCTTCATCATTGTGAGATATATTCCGAAGAAAGTCTTCTGCAAATTTTTTCTTTATATATTTCCATAATTGTACAGCATATGACAAATTACAAAATGTGAGTAATGTTACAAATAAATGGCGTAACTGTCGTGGATTATCACTAACACAGGATTCTGCTAAATCGTCATCCCAATGCTGATAATTTTCAAGCAAACGACGCACTTGGCAAGCTGCACGATAAGTTGGATAAACAACATTGTCTACTTTTCTCAAATCTATAAATGATGTTGGTCCTCGCACTGTATGTAATAATAATCGCAAATAGAAACATTCAGCGTTGTTAGGATGAACAGTATACACCTACCAAGAACATGTTCTTTGAAAATATCTGACTTGCCATCCACAGGCTGCCACGGCGTCTACGATTAAAGACACCTCGTTGCTTATCGTAGGTATAATACGATGGAACTTCCTCATACAAAAGAGATTTTGCAAAATCATCAGTTTGGCAAAAGTCGAAAGAATGCTAATAAAGTTGTTTGTCTAGGGTTCTCTAATCGTTCTATAACATTTTCGACGTTGAAATATATACGTTGACCGCCTTCAAGATGAACATCCAGATGAGTCACAGGTGGATATCTTTCGTGAATGTTGAAACTTAAGATCCGCCACACAGCTTCTGAAGAGCTGATATATCTGCCTGACTGAAATCTAGTAATCATCATGTTCATTTCTCAACGCAAATGTAGCTTGGTCACTGCTCTTGTTAATATACTTACAAATATATTTTATTGACTTACACTATTACACATTTCAACATTTATGTGAGGTTGAAATGCTCTAGACATCATGAGCGGATACGGGACGACCCACCTATTATCTAAAGTAACCTGTTGTCCAGACACTGCTTTTCAACAGTAAAACCACCATTATCATGGCGGTCATGGTGCTTGAACCTCAATAAGCTCCCGAGTGATTTCATCCCACTTGGCATTGGTAGTTACAGTAATAAATAAGTCGGGACGTCCATATTTTCTTACGTAACAAAAGCATCTTGAGTACGTTCGTGCATGTAGCGTGAACCACCAGTAAAAGAAGAGGGTAAATAACTAAACGGCCCATATTCACCGTATCATTATTTTGCTGCATGGCGTCGCGAAGGTGCACGTATTCTTCAGCGCAGCTGCCTTTGATTAGATCGTATATAAACTAATCTTTGGTTTCAATTTTGCGTACATGTCAACAATAAACTGATTGAATAAGCCACGAAAACGTTGAAAGTATACAAATCTATTCCGTCTCACTTGCAAGTGGTAACAATAAAATTGAAGGCATGACATCTTTTATTATAATTAGGTGCACCTGTACGCGGATCAGTTTGGTATAAAGCGAAATTATAACCATCTTCCCTCGAGAGTATATCAAAGGATATTGCAAACTGTCGTAAGCCCTGTGGGTTTTGTAAATACGTTGCAAACGATTGTCTCTGGAACGGATAACGATATCACGCAGCCACCACATTCCTGGTCGACTAATACTACAGCAACTTCATTCGTGGATGGAACGTTATAACGCCCAGGGTGTTCCTGAGTTGGACGCCTATCGGCATTTATAACAATTTTATAATTGTTACACCATCTTGAGGAAGAGCTTCTAATGCCGAATTAAACTGCACACCGTTACACAAAAATAATCTTTATAGCATGATTCAGTATTCACGCGATGGCTTATTAGCGTATTTCATGTATAACTTTGGTGTTTCTATACCGATTTCTATGATTCTTTTTTATTGAATAGATAATAATGTCAACTTTTTTAATTAGGGATGAGTGAGAGTGTTATAAACGTAAGAGTAGACAAATATAATCAGAAAGCTCTGAACTGCTCTGCTCCTATTGATCGTAACGTGATGAAAAGTATACTATAACTTGCCCAGGAGTATGAAGAATGATTGTACCAAGTTTCGTTAAAATCCGTCGAGTAGTTTTTGTTTCATAACGAACATACAGACAGACAGACAGACAGACAGACAGACAGACAGACAAAATTTTACTGTTTGCATTTTTGGCATCAGTATCGATCACTAATCACCCTGATAGTTATTTTGGAAATATATTTCATGTACAGAATTGACCTCTACAGATTTATTATAAGTATAGAAAACTATAATCAATAACTATTGCAAGACTCATATATGGGCGGTGGCAGTAGAGTCCAAGGGGAGGCATTGGCCGTTGGTTTGGACATTGCGAAGGCTTTCGATCGGGTTTGGTACAAAGCGCTTCTGAAGCTCCCTTCCTATGGGCTTTCCGAGAAATTGCGTGGATCAACAGCTTTCTTACAGTTCGAGCAATAAGGTCGTTGTAGACGGTGCATGCCCGACTAACAAGCCTATTAACGCTGTTCCGCCGGCTGCGTGCTATCACCAACGCTGTTTCTTCTGCATATCAATGATATGTTGCAAACCGGTAGCATTCATTGCTATGCGGATGATAGCACTGGTGATGCTCTATACGCCGGCCGTGCGAATATTTCTCGGGAAAACGTCGCCTTGAGTACCGAAACAAACTTGTGTTCGAAGTTTCTTTGCTGAACAAAGTCTCGGATCAGGGCGACTAAATCTAGTCCAGTTTAATCCTCAGAAGACACAAGTTTGCGTTTACCGCTAAAAGAACCCTTTGTTGTATCTCCTCAGTTTCAGCACTCCTTGTTGCCTCAGCCAGTATCGGAACTCGGCGTCGACATATCGAGTGACGTGCAGTTTCGCGGTCACTTAAGAGAAGGCCAAATTGGCCTCTAAAAAGTTTATGTGCTCAGCAGAGCGCGACAGTTTCATGCCGGCCCAACGCCTGCAACTTTACAAGGCGCAGGTTCGGCCTCACATGGAATACTGTTCCATCTCTGGCTGGCTCCCAGTGCCGGCTCCTTCCACTTGACCGCATCCAGCGCAGAGCGGCTCGAATCGTCGACGACCGAGTCCTTCCGATCGGCTCGATTCATTGCGCTGCAAAGATGTTGCATCTCTTTGCATTTTCTTTCGCATTTACCAGGGAGTGCTCTGAGGAATTGTTCGGATTAATCCCAGCCGCCAAATTTCACGTACGCACATCGCGGCAGAACTCTCGATACCATCCACACCATCTGATGATTGGCGGTCCACTACTGTGCGATTTAGAAGATGTTTACTCGCACAACTTCCTTGTGGAATAGTTTACCACCAGCGATTTTTCCAGACCGATACGACTTAGGGACCTTCAAGAAAAGAGCCTACTCCTTTTTAAAAGGCTGGCAACGCATCTGCAATTCCTCTGGTTCCCTGGTGTTGCAGTTGTTCATGGGCGGCGGTAGTCACTTACCATCAGGTGAGCCGCATGCTGTTTGCCCTCTCCTATAAAAAAAAAGTAAACCTAAATGCTGTTTAAAGAGGTTAACGACAATAGTGAAAATGCGGATGTATATCTTGCAACAATTAAATTCGTAGTCCATACTCTATGTTACGTTTGTTCTACTCTAAGTTACTGTTGATTCAAATTGTTTCTCGTTGACATTTACAAGTATCCACAGTCATAATTTTTTAAATACGAGGTGGATTGAAAAGTACCTCGGCCTAACACAGATCCATTCAATTCTAAAATCAAGTCTACCCACATTATTTAGTTCAGTTCAGACTAGTTCATTGTGTGAAGTTCGAAACGTGTGCGATAATTAGTTGTGATTTTATAAATTTATTAACAAAGTAATCGGACATAATTTCCATGAATGGAGCAAATCGAGCAGCGTGCCGTCATTAAGTACTCCATAATAAGGGCTATCATCAAAGCCATCCATGATGACATGGTCAGTACATTAGGCGATTGTGCTCTGTCATATTCATCCGTCAAAAATGGATAGCAGAATTTAAGCGTGGTAGAGAGAGTGTGAAAGATGAACCCGCTCTGGAAGGCCTCGACGTCAACTACTGACGAAAATATTAAAAAGTACTTGATTTAATAATGGAGACCGCAGATTAAAATTAGAGAGATAGCCGAGATTATAGGCATCTTATGAACGAACTCAAAACATCATTGTCAACGAGTTGGGTTTCCACAAGGTGTCTGCGAGGTGGTTCCGCGACTGCTTTCAGTTGAACAAAAAGGACGCGATTGATTATTTCACGCGACTGTTTGGAGTTATTTGAAGCCGATGCAGATGATTTTTGAATCGTTTTGTTACTATGGACGAAACATGGGTTCATTACTGTACACCGGAAACAAAACAACAATCAAAACAGTGGAGAAGACCTGGTTCACCACCCCTAAAAAGGCTAAGTCGATTTTGTCGGCAAATAAGGTGATGGCTTCAGTATTCTGGGACTCGAAAGGTGTGATTATGATTGATTATCTTGAAAGGGTCAGACTATAAACCTGATTACTACTGCACCTTACTACGTCGTTTACGAGAGGAAATAAAAAGAAAACGTCGAGGAATGCTCAGAAGAAAAGTCCTGTTTCATCAAGATAACGCCCGTGTTCACACGTCAGTACAGTCAATGGCTGAAATTCACAACTGTGGCTTTGAACTGTTACCGCATCCGCCGTATTCACCTGATCTGGCACCATCAGACTTCTTTCTGTTCCTAACCTAAAAAAGCACTTGGGATGTCAAAGATTTTCGACAAACGACGAGGTCAAAGCAGCTGTAGACGCATATTTTGACTCTAAGGAAGAATCATTTTTTTTCAACGGTCTAAATGCTTGGAAGGAGGTGGCAAAGTGTATTGAACTTGATGGTGATTATGTGAAAATAAAAATATTACTGATTTAGTATGTGTTTATTTTCTTGGTCAGGCCGAGTACTTTTCAATCCACCCTCGTACTAATCACTTTTTATTTATAATAAATCACTGATTTACTGAATTTTTATATAAGTAAGATTTTTTATAGAGGATTGACCCATCTACGCTTATCCTCAATTAAGAATCAAAATTCAGTTTCGTTGTCTTGCGGGCTTAGCTGTAAGGTGTTTTCACTTTTTTTTCTTCACTTTCCACAATCGTTAACGCTAATAGAAAATCATAAAATGCACAAGACGAACGACAAGACTTGCCACTACTACTAACGTTGATATAATATGTCATTCCCATTCATTTCATAGTAATAGTTTTTTTTAGTAGCGTGGAATGCTTTAGTGTGTTTTGTATGTTGAGTAAAGAGGATCGGAAACACTTTTACTGGTCGTTCTCCGGTCGAGCGGATCAAAAGCGCTGCAGTGTTAATGCAGCTAGAGCGTGGCTCTACCCAGTAAACAAACTCCGCTTGTTAAAGTTACAGCCTATATACGTCCCACAGCTGGGCACAGGCCTCCCCTTATTTTGAGAGGGTTTTAGGGCAAGGAAGTATCTGCCGCGCTGATACTTCCTTGCCCTAAAACTCCACTAGTACCCGAAATATAATTTCCAGACATGGCAGTTTTTTCACGATGTTTTTCTACGTCTAAAAGCGCTCGTAAAGGGGCTTCTTTTGCTGTAACTTCTCGCAGTAATTGTATAATGTAACAGTTGCCGTCTACATCACGCAACGCAGTGTACTGTTGTTCAACCTATAGCCTTTATGTTGCTTCACGTTTATGATCTCAATTGGCATCATTGCTGTAAAGGTATCGCCGTGTTGCTGTGTTTTTAGCAAGATAGCCCATTTGCGAGCCCTTTTAGTGGTAAATTACTTTATAAAATTGTCTGTAATTTTTTATATTTATTATTGTTTTAATGTTACTTATTTTTATAAAACATGCTTAGATTACCTATGAGTCTATTCCATTTTGTGTGTAACGCCTTACTAATGGTGCAATTTTAATTAAGAATATTAGATTATGGGTTTAAAAAAATTATAAATAAGAGGATACCTGCTTATCTTTTTTCAATGTTTCTTTTCTTAGCAGGCTACCATCATTTTGAAACGGAAGTAGATTAAAAAACATGTTGACGTTTGACAAACGAAATTTTAATTTCTTACGACGAATAATGTACGACGAATGTGTATATATTTCATTTCATGGCGATCGTTCTTCTCTATTGATACTTTTAATAGAATCATGGTACTCACGAGCATTCAACTAATGATAAGGTTTCTTTTCGTTTGTAGGTTACCAATACGCGATGATGGTGATGAAGACGGCGTTAGCCACAGTTTTACGTCGGTATCGCTTCTTACCAGCGGAGCCATCTGCAACGGATGCCGATTTACGAAAACCGCTTCGAGTTAAATACGACATTATGATGAGGGATGTTGACAATTATATGGTTAGAATTGAATCTAGGGGCAAAAGCAGTGTTATGACCGTCAAAACTTAGACTGTGGTTTGAAATACTTTATATTATAATGTTATAATTTATGCATTAATTCAATAATAACGTTAATTAATATTAAGTAACCCAAATACTGTTAGATATCTGAATAGCCTATTGCAAACGATGTGCAGTCATCGCTTTTTATAAATAATACTAGTAACGCTATTATTATCATTATATATTCACCTATAAACGGCCGGCGGGACTTGTCAGTAAAGTCACAAGGCTCCGACTGAAAACCAGCGCAAGTTGGAGTGTATTATGATGTCACATTTTATATTAATTTTCATTTTTATAATTGTTTTATTTTTAATTAATGATGTGCATATACTGCCTCTTAATTTAGTTAATGCAAGCTGTTTTAGTCCCCGCCGGCACCAATAAAATTGTTACTTAGGTTAACCTTTTACAGGAGCTAGGGTCACATTGATATATTATGTATAAATTGTTGGAATTGTAGTAATAAACCTTTTTTAAATGATTTCTACTTGCGAAAGTCCCTGCACATGATTTGCAACGTTCAATACATTATAACTTGTTAGTACCGAGACCTTTTTTGTATATGTTCAAATATAAAGAACAACAATCATTTATATAAATATAATATTATAAAAACATACTCTTATTTTTTTGAAATTTCGCAAATTTATTGTTAATGAAAAAAAACAGAATAATGATGTATGAAAAATTTATTCTTAAATGCCAACCTTACCCTGCCACTGTGTATCCTATTAACTTACGATAAACACCCAGGCCATCACAGTGTTCTATTGAACAATGAGGAATTTTTATCTCACAGAATCGTGGTAGAGCTCTGTCGCCAATATTGTAAAGTTGCAGCCTTTATATGACCTAGAGCTGAGCACAGGCGTGCTCTCATTTCTGAGAGGTTACTGTATTTGTCCGACGCGCTGTTTCAATGCGTATTGATAGATTATACATCATGTTTTGCGAATATTTTTATTCCTCAATCATGCAGGCTTCTTCACTATGTTATTTTTCACCGCCGATAACGTAATACCAAGTGCTTAAAATTGCAATTAACAATTGCACTGATGTCGGCGGGGATCGAACCCGGTTTACTTGTTTTAATTTTTTTTTATAAAAGAGGGGGCAAACAAGCAAGCAACTTATCTCACCATGTTTCTTTCTATTGTCAATCAATGAAAAGAGTGAGAAAGCAACTTTAAGCATTTCTTAAACTATCCTCGATTTTATAAGGCCGTACATCATTGTACATCACGTGATATTATGCAGTCCTTGCGTTCAAAAATCTACCGAAATTTAAAAAATACTTTTTAAATTCATCAACATAACGTCAAGGCTGTTCGCGATGATGTAGTAGAATTGCTACTACGGTGACAACTTTCGAGCAGCTGTCAACTGAGCATGTGATATTGTAGTGGACGTGCAATAGGAAATATTATTGTATACGACACAATGCGATGTATAGTGCAACGCATGTAAGATTAATTGGTGTTGAAGAGCACCACTCAAACACTAAAATACTATGGGATGCAAATAAAACAGTTAACTGTAATGGCTTACATAGCACTGAATTTATTGTAAAACAAAATAATAAACTGCAGTTAAGTGACATCACACGCTCCAATTGCGCTAACATAAAAATGTACTAGTTTACTCGTATAAATTGGCGAGCCTAAACCAAAAAAAAAACATCAATTAATTAAATTTAAAAAAATCGATATGGAGCGTTATTCGCTTGAGGAACGTGTTTTAATTGTCAAAATGTTCTACTCAAATCAATCTTCTATTGAGGAAACGCTCAGAAAATTGCGACCAATTTTCGGTAAAAATCACTTACCTTCGCGGTATGTATATTTAAATCTCTTCGCTTCGCGACTAATAATAACTCGTGTGGTGGATAATTTTGAGCAGCATGGCATTCTGACAAATAAAACAGTTTCTTATCGTATCACAAGAGTTCGTATGGAGCAGAATATTAAAAGTGTTCGTGAAAGTGTAGCTGAAAATCCGACAGTGCCTACCAGGTGACGTTTTCAACAACTGGAAATTAAGATGACCTCTCTACAGGTAGATGTATATACAGAGTAAGAGTTTGGTGTGGAATTTGGTCTGGAGGTTTAATTGGACCTTACTTCTTTGAATATACTACGGGTGCTGCTTTACCAGTGAATGGATATCGTTACCGTAAGATGGTAAACAATTTCTTTAATCATCAAATTAATCAGTTGGGCTTATAAAACATGTGGTGCCAACAAGACGGGGCCACATGTCATACGGCACGTGACATAATCGAAAGATTGAGAAGAATGTTTTCAGATAAATTAATTTCAAGAAATGGTGACATTGATTGACCACCAAGATCACCGGATTTGACAGTTCCTGACTTTTTTCTGTGGGGATATCTAAAGGGACGTGCTTATGCTAACAAGCCGATGAATGTTCAATACTTAAAACAGAATATCCGAGTCGCAGTCAGTCTCATAACACCGGAAGTGTGCAAAAATGTGATGAGAAACGCGATGAAAAGAGCTCTCATTTGTCATGCTGCTAGAGGTGGACATTCGGCGGATGTTATATTCCACGCGTAATTGCTAAGCCTAAAAAAAGCTTTTCTGAAAAAATACCTCGTAGTTATTGTTTATTTAAAGTAAATTTTATAAATTAAGTTGTATACCTCTTATTTGGCAACCCTATATTAAAAATAAAACTTCCGCAGACGACTACAATTTGTCACTCTTTTGTGTGGTAAAGTAAAAACAAAGAACCAGGATATCTTCACAATAAGCTTGATTGGGTCAAAGATCATAATAATACATATAATCTACTTATATATACTAAGGATATACTGATCTTAATGATACTTTGATCAACTGATCAAAAATCTGTATATCCTTTTAGCCGCTCTACTGCATTCAGATGAAGTTTTAAATACAATGCAAAAAAGTGTTGGAATAACCTGCCGCCTCCCTTACGTAGACTTGCAACAATTAACGGTTTTAATCAAATTTACCTGTTGCATACATCGCTATATCATGAGAAGATAACAAAGCGATGTGTGTCATCATAAGATCCTTTGATCAGATTGATTCACCAAGTTTTGTATTTGCGTCTTGATTTTCCAAAATATATTATTGTGATTTCCAGGTTTCAGTTTCAATTATTTATTTCATTTACTCCTCGTAAAAGGTCATTATCGGAAAAACTAAAAAGGTTGCATCTGATAGATCAGTCCCGTTCCCGTTCACGCCAGTCGTAAAATACCCAGGCCGGTGACGGAAAACAGGGTCAAAGATGTGAGACGTCTGTTTCTGCGATCGTCAATCCACCTGCAAAGCGTGACGATCATATTGAAACAGAAACAGAAACATTTTTTTATTCAATACAGATTGTAAATAATACTTACTGAAAGTCCTCTTATGTTTAATTTACCACTGGTTCGGAAAATACCCTGTCCCGGAAAGAACCAGCATGAAACCCAGCGGGACGTCCTTTTTGAAAATAGAAATAGTTTACAATCTTAAATTACTACTATTTTAGATATTATTTAAAAAGTTTAAAAAAAATTAAGAAATTTTCTACGGAAGAAGGACGTCCTAACAACGGATTAATGTATGTATTTTAAAAAACCATGTAAAAATATTAAATAATAAATAATATAATATGTTATATAATTAACAACATAAAACAATTAAGAAATACCTTGGTAGCGATCACCTCATTCCTAGGGGTTGTTATCATCCATAAATTCCTTTATATTATAATAACCTTTTTTTATACAAACTTTGTTAAATAAAGTTTTGAACTTTGAAATGGTAAAATTTTGTATATTTGAAAAATCCATTGAAGTATTATGTACAACGTACTAAAAGAGACGTAGAGACTAGTTTATTTGCAACACGTGTTAGAACCCGGGCTCAAACTTAGTCTGCGCCACGAAAATGTACTCTGTGCCTCCTTCCATGCGCCCCGAACTGATGCATCCAGAAATGAACTTATATAGACTAATGGTGAACAAGAATATTAACGTATTAGTGGATCAGTGCATAAGTGGAATACCTTATAGCCTGTTATTATACTGACTAGGCAGAAATAGTTAACGAGTCTGGTCGCTACCCAAACGAAATCCTAACTAGAAAACGAGTTCCACTACCTAGTTATTACTGTTGGTCAATTAATGCTGTGTATTCAAATCTATTTTCTTCTGCATTATCTATTAGAAGAAGATGAAGACCATAAAAGTCCATTGCCTCTCCTGTCGTAGGGAGGGTCATATTAAATATTACATCTAAAATTGAATACGACATAAAAATGTCTCGTTAGGAAAAAAATATTATAGGTCCCTTTTAGGTCTCTTCATTTGCCATAAGTAGTTAGTAATTTTAGTTATTTAAAAAACGCAAGGATTTTCTCGTATCATGGAGGTAGTTTACATACATAAATTTCACAAGGACAAACGTCAAGATTCGTCAAGAAACGTCAAGTCAAACGGAAGATTATTTGTAGGCCATACAAATACTTGTACTTGCTATTATTTTATGTTGGCACATATCTGGTCAAAATATTAATGCTCCAGATCATCATAGCTATAATGTCCCCCAGACCAAATTCTAGCAGAAACGGCCAGTCTCAACGGAGACTAGCCAGTGCACGAGTGTGTGCACTCTATATTCCTTCAGTCTTTTAAACCGATGGGACGGTATACTGATACGACCAAAGAGAGATCAGGCGCAGGAACAATAACTTTACGTGCTTAGGCCAGGGGTGATACACCGCCAATTTGCTAACTTCGAGCTGCTACTGAGAATTTCTTGATATAGAATCCCACTTATTGTTTATCATTTTGGCCTGACTCGGATTCGAATCCAGGACCTCATGATCAGTAGTCGCGCTTACGAACACTAGACCAACGAGGCAGTCTGCTCCAGATATAATATAGCTGCAGCGTGGCTCTATCATGAAAAATAAGATTTTTTTAATATAGATTGATTTTTATTATTTTATTCATCATCATCATCATTACAGCCCATCACAAGTCCACTGCTAAACATAGGCCTCCCCCGAGGAATGCCACAAAGCACGGACCTTGAGCTTCCTTATACGGTAAGCAGTGAAGGACCACGTCTCAGATCCATAGGTCATCACTGGCAACACGCACAGTGGCCTTGGCAACACTGTTACACCATCATGCTATTCGGAAGCCATTTTGCTTCTGATATTACCATTACTGCGTATCAAAAGTCCACTACTGCTGAACATAGGCCTCCCCTATAAATTGCCCTATAGGAATTCCCCATTTGCTATGATTTCCACGCTTATCAATCTCGTTGGCAACCGCATTTTGTTATCTTTATTCAGATGTTATTAGGTCCGGTTCAGTTTCCCGGTTCAGATATTCTTGGACCGCCATTACATGGTTACGTTACATTACTGAAACTCAATGTTTTTGTGTATATTGTGTTTTTTTATGTACGTTGTGTTTTGTGTAACAAGTCATTCATTCACTATAATATGTATTAAATATGGTATAAATAAGTAAAGGGATTAGAAAAAAAAATATAACGAACACTACTCCATATCTATTGGGAAATCACTAATATACAAAAATTCTCGGTGTACATGAGACGGTCTAAAATCTAGCGCCATTTTATCAACAAGGTCACTGAACTCGGTTAAAAATGTAATTGAGCTGCTATTTTATGCTGGTATTCTGTGAGAGCGTGGTCCTTCCCCGGTCGAGCCAACCCATCTGTTCTATAACCGTAAGATAGCTGCAGCATTGCTCTACCACGCAAAAAGTGTCCAGTCTAAGATACCTCTTCTTCGAGTCTTCTACGTGCAATTCGATTGTTGCAGTTACAACAGACGTATCTAGCCACATCAATTTCATAACGCGGAATGCTTCTTTAGTGACCTGGTTTCCCTTGCGGATTTATACATTATGATATTTATCTATCAGAGAAACTTCGAACGTAATTTTTTTTCTTGGAAATTCATATAGCTATTGTCCTATATACGGATAGCCGTGTAGTGGCGGCGTAAGAAAATTAATTTCCTTGAGCATGTTAACCCATATGCGTCGTAAGAGGCAAAATAGGGAAATTAAACGGTAGATGGGCGGCATATTTTTGATAATAACTTAAAATAATAAACTGCGGTTGCCAACCCGTCTGCCGAACTTGACAACTACGTCAATTATCCTGTAAATATGAGGCAATCTATGGGAGATAATAGATGTTCAACACTATAAGTGAGTTCAAGACAGGCAACATTATATGTAGACACTGGAATATATCGTATAAGAAAGTGTGGCGGGTGGAAGGAAAAGGGGAGATCTCCCGCCGGGCAAGGTGTTCTGCCCGGTTAGCGGCCTACGCTCCGAGTGGTAGTTCGGAGCTATTCTATATGTACTGTTTTTAATTCGGATCTTTGATAGCGCGATTTAGGCTTCGATGTATTTCGCTTGTGGCGCGACGACAGCGCCACCACATCACCCCCCTGCTCAGACCGGAGGTCGATAGTGCAGTCCGATTGCCGGTGTGTCCTTAATGCCGGTGGGGAATGCATGCTGTGTGCGTAAGGGCAAGTGACGCCGGTGCGAACGATATGCCGGTGTATAATGCATGCCATACTACGCACTGGCAAGTGATGCCGGTGAGAACGATGTGCCGGAGCAAGTGCCAGAAGTCTGCCTTATAAATCTGCGGTGAGTCGAGATGAAGACAAGTTGGACTGGCTTGCAGGAGCTGAAGACTGCAGAAGACGATTCTTGGGAATGAATGGCAGGAGTTCTTGAGGATAATGACGAAGGCTTGAAGTTCTAGTTTTTTCCGAAGGTTGTTGGTTGCGTGTTCATATCACGTCGGTTAGTTACCACTGTGGCGGGTGGAAGGAAAAGGGGAGATCTCCCGCCGGACAAGGTGTTCTGCCCGGGGAGCGGCCAACGCTCCGAGTGGTAGTTCGGAGCTATTCTATATGTACTGTTTTTAATTCGGATCTTTGATAGCGCGATTTAGGCTTCGATGTATTTCGCTTGTGGCGCGACGACAGCGCCACCACAAAAGTATTTTCTTTGCGAAATGCTGTCATCCGATTTATTAACCCTTGTGCCGATTTCAGTTACAGTATGTTAATGTTACATTATTAAACATTAATGTTAGATGTAATCTTATACATGTTACATTATTAAAGGTCAAGCACTAAAACGGCTCTGTCGGTAAATCCGTAGTACATGCGTATCACAACAATCAGCCAATACACACATATTTGCCTTTCTGCATTTCTACAAGTACTTGTAATTGAAAACTATAAAATGATAACGATTTTTTGCCGTTTCCCCATTAGTTAGTACAACAGCAGTACAATGTCGACCTTGTCTACGTCACCGTTAACGACGCCGCGTATAATATTAATATTCAAGATTGATTAGTCAACAAGATTCAGTATGTTTTAGCTTCAGGCCATATTAAATGTCATTTTTTTTGTAGTAATCATCGATACTAGCCGTGGTAGCTCAGGGGCCAAGCGCTCGCTAAATTTCATTGTACGCGAGTGACCCGGGTTTGATCCGCGCCGGCACCAACGAAATTGTTTATTGCAATTTTAATGTGCTCGGTAGTGAAGGAAAACATTTTGAGAAAACCTAATTGTCTAAAACTAAAAAATATTTCGAAAACATGTGAGGTCTGTGGTCTGTGACACACTACAGTGCAGTCACTAAAGGAAGCTTGTGCCCTGGTGCGGGACGTATATATACTGTAACTGTACTTTGCGCAGTCATTAGAGGAAGTCTGAGCCCAGGCGTGGGACGTCAATATAGACTTGGCTATGATTTTTAAGTACATTGCGATTAAGGAAAAGACAAGGAGATGTGTGACAAGGAGATCTATAAATAGAATATCAAAATCAAACACAAAATATTTGCTCTTCAAACGAGGTAAGACACAAGTTCACACCTTTTTTTCACTCGGATCTTAAGCTAATTAACTTTAATGTCTTTAATATTTTTAGAGTTTTTGAACTAGTACTCGCAGTTTTCAAGTATAGTTTAAGCAAAATAATTCCATCGCTCACTTTCACCTACGTACCCGCCCGTAGGGAAATCACTAATAAACGGTCGGGCTCTAGCAATATGTGGATTATTGTACTTCACTCACCTGTGTTGTTTTGCCTTCAAAATTCAGCTGCGTAAAATAACAAAGTTTTTTTGGCGCACATTTTTATTTCGCATTCGCAGTGGAAAAATATTTGGTATTTAAAATAGAAATATGCCATATATCCCATTATAAATACATAGTTTGCCATGTGGTTGTGAATTTGAATTATTCATGGTTATGATTACGCAAATCTTTTGCGGACGGGTCAAAACCATTATTATTTTAAGTTCTTTATCTATTACAAGCTAGTGGTTGAATAATGTTTCACCCTGATACGATAGTAATGTGGTAATGAAGCAATCGGGCTTAGCTTCACAAAAATCTATTCACTCACATCACCATTGCCTTGAAGACACTCACATTTTAATTGAGTGGATAAGAAAGTCGCTGGTAAATGATTCCACTGCTATGCTGTACGAATAACGAATTTGGTTCGAATGTGTAGCATGTGGACAAAGGTGAAACGACCCGCGGCAGAGTTTTTGTTTATCTGATGATAAAAGGGAGAGAAGAATTAAGTAATAGTTGTATTAAAAATTGCACTGAACTACGAGTATATGTTATAATGCTATGGCCCTTATACATAGTTATATACATTTAGTTCATGTAACAAAATCATTAATTAGCCAAGTAGGCCAATTGTCCTAGAATCAACAGCATATAGCCCCGCAATAGCAACTGTAATATTTAAATGAATTAAAATAAATGTGAAAAATCACACAATTTTGCACTATTAATGGCCCTGATCGAAAGTCTGGAACCTATAAGTCAGTGGAAAGTTATTTTGACAAATCTCACGTTTAAGTAAAAGAAATATATGTATATATGCTAACGACTAAAAGACGACAAACCAGACAGATTGTTTATAGAAGTAAGTTATGACAAACGAGCACGCGGTCTACCTGATAGTAAGTGGATGCTGTGACAAATAGACATGTACGAGTACCTACATCTATCCTTGAGTAACCAATATTCTCCGAGCGCCCCATTTAAGGTGCACTTATATTTTGACACAAAATACCTGTTTATTTAATAAGAGGTTAGAAATATTTTTTATGATCAAATAGATTAGCCGCCATTTAACATGCATTGCTGAAGATAACGTACACTTGTGTTTACTCAACAATTTTGCGAATTTTGTGAATTTGGGTCAACATGAGTTCGAGGGAAACATAAGTTATCACTTATATTATAGTTTTAGATAAATTTTCTTGAAGTTATATTTATATAAGATAATGAACTATTCTATTATACTACGAACATTGAAAACAATGATTTTTTTTTTATACAGGGTTATTTTGTAATAACCGGCCAAATCTGCAGAGAAGGTTCAGAATGAGTAATATAGGAAAACGGTGAAGAAAAATTAATAAAAAGAATCTCAAATATTCTGTCATTTTTATCTTTTACATTCAAAATGCGTGGTAATGCATTATTTTAACTGATTGTTATTTATAAATATCTGACGCGTACTATTTTACGCACGCACACATTCATAAGTGTCGCTCGGTAAGGTACCTTGTAGCACGTCTTTCCGCGCCCACCCCTTCTATTTTTTTCGTACTTTTTCTATACATATATGATTAAACAGTTTGTCTTCTTTTCTATTCTGTCCTAATTTTGTTATATTCCAACTTAATTTGCTATTACAATAAGCCTAAACTGTGTACAACATTTCTCCATACAAAACACATTGGCATATTATCCCAGCGCCCCATTTAAGGTGCGGTCCTGAATTTCATCATGTATGAAGTTCAAAGGTATAAGAGCTTTACTTTTGTCTTGTTTGAGACCTAATTTTTAGATAATTAATATAATCAGGCGTTATTTTGCGGAAATCCATTAAATTAAAGTTGGTAAAAATTACTTTGCGTACATCCGCTCGATAAAATAAAATGATCTGTCTTACCTAGTTTGAAGAGCACCTCCCGTCCTCCCTCAATTGCGTGCACTATCCCCGTCACCACTAATTACATCACCACTACTCCCAACACCACTACACTAGGAAATAAACACCACTGACGACAATAATAGGACACGTATTTCGCCTCTACACGACGCATCTTCAGGTGATGTCAGCCACCGCAGAGTCTACATCACCTGAAGATGCCTCGTGTATTTTATTGGGCGGATGTACGCCAGGTAAGATATCGACAAAAATCTATACATTTTTCCGAATTTCATACCCTGGGAAAATATGGGTTAAGAATCAAAATGCAGATGGAAAATTAAAAAGTCTGATTTCCATAGAAAGGTTTTGTAAGAAACGTAAATTAACAAGAGTGAAAAAAAATATTGGTTTTGTGCACTCTCATAATTAATCCACGTCACAAATTACACCCTCCCACGCAAAAACCAGTACTGTATTTTAATGAAAATTCGAAAAATCCTGACATTTCCAAAAACTGACCGCAATCCTGACAAAAGTCCAAAAGTCCTGATATTTCAGAACAAATCCTGACGTATGGTATCTAGATGAGTATCACCCGTGAGGATTAAGGTAGTAATGCCTTCCTTTTCAGTAAAAAATCCGGTTTCAGGTTCTTCAAACTCACCACACGAAACGCAGCAGCTTTTTTTCGCTGTTATTCTGCGAGAGCGTGATTCTTCCCAAGTCGAGCTGACACATTTGTGCAACAACCATAATATAGCTGCAGCGTGTTCCTACCACGTATAAAGGGTGAAGTGAGCTATAATGAAAATAGTAATGAAATACAGTTACATAGCAAAAAAAAATTGTTTTTACTTTCTCCAAAATGAGATGATGGATTCTGGATTATGATGAGTTATCTAACTTCGCAACTAAGGCATCTAGGCAAAATATTATAATAAATAGATCACTAATCACTAAGCAGCAATGACATACGTGATTTTAAGCGATATGCATATATGTTTCCATCTAATAATTTGTTTTTGTTTTGAAAATAATTCTTAAATAAATATGGTTAAAAGATAATAAACCAATAACAAAGCTGCTTTACAGCTTTGTGCTTGTTAATGTACTTCGAGTTGAAAGTTCGTTAATTAGGTACTTGAGACTAAAACAACACGCAAAGTAGGATAAGGCTGAGTATACTGTTTACAAAGTGGTTAAGATGTTGTCCCAAATAAATTCAACGCGTGATTTGGGTTTGAGATTTTTACTGTCATTTGTTTAAAAGTTTGGAAGTTCTTATGCAATATAATTAGGGGACATTTTAGAGACTTAATTTTGATTTTAATTTCCCCCTCTCCCTTCCACTACTGGACAACCAGTCGCTCGACCAGTTACCCTTTCGTAGTAACTTATTGCGCATTCAAACCAAATGCTTTGCTCCATCGTTCATTTTGCGTACAGCAAAGGAGAAGAATTCGTAGTAACTTATTGCGCATTCAAACCAAATGCTTTGCTCCATCGTTCATCTTGCGTACAGCAAAGGAGAAGAATAAGTTGGCAGCATCTGTCTTTTCATTCGATTACAACGTGGGTGTCTTTAAGGCAAAAGTGAATAGGATTTTGTTAAGTTAGTGCTCTTTATTATCTTCGGTTACAAGTTGCACTTACCATCAGGTGGGATAGTTGACAAGCACTGGCTTTGAATAGTAATGAAAGGACACACAGTACAGTTGATGGTAACTAGATTCAGTGACCAATAGACATCTACAGTCATTCCCTATTAAGAATCAAAATTGTAGGGCTCTTTTGGCTGGAAATTTACCGCCAGAAGATTGCTCCTCCAGTATTGTAACATTTAAATATTATTTTGAACTGGTTTTTAATACGTAAAATTTTGTGTATAAAATTTATGCGCACGTAAACTATTAAACATAAACATAACATACATAAACACTCACGCCTGTCACCCAGAGGGGTCGGCAGAGACTATGGACTTCCATTTGGCACGATCCTGACACACCCCTCTCACCTCATCCACATCCATATACCTACGCATACACGCTCGTCGGTTAAGGGTACTATTAATTTGGCCCATTTTCAATATATCGCCAATTTGGTCGATAACACAGCATTGTGAATTGCCATACGTGCCTTTTTGGACACATTCTAACTTTCCACAACAGAGTGTAGAGCCCCATTTACTTTATTTCCTGCGTTCACTTGTCGTTCTATATCCTTATCATATGTACCATCCCTGCTAAATACACATCCCAAATACACAAACTCATCTACTTGTTTGACCAATTCCCCTTCTATTCTTATATCACATATCGTTTTACTTTCTTCTCTTTCAAAAACCATAACTTTCGTTTTACTTGCGTTCACTTTCATTCCCCTTTCTTTTAATGAACTGTTCATTAATGTAACCATCATTTGCAACTCGGCTGCAGACGACGCTAGTATGATTTGATCATCGGCGTACAAAAGGCATTTGACGGTTAACTCACCCATTCTTACCGCATTCTTCAACTTTCAAATTTTCCAAACAACTGTCCACAAATAGAACAGCCACGGGGAAGCCACACAGTCCTGTCTGACACCTTTATGGATGCCAAACCTGTCCGAGTAGGCCCCATTGATCCTGACACAAGCATTGAAGTCCCTATACAGAGACTTCAATGCCTGTATCAACCTAGCGCTCAACCCAAATGAGTTCAGTGTTTGCCATAACACATCCCTGTCCACTCTATCCTAAGCCTTTTCCAAGTCCACGAACGCACAAAAAACCTTTTGGTTTTTGGCCAAAAACTTCTCCGCGATCATACGCATGGAAAATACCTGATCCGTACATCCTACTCCCTTTCTAAATCCTGCTTGCACATCCCAAATTTTTCCATCAGTATCTTTCACTATCATTTCCATTAAACAATATCATTTCTACTAAACTATTAGTGGAAATGAATAAAAAAATGCTACGATGATGATTTAAGCCTCAAATTATTTTGTCCGCTTAGGTATAAATGGCAGTTGTTTTTGGCTCGCCGCTCACTTAGCGGTCAGCCACCGCAGAGTCTACATCACCTGAAGATGCCTCGTGTAGAGGCGAAACACGTGTCGTATTGTCGTCAGTGGTGTGTCTTTCCTAGTGTAGTGGTGTTGGGAGTAGTGGTGCTGGGATTAGTGGTGACGGGGATAGTGCACGCAACTGAGGGAGGGCGGGAGGTGCTCTTCAAACTAGGTAAGACACATCATTTTATTTTATCGAGCGGATGTACGCAAGGTAATTTTTACCAACTTTAATTTAAAAGATTGATTAAGGCTTCAGTTATTGTTCGGTTCATGTGCCATTGTGATGCGTAGACAGTGCCACCACAAATTCAAAAAGACAACTGATGTTATTTGATGTATTTAATTTTCGCCTTCGTGTGTTCATTAAAGCTTAAGTAAGATGATGAAACTAGAGATAATTCAATAACTAAGCTTCAATATAATTATTTCCTCAAAGTGACGCCTACCTTTATTAACTTCGTTTTATTTTACATGTGTAAATTTCGTAAACAATCTACCTTACGTTAAAATATCAATAGTATATATATTCTTATGGAACTTCATGTTCAGCCGGTAATTACCGAAAGTACATTAATTTGATAAAAGCAGATTCGTTTCGTGCACATGTTCGTTTCGCCTACTCGAAATTTTAATTGGGCAATCAGGACAAATTATTGCCACTAAGTGTACGTTGAATCCGCTTGATCTGTGATCGCTAAACGATTCATCTACTCAAACAAGCAATTTTGGGATTTCTGTGTAAATTAAATTTGTATTTAAATCCAACATAGCTATGTATCTATATTTGATATAAATACGTATTAAGGAACACGGCACTTGTCTTTTCTCAACTTGACGGACTGCCAAGTTGGGAAAAGAAAAGTGGTAAAATTTAAAAATTTTGTATAACCGACTTCAATATAAATATAATTTATTGTTGATATTTTAAAACCGATTTCGATAAGATTTAAATGAGACCACCTGAGAAATATAACCTTTGAAGCCAAAAAAGAATTTTCCAAATCGATTCAGGCATCCTCGAGTAATCGGTGAACAAACATAAAAAAAGATTCCGACGAATTGTAAGCCTCTCCGACGAATTGTAAGCCTCTCCTCCTTTTTGAAGTCGGTTGAAAAGGGCAACGAGTGTGACTCATAACTCAAAAACTATTAGATCTAAACACTTATTTTGCCTCCTTAAATACCTAGTCAAAGTCTCCTTAAATACCTAGAATCTTAAATTTCATAAATAAACCTTATATAGTTAGTACCATTTTTACCACTCGCTCATCAAAAGCCCAAGCCACTTCTAGGCAACATATAATAAATAAGAACAACTGCAAGACCAGGGGAATTGTAGGTGCTTTGCCGGCCTTTTCTTTTGTAATAATTAATTTGTAGTATTCAAAATTTTCTTCTGTATAGATTCTAGGTAGATCAGCAGATCTACCTTAATGCCAAATTTCAAATGTGACCTAGAACTGGCTTAGATTTTTTATGAGTGAGTCAGTGAGTTATAAAAATTACACTTTTCAAACCTTAATAACTTAAGAACTATAGTAGGTTTATACATAAAATTTGGGATTCTAAGTATTTTTGTAGATATTGATAAGTGCGCAAAATAACAAGTGTATAAATCTTATAGTTTTTGAGTTATGAGGGGGAGGAGATTCGAAAGTGGTTTGAAATGTTTCGTGTAAGTACACACTGCTGGTACGTAGTCGCCCTTTTTACCACGTTTTTATTAACTCGCTTTCATGTGATGTCTGTTCGGATCGAATTTAGTAATTGATTTTAAACTACCATATCGATGAGCTAGAGACTTAAAATTTTGGACATAGCTCAGAATCGCATGACAATGTGAGAGTATGAAAAAAAAACGTGGTTTATTAAAATACACATTTTTAAAAAAATTCATTTGGCTTTTCGAACTTGGCTGCAAACTGCCGTGTGTCTAAATACGTCGTAATATCCTGTTCAGAAGTATTTCTGATTTTAGAAGTATTCAACAAGCTTATAGATATTTGTTCTAGATTTAAAATATGAAATTTAGAGAAAAATATTTTAAAGCAAGATATGAGAAGTAAGGGCTGTTGGACGAAGCAAAGCGATGTTGGACGTTAGGAATGATGATGAAGAGAATGAAATGAAGTTTGTCACTCTTAATTGGGTAAAAAATCTACTCGTGTAATAACAGTCGACTCATGGTCTTGAGGTTGGCAATAACTGATGGCATTATCATTCGCTCTCAGAAGTCTTCTCTTCAGTAGTTGTTCTTTCAGCTCAGTATCATCTCATTAATATTTCTACTTTACTTATCAAGCCTAAATAGCCTTGCCATTTGGTAGTGGCATAAGAGAGTTCATCACCTTATGGTGATGAACTCCATTCCATTCACGTTATCCATTCCATGGGTGTTTAAATAAAAATAAAAGAAAATGCGAATATAGGATATGCCAAAAAGATCTCATGGCATCCGATAGATGGCTGTGTAACCACCTTGTTAACGCCAAGCATAAAATACCCAAACCATCGTCGATAAGTAGCGTCTATGTTACGAAACATCTGGTTTTGTGAACATCAATTTGCCTACTAAGCGTGTCAGTTAAGCCCAACACTTGCAATGGGTGCGTTCATGGCCTAGCAGTGGACTCTTGCATTTTTCATTTCAGGGCTTATAAAGCAGATGAAGAATAGACTATTCTAGAAGACACAAGCTCCTTATAAGCAAAAGAAGAACAGACTATCCTGGAAGGCACAAGCTTCTTATAGGATTGACTTGCCGTAACTACAATCGCACATGCTTACATGGTAGAGCTGAAGCTATATTATGGTTTTAGCCAAAATAGGATGGCTCCACCGAAGAATGAGCACGCTTCGCTAAAAATCAGCTTAATTCTGCTGTGTTTAGAGAATAATTGAGCCTTTTAACTGGAAATGGGGAATTCCATCTTAGTCTTCAGGGCACAACGCATTAGCATTTTGATTCTTAATCAAGGATAGATGTAGATGTCTATGGGTCACAACATCCACTTCTAACAGGTGGACTCATGTGCTCGTTTGTCTTAATTATTTTATTAAAATATCTGGAATATTTTTAGACCATTTTTTATACCCTCATCATTAATTAGAGGCCATAAGATCATTTTGGTGTTTACACTTCTTATTATCAGTAATTAAGTCGCTCTCAATTTCTTGAAATTAGATAGATCTAGGAATTCTAATGCCAATTTAATTGTTGACGCCGATACAAGAAGCTCGGGTTTCGAAATTTAGTTTGTAGATTATACCCGGTGGTGGTTTAACGTTCATTTTATATTTTGTTTCGAATAGTATTGGGATAATATTCGGTATATGCAAAATTTTCATTTTTTTTTTGCCAATTTTGTTATTAATTTAAATACAAAGGCTGAGGTGGCAATGGTAGAAGGCCGGCCATGTAGCTCGAAGGAGCAGCAACCATTGGGGAAAAAGGTTCTCGAGTGACATCCTCGTACTAATAAGCGAACTGTTGGGTGACCCCTCATTTGATATAGATATGAACTGACGAAACATGCAGGTATTCGATGTGATGGGCAATAAAAAATGACGAAAATGAGTCGTTTTATATATGTGTACGTACATATATGTATGAATGGAAGAAAAATGTTATTCATCACAAACTATATCATATCATATATCTTTACTTTATCTTTACGTTACAGTACGCAACGTAGATAACGTCCCGTAAATTAGAATATAAAATACGAGAATAAAAATGTATTGAACTTTATTAATAAAATAATAGATGGTGTAGCATATAATAAAATTACAGATCACAGATCCGAGGGTAGGTTCGTAGAGAGGTCAGCTTGCCGGCGAGCAGCCGGTGAATGGTCTGAGCTTTTGCTTGTCGTCACGTAGACATTTTTATAATGAAAAACTTTGAAAAAGGCGAACTTTGTCGTCAGTATACAGCACAGACTCACGTAATAGATACTCATTTTTCGCTTGATATCAGAACATTCTCTCATCCTTTTATACCTCCTTTGCAAGTCACTCAGCACTTTGACGCGATTTAACAAGGAAACAGCTTTTACGTCCACAAGTTAAAAACATGTTCATTTTTGTAAACCAATGCGTAGACATCAAAGTGCACTTTCAACCTAACGTATGTTACAAGGTCGATTAATATCGTTATATATATCAGTTTATCTAAATTATATCCTGGTTGATCTGACTGAATCCCCTTAAAAAGGAAACTGTTCCGAAATAGAAAACTGGTGTACAGCATCCCAAAGTACCCGTGAGTGATACAATTTATTAACTTACAACTTTTGCAAATTTTATGATAAGAACAAGGTTTTTTTTTAAATTTAATAAGATAAACGAACTTACAGAAAACCTGTTGGTAAGTGGCTACTGCAGTCTATGAACACTTACAACAAACTTAACAGTTTCCCTGTCCGCGAAATAGACACAATAGTAGTAGTAATAAACAATCGAAATGTTCATATGTGATTCAAGGGACAGAGAAAGGGTTAAAGCAAAGAAATTACAGATGCTTTATTACCAGGTACGATGTCACTTCAGAAGAATAAGATTGAATACCTCACAACCTGTAATTATACTGGCAAGCAAGAACTCCTATATTGTGGCAGAAATACGTTAGGAGGTACCTACCCTGCTAAATTTCTAGGCAGAAAACAGTCCTACCACCTAGTTACTATGCATAACGTTATAATTTTCTCCTTTATCATCCCTTGATAGTCCATATGTATAACCTTGAACTTGACAAATATATTTATATATAATATAATAATATAATATTTAAAATGTAGGAAGTAACAGAATTGAAAAATGAATGCTAATCTATATCTATATATATTATAATAAATCTGTAGAAAAGTCGTGCCTGTAATTCTAATATTTTCTGGTAAAAACAAATCCTGGGGACAAGGAAAGGGCACTGAAGCCAAATTAGAGGTTTTTAGAATTTTTGTCTGTCTGTCTGTCTGTCTGTTTGTCAGTCTGTCTGTCTGTCTGTCTGTCTGTGTATTCCCGATTCACGCAAAAACTACAGGACAGATTTCCATGAAATTTTGTGTGTAGGTAGTTAGGGACCCGGGGCAACTTATAGGCTACTTTTTATCCGATTGCGGAACTTTAAAAAAAGTAAAAGTATAGTATTTCCTTCTCCAATATGTTAATTTCTATTTTATATTATTCATGTGTTTTTTAAATAAATAACATATTTATAAATAAATGCTAAAATTAGTTTTGAGCGTTGCGTAATAATTTGAACTATGACGACAATCCACGTTTCACTTTACCAAAACAGTGCCATCTAACGTGAAATTCAAAAAGTAGTAACATTTTACATCCAGTTACTAATAAATAAAATGAAAATAAATAACTTACACTTACATATTTAAAAAATTTAATTCATAATTATTTGAAAATTCTTACGTTCTTTTTTCGGTTCTTTCGTTATTTCATTTTAGTAGGAATTAATAAAGTTTATAGTAACTGATTACTACTTAAATAGATAGTAATGACATCTATCGAAAATCATAAAATGTGAGATGTTTCTAAGTTTAATTTCTAATCTATAAAAAAGTTTTGTTTATCTATAAATAAACTGAAAAAAAACTATAATTATTGCAAAACTCTCACTATCCATATAGTTTAAATATAGAGATTTTTATATATGTATTGGCCAGATCCTAGAATTAATAATATCATAAGGTAGTCGATTATAGCAAGAAATGGTGGCATTTAATTAAATTTAACATTGTTTTTTGACTATATCATGATATAGCTTGACCAAATCAATGAATAGAGATCGTTTGGCGATATTAATAACTAAACACAACATTGCTATTTCTTTATATTGTTTATATCGTAAAATAATTTCATTACACACCGCTAGCAGCGCTGATAATGAATTTTTGACAGAAGCAGAAAAATTTAATAATCTGCTTCTGTCAATTTTTTTAATAGAATCCACATAACTTTATGCCTAATTTATGTATTATATATAAATGTTGGCGGCTTTGTTGTGTGATTGGGCCACCCCAGTCGTAGCTCAACTTATTGTCGCTGAGTACTAGAGGGTACAGTTTTTGTTTTCATAGTTTTAATCTCATAATAGCGCACTCTATTTACTGATAAATAAACTAATAATAAGTAAATGATGAAATTAAAGAGAATTCTGTTGAATACTTATTCTTCCAGCATCAAAAACTGTTAGACTCTAAATGATGGAACAGTTTGAATGACTAATTACTAGGTAGATGGGGTCCACAATAGTATAAAAGCTTCTTTTCAGTTTTTACACTTTTAAAAGTGTTCGATTCCCGCGAGTACTAATGAAACTGGTAAGGAAATTTTATTTGCTTGTTTTCCACGTGCTTAGTGAAGTGGTAAAGAATAACTTGAAAAAACTTGATGTCTAAGTCGTTTTAAAAAAAATCGTAGACATGTGAAACCACTATTTTCACATGGGTAATTAGCAGCCCTGTGCACAGCCGTAAGATGTGTATAAGCTGCTTCTTTACTTTTTTTTACTTTCAATGAGACTTATAAAACAGTTTGTCATATATTAAGATAGCTTTCATATTTTCCGACATACCTACTTATTGAGATTTTTGTGACAGTCCCGGTTTCATAGCTGACATGAGTAAATGAACAGGCTCTTGCGAAAAAATACTATAAATATCAAAGACATCAAATTTTAAATGCACGTTTATTTTTATTTAAACTTTGAGTAGAACTGCATTTCATAGTACGTAAGCAACCCAAATTCGATCCGCACCGACACCACTCATATTTTAATTGCAATTTGAGATTTCGATTTACCAAGTTCAAGAAGAAAAACACGAAGGAAAATATCGCGAGGAAACCTGCATATTTGAGAAGTTAAAAAAATATTTCGGAAATCATTTTTAGGTATACTTATGTGAAATCGGTCAACCCGCGTTGAAGTCAACTCAATCAACTCTTTTTTGTTCTAAAACTTGCTGCGGCCTGTCCCCAGTAGTGGTATGTATGTAGGCTGCTACATTTTTTACTTTTAATAGGCCTATCCACTGCTGATCATAGGCTTCTCCCATTGTTTGTCAAATAGGCCGGATATTTACAGTAGTAGCCACGCTTGGCAAGTGAGTTGGCAGCCGCAGCTTTTTATTACTCTGTACTGTTATCAGGAAGATGCTGCCACCCATCTCCTGATTCAGTTTCCCTTCTGTCGCCTCTTACGACACCCACGAGACGAAATGGGGAATTGGTTTCTATTTCGCCGCCACTACAGTGCTAATATATTTCTACTCCAGTTCATCATTTCGATTCCCACTATAGATTACGAAATTAGTTGTATATTAGCCGTTGTTGCCACCCTTAATAGGCGGGTTGCCAACTGTTTCTTTTTATAATTTTGAGCTGTAATCAGAAAGACGCTGCTTACTATATTCTCTATATTTCTACTCCCGTTCATGAATATAGTTCCTCTCACACGTTCATCGTGAATAGAACTACATTTATAAAATTTAAACTTTAATTGGAGTAGTATTAATGATATTTCTAAATTGACGCCAAAGCGAGCGAAGCCGCGAGTAAAATGCTAGTGAATAAATAAAAGTGAAAGTTTTACTCTTAGGGAAATACTCAATAATAATGTGGTGCCACGTCAATGTTGCGATACTATTTTATCGAAGACCTATCATGTCTTTGATATTCATTGGTTATAGACGGAAGGTAACTCGAAATGTGTTTTACTCTCCACATTGATAACAAACAGTTTTTATTTAAAGTGAGGTATTTAGTAGTAATATTATAGTGAGAGCGTGTTCGAATTAAAGTTATTTATGTATATTTATTATTATTTCTATTAAAATTATAAAATAGTAACAATGTTTTTTTACCAAGAAATATTTTGAATTGATAACACGTTTTTAATTTACTACCTTTCTGTATACTAAAATACAAAGAAAATTAAATCACATCTTCGTGGTTTATTACATAATTAAACGAACTTACCTTAAGTGAAGTTCAATTATAATTATATGAAGAGCTTAGTCCGAGATAACTTGGTAGATAACTTGGTAGTATCATCTACACCTTGCTCGATGAACGCGTCCTTTTAGAGTAGATCTAAAACAAAAAGTTGCAACACGAACGCAACCTAACGCTTCTCAAATGTCATTCTTTTTAGAGTAAATATTAGAATCTACTGTTTACGTGGGTTAATAAGTTGCAAACTTGTTAAGTGGGGTGGGTGGGAAATTCATATCTCGGACTAAGCTCTTCATATAATTATAATTGAACTTCATAAGGTAAGTTCGTTTAATTATGTAATTATATTCAAGCTTAGTCCGAGATAACTTGGTAGATGTTTAGAGTTAATGAGTAAACATATAGATTCTCATTGCATTTGCACATTAAATTGGAACATTAAATTAAAATTATAAGAAAGAAAGATTCAAAGAATACTAAAATTGAAAATCAACTTTTATTAAAATGTTACTTCACTGAACAAAAAATTAAAATAGGTTGCTATTACAACTAAGTAGTAATAATATGTAAATTATAAATATTTTTAAACTAAATTTTAATCAAGTAGAGTTTGTCCTACATACTGTTTTTGCAAACAGGTGATTATCATTCAACAGAGGCCTATATATATATAATGCCTTGCAAATGTTTGAGAGTTTGATGACCATCCAACTGTCTTTAATATGTTATCTATTGTAAGTCCTTGTCTTAGAGCACTAGACGTTGAGGCATGTCTTGTTGAATGTGGAGTAAATGTGCATATCAATACCACTTTCGCTCATTACTTGTTTAAGCCACCTACTTATGCTTTGACATGTGGCTGCTCTATACGGTTTTCTAAATGTTATAAAAATATTTTGTGTACTTCCATCCTGATCTCTTAATTTTTAGTGGTATCAATGTAAATAATAAAGTTTTGCTGGGCAAATCTCAGGCTTTTCTTTAAAATATGGTAAGTTTAACATTGGCTGATGTCTTCCAGAGCCGATGTTTTAAGTAAGTCTGAAACCAGTATTGTAACATGTGTCTCAGTCACATTTACATCACTTAATTTAATTAAAGATAGTGTTTGTATCCTTTGCCCAGTGCTAAGTGCAATCAACATAGCACATTTTGGTAAGTTTATCTAAGGCAAGTGATTCAAGTGGATACAATTTTGTAAATAATTTAGGACTATTGAAGGGTCCCATGTCACACTATATTTTGGAGTTGCGGTCTAGCCTATATACTCCTTTAAACCACCTTTTTATTGTTTCATCTGTTCTAGATGTGATCCTATTATTAAGGAAAGAGTTGATCTATGGCAATTAAAGGTCTGATAACTACACTCTTTATTATATAACTCTGTTAAATATGTTATTATATCTGCACTGATGCCCTATAGATATCATGATTATTTTGCATACAGTAATGCCACCAATTTTTTAAACATGTATTATACTGTTTTAATGTATTTGAGGACAGAGATGCTATCATCAAATCACATGCTGACTCCGGGGTTTTATTTAGTTCGAACGCTGTCCTGATAATATGCATGCCCCCAGGGTAAGTTATGCATGGAGTGGGTGTGGTGTCCTGAAAGGAGAAGATAAGAGTTCTGATGAAGGTTGAAAGTAAATAACTTCCGAGTCTATCATTGATTTCATCATAGGATACCAGGGCTGAGCAGTCCAAACATGGAAAATAATGATGCCCCTTGCCTTTTCATTCTTAATTTTTTGAATTGTTTTTAAAAGAACTGAAAATGGTGGAAATGCATAAAAATAGAAATCAGACCATTTTAATGTAAATGCATCTATATTCCATGCTTCTGGATCTCTTTGCCATGACACATATTTAATGCATTTTGTATTAATCCTAGATGCAAAAAGGTCAATGTCTGGCTGGCCAAACATTGTAACCACCCTGTTAAAACTATCATATGATAATTCCCATTCAGCATCTATATTCCTATTTTGAGACTCAGCATCTGCTTCTTTATTGTCTTTTGATTTAATGTAAGAGGCAAAAACCCATATCATTCTCTTCTCACAAAATTGCCACAAAGATCGAGATAAGTTGCTAAGCTTAGGATATTGAACTCCCCCCATACGATTAATATATGAAATTGCAGTTGTATTATCAACTCTCAATAATATTTCACAATTTTTTAAATTTTTTGCAAAACATTTTAAGCCAAAGTATGCTGCTAAGAGTTCTAAATAATTTATATGATTTTGCTTATCTTGAATGGACCAAAAACCTCGTGCCACTTTACCATCACAGTGTACTCCCCAACCCGTACTAGAAGCGTCCGACCAAATTTCTAGTATAAACTGATACTGTTTTATTGGATTATATGCAGTATTAATCTTATTTTGCCACCATAATAAATCTAACTTCACATTTTCATTTATTTCCATTTGTTTTTCATAGTCTCCATTTGATCTCTGTAAAGCTATGTATTTCTCCCTCTCAAATATTTTTGTGTATACAAATCCATATGATACTGCCATACATATAGATACAAAACTACCTACCAAGGCAGCAAATTCTCTAATAGAACAGTACTTTAATCTAAGAAATTTATGTATTGCAGATAATAAAGATTTCTTTTTATTTTCTGTGGGTTTTAATATCATTTTTTGTGTATTTATGACAAAACCTAAATATTCTCTTTCTTGTGATGGAATTAAATTACTCTTTTTCATATTAATTACAAAACCTAAACACTGGAGTAAATTTACAGTTTTATTAACATTGTCTAGGTACTCTGCATAAGAGAGTCCTATGCAATTAAGATCATCTAAATAGGCAACATTTATGAGGCCTTGACTTCTGAGATGTTCTACTACCGGTTTTAATAATTTTGTAAAAGTATATGGTGCAGTAGACAATCCAAATGGTAAACAATTGAACTCATACAGAATTCCTTTATATTTAAAACGTAAAAACTTTCTGAAATCATTATGAATACTAATTAAATAGTATGCATTTTGTATATCTATTGTACACATATAACTGTCCTTAGTCACTAATTTGCATAAGGTACGAATATCTTCTAACTTGAAGTGTGGAGGATTTATGAATTTATTTAGGGCTTAAGATTTAAAATAAATCTATGTGATTTATCAGGCTTTGGAATACAAAAATACTTGATAAATATTGACCTTTACAGGAGTACACTGTGAAATAGCATGTAATTTCATTAACTTTTAATTTCTGTAGACATAATCCTATCTTCTAAACCTAACAACTTATCATTCAGTGGTAAGCAATTTTGTGTTGGATTATCAATGAAAGGGATCTTATAGCCCTGTATCCATGATAAAATAGTGTTATGATTTGTAAGCTTATTCCAACAGTTATAAAAATGTTTAATTCGACCAGCAAAATGTGTTACCTCTATGGGTATTTGGCACGTTGTTGTCTGTAATTCTTTGAATTGTGAGGCTGACTGCGAGTCACTGCCGGTGCTTGGACCTTGGTCGCCGGCCTTTGAAAATTTTGATTTCCCCTGAACATCTTCCTCTGGGTCCCTTGATGTTGAGGGGGATAGTAGTTTTTTGTGGTAGAATTTTGCCTTGGCTTAAAAGGCTTTGGAATAGGTTTCTTTAACAGGTTTGAAGCAGATACACATTCATTCAACTTCTCTCCAAATAGGAATTTATCCCGTTTGAGATCCACAAGAGTCTTAGATATGGTTTTATCTAAGTGAGGTATTAATAGATTTTTTCTTATTACCGTATTTTCTGAACAGGTGGGCTAGAATCCTGGCCGCCTCGGTCATGTTTTTTATGATATCTAATTTATTAAATTTTTGTTTGGTTAAATTATCTACACATTTTAATATTGTACCTGTGGCTAATCCTAATAAATTTTGGCGGTTTTCAATTTTTTTTATCTCTTGTTTTCACTGACTCTTGTATCATGTGTAATTCAGGATTCAGTAGTGGTGCCTCTAACAAAATGGCATTTTCCGGTATTAGTTGTTCTTTTTTAAAAGTTTCTATTTTTTCTTTAATCAAACCTTCCATCAAAATACTTCGACTCTTTTATAAATCTCTGGGTGTATTGGTTGACCATATGAAGATTCAGTATTAATCGGAGAACCCATGGCTTCTATAATATCCTCTTCTAAATGTTCTTCTTTAACTTCCATAATTTCTACCTCCTCTTCCTCCTCTGGTTCGATATTTTCCAGAATAATCTCCTCTTCCGATTCAATACTTTCCACTGAAATTTTATAATTATAATAGTATACATACATTATGCTAATTTTCTTATTTATGCCTTCATTTCTCTCCCCCCTTTGTTTACAGATGTAATGCCCATAAATTAATGATAGTCAATTGCTAGAGTACCAATGTAATGGTTTAATAGTGACACTCACTTTAAGAGGCCTCCATATTAAATGGTATGGCATGACTATTATCCCCACGGGATAAGTCAAAAGCGACACTCGCTTTATGAGTCTGTGACATATTGTATCCAGGCATATTATGACTAGCCGACTAATCCCCACGGGAAAGTCGTGACTATGCCCCACGGGCTAGTCTCAAAAGTTTATACACATAAAATTTTATGTTTTGGTTGGAGGATAAGTAAACCTCATTTTTAATTCTTTATAAAAAAATTGACGGTCTAAATGCTAACTTTAATGATCTTTTAAAACTATTTGTTTTATTTTAATGAATTATTATATATCTTTAAAGTTCCATATAATGCAATTAATTTATTATAATAAATTGAGTCATGATAAAACAGACTTACCAAAATCGCCAACATCATTTTCGTTTCTGTTATCTTTTGAATGTTCGTCTTTACGTCTTTTACAACGTTCATATTTCTTCTTATATTATATTTTCTAAACGTTCTTCTTTTGACTCCTTCGCCTTTTAGGCATTTTAAACCAAAGTAAATAGAATAAATTGCACAAAAACTTTCGAGATTTAGTGCGCAAATGCAAATTGATGATCGTTCATCAAACGCGGTAAAACGAATGACATTTGAGAAGCGTTAGGTTGCGTTCGTGTTGCAACTTTTTGTTTTAGATCTACTCTAAAAGGACGCGTTCATCGAGCAAGGTGTAGATGATACTACCAAGTTATCTACCAAGTTATCTCGGACTAAGCTTGAATATAATTAAAAATATAACTTGAATTACTAACTTATGGAGGATGGGCATTTTCTAGGTATGCTATAACTGTCCCCTGAACGGGTTCCCGCCTTATGTGGCAGGGAGGGAAGGGGGCTTAGTAGCCGTCGTTTTATCATCCACGATAAATAAAGAGGAACCCACTTGGCTGGCCCGAAATGGCCGCTCCGAGTAGTCTTGTCTTTGGATGCGCGTTAGCGGACTGTGGCGGAAGGTATCTTCTCCTTCGCAGCAAAGATGGAGTTTTGGGGAAAACAGAATGTTAGTATGATGATGCGTTCTACTCTTTGCGAATCTGGTGGTGCCGCATCGTTTATGCGGAGGTGGTGGAGCCACGGGGAAGAGGAGTGTCGGTATTACGAGGCGCTGTTATTCCTAGCCTCCGCGACCGAAACTTGGTTAGAGGTGGAACCATAGGCCAGATCCACCACTGGGGTCAGGAAGGTCAGTGCTTTCGAGTGCTCGATTTTCCTGGCCCCATGGCCTACGCGTAACGGACTTGGGGGCCCACTGCCCACAGTTTGAGTCCGCGAAGAAAGGCGCGCCTATTGCCCTGGTGCACCTTACCTAAGAAGTAGAAGGGAAAAGAGTTGTCCTCTCCCGAGGAGGGGCCGATATGGGGCAGATGACGCTCGTGGGGCCGCGGATATGTACGAAAGCACTTCCGTAACGCTGCCAACATGCAGCTCAGGTGGAAAATCATGGGGTTTTAAATTTTTTTACAATTCTTTGTGGTAAAATACTGCGGATGCCAACCGAGTACGCCGGCACTAAACAGTCTAGACCCATATCTTAGGAAAGATGAAACTCGACTGCAAAGTCTTGGACAACACGTCCATCTTGAATAAAGGTAGAAATGTGACTACAGATAACTTTTTCACATCTGTGTCTCCCGCACAGAACTTGCTTTCAAAACGTACAACTTTGCTTGGTACTACAAATAAAGGGAGACGTGACATTCCATCGTACGTAAAAAATCTAACATTGGATTTATATGACACCAGAGCATTAAAAACAGAAAATGACCAATGCCTATTGACTGTTTACCAAACAAAGAGAAGCAAAAATGTTTTGTTATTGAGTACATTACATGATAGTGTTCATATACACAGTGGCGATGTTAAGAAAATACCAGAAACTGTTATGTTTTACAATTCAACTAAATATGGTAACGTGGTCGATCAAATGGCAAGAAGATACAGCACAAAAGCACCTTCTAGAAGATGGCTGGTACAAGTATTTTATAATATTTTAGATTTATCTGTAATAAATGCCCGGGTGTTGTACCAAGAAATAAACAATGAGAAAATACGAAGAAGAGAATTTATTCTGCAATTGGCGGTTGAACTGAGTAACATTTTAGAAGAACCTACTCGTAAAACCTCACTGCAACATGAGATGCCAGCAGCTGAGTTGAGGAAGAGGCGTAATTGCTATCAAACTCATTGTAAAAATAAAACTAATAAAGTGTGTGATATGTGCAAAAAACCACTATGTGGCAGATGTAATCTATAAAAAATATTCATATGTCATAACTGTAAATAACTTTTTTATTAAACATATATTTACACTGGAAACCAAAAATATTTCATTTGCCTTTGTAACAATGAATATTGTCTACTATTTCTACTATTACATTACACATATATACATAATTAGAGACTAGATAACAGTGATAGGGTCAAATGACCCTTGACCGCCTTTGTACGTTAGCTGCTTTTCCCGTCTTGCTTGTGTTAATCTTGCGCCTTGCTGATAACCCGACGCATGCAGACAAATCCGCCTTAGCAGTGGATAATCACACCTATTTGCCAATGCGCCCAAAATGCTGTTCGAAGTTTCGCGCACACGTCTTAACAGCGAGGCGCTTGTCTTGCGGATGATAGTATAAAATCAATCAGTTTGTGCCTCGGCAAACATAGCCGATGCACTGTAAAAACGCGGCAACGTAAACAACACCCTAAACGCATTGTTATATTGAACACGCAGAGAACTGTACGCTCGCTGCGTGTAGTTAACCCATAGACTGCACGTGCAGAAAAACTGACAATACGCCTTAAAAACGTCAGTTTAACTTGCTTACTACAGCGTGCAAATCTGCTAGCCAACATATTGCCGCGCACAGTGCCCTTCGTTCCCTTTCTATACCAATGTCATCATTTAACGTATCCGTGACCCAATAACCCAAATATTTAAACCGATTAACGAGCTTTAACGGTGTTCCGCATAATCTTACTATACTCCTCTATCTATCGTCCAAGAATAAAAATGTAGATGCATTGTTAATCATCCTTTACCACGAAGATAAAATGCCTCGCTAATAATAAAAAGGGTCTCCGTTTCTCTACACTCACCACACGAAACACACTAGCATTAAGCTGCTATTTTACGCAGGTATTCCCTAATCGTGCTGCAACCAAAATACCAATGTAGCATGGCTCTACCATGTATAAACGTCTTTCGTTTTTCTTGATCTAATTTGCTGGGAAAAGATGAGCATGCAGCTGTTCATTGTGACGAGGGACTGATTGCTATTTATCTGAGAGAATCTTACGAGACATATGATCTATGATTTTTGGCAGTGAGTAGGAATATATAGGAATTAGAATTTATAGTATCAGTATAATTATCTCAATGCTAGAGATCATCTTAATAAGCAACAAGAAAACTTGAATGTCTGAGGTATAATATTATAGGTATTTTATTTTTGTATGTATATGTGTTTGTAGTATGTATATATATATATATATATATTCGGGATGAGTCGCTCGCGTCCGTAGGCTTCGACCACCTAACCCTAGGCCCACCCTACACGTGTCCCCGGTGGTGCTAAACGAGCGACAAAGCCGAAAGGATAGACTCGGCCTCGCCGTATGGTAGCGGCGTAAAATCTACACCTTAGATCGCACCATGAGCCAACACATTAAAGGAATGGCCCTGAGTCTCGGCGCCCTTTAATGGGCAGGGTGCGAAGAATCTCCGGAGTAAAACCGGCGACGAGGTTCGCCACCCGTCACGTTCTGTCTCCCGGAGGCGAAAAGTGGATTGCGGAGGCCCGTCTGGCTACGCTGAATGTATGTGGAGCAATGAATGATAAGATGGATGAAATATGCGAAATGATGAATGATAGAGGAATAGATGTTATGTGTAAATGAGACGAATGAGGGAAAGGATGCCACTGCACATGGCATGTATACCGCTTACTGGTCTGGTGTAGACGAGACCGAGCGGGCATGCCAGGGAGTCGGTGTCATCCTTTCAGAAAGAATGGGTCAATGTGTGAAAGAGTATGATATTCTACGGTGGTAGAGCCACGCAGCAGCTTTTGCTGTTGCACGTATGGGCAGGCTCGAGCCGGGTTAGTACCACGACCCACAGAATACCGGCGTGAAGTGAAGCTTTGCTTTTGCGTTTCGTCTGGTGAGTGCAGGTGACCGGAGGCCAATTCTCCCCCATCAACATGGTAGCGGAATTAAATTTTAGACTACCCCAGGAGGGTACCAGCACCCTGGAGAATCCTCGCTGAGCATCCACGACCATGCTACTCCACCCTGAGCGTGGGTGCTCAGGCTGCCCCGCGTATTCTGGGGGCGGCAAAATTCCGCTCAAAACAATAACTGCTCGGGGCAAACTGAGCAACAAGACAAAGGCGACCCCGCCACGCTATCCGTGGATTTCGCAACATCAGGACTTCACTCGAACCTAAACGCCGTCCACTACCATCTGAGACGGCGAAGCCGGCCTTGCTCTTTCTGACCGAGACGCAGGTGTCCTTCCGGCTGATACTTCGTATCTCTCCTACCTGGGTACAAATTGAACACCTTTGTGCCTCGGGCTGAGTTTGCGTATACGTCAGAGAGGACATCTGTTCTCGACGCCTCGGCAGTCTTGAAGGTTCGGACCTGTCCATCCTTTGGCTACGCGTAGATAGCGACGACCATCCGCGCGTCTACGGGTGCCTCTATAGGTCCCATAGCGGTAATGCCGAAACAGACCGACTCATCGACCACGTCCAAATGGCTACAGATTCCTTGCTAACAGGTCCCATCCGCAGAGATCGTGATCCTGGCGATTTTAACGCCCACCACGCCGAATGGCTTGGTTCACGTTTAACCGATCATGCGGGGAGATCTGTTTATGACTTTGCCTTGGCATATGGTCTGACACAGCTGGTTACTTCGCCTACGCGGATTCCAGATGTGGAGGATCATACACCTTCCTGTTGGACCTTCTGCTGACCTCTTATCCGGACGGATATCAGGTTTCCGTCGATGCCCCTCTCGGCTCTTCGGACCATTGTCTGATCCGGAGGTGGTGCCACCACGCCCTCGCGGTTGCGTTCTGCAGGTTGCCGCCGTGTTTGGCATTACAGGTCAGCGGATTGGGACGAATGCGGTCTTTCTTTGCATCCTACCCATGGGGGCGGGTTTGCTTCTCGCCGGATGATCCCAGCGCTGTTGCTGACTCTGTCACTGATGTGGTGTTACAGGAATGGAACCATTTATTCCATCATCTGTGGTACCCATCGGGCAGATCGCAGCCTTGGTTTGGTCGCTCCTGTAAGACTGCATTACGCAGTAAGCAGGAGTGCTATCAGGCCTGGGCTGAGGCTTCGGCGGCTCGGGATGTAAACACCAGCATGCTTAAAAAGAAGTATAACTGCCCAGGTCCTTCAAAGTGTTATTGCCAAGGCAAAGTCAGAGCACATAGGCAGAATTGGCGAGAAACTAGTTCGCCTTCCTTCGGGAACCCGTGCATTCTGGTCTCTCGCCAAGGCTGTCCAAGGAATTTCTGTAAGCCATCACTACCATCTCTGCACAGGAGGACGACTCACTGGCCCACGCCGCAAAAGAGAAAGCCGACCTTTTAGGCTCACTTTGCGTCCAACTCGACTCTTGATGACGGGAGAACACCGCCGGCCATCCCGCGGTGTGAGTGCTCCATGCCGGATGTTCGGTTCACAGCGCTCGGTCCGCAAAGCACTCCTCTCCTGGACATCCACAAGTCGAGTGGGCCTGACGGAATCCCCAATTGTGCTGAGGACGTGTGCCCGGAGTTGGCACCGGTTCTAACGCGTCTTTTCCGGTACTCCTACTCCCTAGGCGTAGTCCCGATATCATGGAAGACAGCTTTTGTCCAACCGATCCCTAAAAGGCGACTGTTCAGACCCGTCCAACTACAGGCCTATCGCCATCACCCCTTGTTCTCCAAAATAATGGAATCCATTATAAACTGTCAGCTCATGCGGTACCTTGAGGATCACCAGCTGATCAGTGACCGCCAATACGGTTTTCGTCGGGGTCGATCAGCTGGTGATCTTCTGGTCTACCTGACTCATAGATGGGCGGAGGCAGTAGAGTCCAAGGGGAGGCATTGGCCGTTAGTTTGACATTGCGAAGGCTTCGATCGGGTTTGGCAAAAAGCGCTTCTACGAAGCTCCCTTCCTATGGGCTTCCTGAAATTGTGCAATTGATCACCAGCTTGCAGATCGGAGCATCAAGGTCGTTGTAGACGGTGCATGCCCGACCATGCCTCCATTAACGCTGGTGTTCCACAAGGCTGCGTGCTATCACCAACGCTGTTTCTTCTGCATATCAATGATATGTTGCAAACCGGTAGCATTCATTGCTATGCGGATGATAGCACTGGTGATGCTCTATACGCCGGCCGTGCGAATATTTCTCGGGAAAACGTCGCCGAGTACCGGAACAAACTTAGTTCGAAGTCGAGTCTTTGCTGAACAAAGTCTCGGATTGGGGCGACCAATCTAGTCCAGTTTAATCCTCAGAAGACAAGTTTGCGCGTTTACCGCAAAAGAACCCTTTGTCGTATCTCCCAGCTCAAGGCACCCTTGTTGCCTCAGCCAGTATCGGAATCCTCGGCGTCGACATATCGAGTGGCGTGCAGTTTCGCGGTCACTTGGAAGAGAAGGCCAAATTGACCTCTAAAAAGCTTGGCGTGCTCAGCAGAGCGGGACAGTATTTCATGCCGGCACAACGCCTGCAACTTTACAAGGCGCAGGTTCGGCCTCACATGGAATACTGTTCCCATCTCTGGGCTGGGGCTCCCCAGTGCCAGCTCCTTCCACTTGACCGCATCCAGCGCAGAGCGGCTCGAATCGTCGATGACCGAGTCCTTTCCGATCGGCTCGATTCATTGGCGCTGCGAAGAGATGTTGCATCTCTTTGCATTTTCTTTCGCATTTACCACGGGGAGTGCTCTGAGGAATTGTTCGGATTAATCCCAGCCGCCACATTTCACGAACGCACATCGCGGCAGAACTCCCGATACCATCCACACCATCTGGATGATTGGCGGTCCACCACTGTGCGATTTAGAAGATGTTTTCTTCCTCGCACAACTTCCTTGTGGAATAGTTTACCACCAGCGATTTTTCCGGACCGATACGACTTAGGACCTTCAAGAAAAGAGCCTACTCATTTTAAAAGGCCGGCAACGCATCTGCAATTCCTCTGGTTCCCTGGTGTTGCAGTTGTTCATGGGCGGCGGTAGTCACTACCATCAGGTGAGCCGCATGCTCGTTGCCCCTCTCTTATAAAAAAAAAAAAGTATGAATGTGTAGCCCAAGGCTGCTGTGGATACGAATGAAAGTGGGCTTAAAGAAGTTGTTTGTGCTAGGGGTGTACGCCCCAGACATGTCTAAGCCCACTTATATCCGAGAGCAGTTTTGGGACATGGTAAGGATGGTGTTGATGAAATGTAAGGGAAATGAAAATATCATTATGTTAGGAGATTTTAATGGAAGGGTTGGGGTGAAGAGGTCTGGTTATGAAAGGATATTAGGAATGTTTGGCGATGAAAGTGTAAATGAGAATGGTGAAGACCTCCTCGCCGTATGTGAGGAAAAGAATATTTTTGTGACGAATACTTTCTTTCGCCATAAGAGGATTCACATGTATACATGGGAAAGAGGTGATGATAAACATGATAGATTTCATAATTGTGGATGAAAGAATGCGGAGCGCAGTGGTAGATACAAGAGTTTACCGGGGATCCAACGTAGGGACGGATCATTACCTGGTCTTATGCCGAATTAATGGTCTATTCAGGCGTTGGCGGCATCGGACATCTGTGTCTACCACTGCGTTACAGCGTATAAGAACAGAGAGGTTACAAGATGAAGGTGTGAAAGAGAAGTATAAATGTAGACTGAGGGAGAATATAAATGGTTTGAATGAAATATGTATGAATGATTTAGACCTGAAGACTGTATGGAATAATGTTAAGAAAGTTTTGGTGGATGCAGCCGGTGGCTATAGTATGTGGTGTAAGTAAGAGAACGAATGAAAGGAAAAATAATACGTTGTGGTGGGATAATGAGGTATGGATGGAAGTTGAAGCAAAGAAGAGAGCATGGCTAGAATTACTGCAACCAAAGCTGGTAATTCTGGCGGTATGAATGATGAGATTGAAAGAAAAAGGCAGACTTAGACTTATAAATAAGAGAGTAAAAGTTGTTGAAAGGAAAAGCAAGAAAGAACGGATAAGAATGATAGAAGGATATCTGATAACTTCCAGGCAAATATTAAAATGTTCTGTAAACTGGTAGGAACTGTTAGGAAATTCAAAACAGCCTAGAATGAATGCTATACGAGACGAGAATGGCTGTATGCTGAATGATGAAGTTTCAATTTAAAGAGATGGAAGGAATACTTTGAAAGCGTGTTTATGAGTGAAGGTCGTCTGAATTAAGTTAAAAGAAATTCCGAAAGAAGTGGAGAGGTAGGGAGATAAGTGTAGATGAAATAATGAAAGCAATCAAAAGCATGAAAGCAGGTAAGGCAGCCGGATATGATAGAGTATCACTCGAAATGCTAACGGCTGGAGAGGAGTGGTGGCAGGCCTGCTGTACACCTTGTTTAATTTATGTTGGGAACTGAAGCGGGTACCGGAAGACTGGTGCAAAGCCGTTATAGTCCCAATATATAAAGGAAAAGGTCACAGCAGGACTGTAAAACTACCGTGGTATCAGCTTGCTTAGCATTGTGGTAAACTGTATGCTAAGGTGTTAATTGAAAGAGTTATGGAAGAAACTGATGGAAAAATTTGGGTTGTGCAAGCTGGATTTAGAAAGGAATGGGGTGTACGGATCAAGTATTTTCCATGCGCATGATTGCGGAGAAGTTTTGGCCAAAACCAACCAAGTTTTTTCATGGACTTGAAAAGGCTTATGACAGAGTGGACAGGAATGTGTTATGGCAAACACTTAACTCATTTGGTTTGAGCGCTGGTATGATACAGGCATTGAAGTCTCTTTATAGGGACTCTAGTGCTTGTGTCAGGATCAACGGGGTCTACTCGGACTGGTTTGGCATCCAAAAAGGTGTCAGACAGGGCTGTGTAGCTTCCCCGTGGCTGTTTAACCTATTTATGGACAGTTGTTTGCAAACTTTGAAAGTTGAAGAATGTGGGTTGAGAATGGGTGAGTTAACCGTTAAATGCCTTTTGTACGCCGATGATCAAGTCATATTTGCATCGTCGGCGGCCGAGTTGCAATGATGGTTACTTTAATGAACCGATCATTAAAAGAAAGAGGTATGAAAGTGAACGCAAGTAAGACGAAAGTGATGGTTTTGAAAGAGAAGAAAGTAGAACGTTATGTGAAATAAGAATAGAAGGAGTTGATTGAGCAAGTGGATGAGTTTGTATATTTGGGATGTTTATTTAGTAGGGATGGTAGATATGATAAAGATATAGAACGACGAGTGAACGCAGGAAATAGAGTGAATGGGGCTCTACACGCTATTGTGAAGAGTCAGAATGTGTCAAAAAAGGCACGTTTGGCAATTCACAATGCTGTGTTAGTCCCTACTTTAATGTATGGTAGTGAATGTTGGGTGTGGCAGAAGAAGCATGAGAGTAGAATAAATGCTGTAAAATGCGGTCATTAAGGAGTATGTTAGGGCTGAATCTGAATGACAGGGTGAGAAATAGTGTGATAAGAGAAAAGTGTGGTTTGCAAGATGACGTTGTGACCAGGATTAAGAAAGGAATGCTTCGGTGGTTTGGTCATGTAGAAAGAATGAACGAAGAAAGAGTGACAAAGCAAATTTATGCTGCAGAAGTGAACGGCAGAGTCGGAAAGGGACGCCCTACGAAGGTTTATCGACCAAATTGGCGATATATTGAAATGGGCCAGATTAGGAGTACCCTTAACCGACGAGCGTGTATGCGTAGATATATGGATGTAAAGGAGGCGAGAGAGGTGTGCCAGGATCGTGCCAAGTGGAAGTCCGTTGTCTCTGCCTACCCCTCTGGGTGACAGGCGTGAGTGTTTATGTATGTATGTTATGTATATATTCGTGCAATCTTGTCCATTCTTTGTTTGTCTGGAAGAAATTGCTGTCAGCAATAAGACCGCCCATTGCATACTTCTTTTATATATATAATTTCTGTAATTTTTGTATGGTGTGAAATAAAGAATATTAAATAAATAAATATAAAATATTTCCAGTGTATGTGAACATGTATGCCAACATGAACATGTCTAAAGGCATTAAGTGTGGCCTTTGTATATTTTTGTAATGATGAATGCAATAAAGAATAAATAAATTAATAGAGCAGTGCGGCAGACTAAAATTGCTCCACAACTGTCAAAAATGAGATGATCCATGTGACTGAAACTTTAACTCAAAATGTTATCACTCAGACGAGCAATTAAGATATACGTTAAAGATCAACAATTCTAGTGCTGCGGTTAACAATTAATCCGAATTCTAATAAACTATGAGCCAAACAAAATACACCATATTATATGATTGGACATAGAAATAAGCATTATTGCACAAAATTACCGTCCTGGTTAGAATTCGAATTTGATAAACGCTAATCATTACTCTGGTATGTGAAATACTAAGCCACATTGTAGCTAATAAGACTTTTTGGAATATATGCTTAGTAATTTGCATGTCATATGGGAAATCACAGAACGTTCGAGAATCTTCGGGTCCCGTTACATCTACACAGTTTTCATAATCGTATTTGATTCCTTTAAGTAATATTAAATTTGTTTCTAAATTTCCATATGATGCCCATTCTCGGACATAGCGTATCAAATAATTAAATACTCGATGGTAGAAGCTGTTGTAATTTTTTTTAATTTTTGTTTTTTTTTTTTAATTGTTGTAGTTCTTCAAATTAGACTTTACATTTTATTAAAATTTTGATTATTTGACACATTTGAGTGGATTAGGGGATAGGGGTTTCACAACCTTATGGTTAATGTTTTTAAACATGAAAATAAAACAAAAAAAAAGTTAAATACACACAACTTGGCATTATACTAGTAAAAAAAAAAGAAAACTGAGTGTAATTCTAACTGAAAAATATCAAAATGTACGGTCGTGATACTATTGTCCTCCAGACCGAATTTCGGTCGCGGCGACCAGTCTCAACGGAGATTACCCAACTGCGAGGACAGGATTATGGTGCCCAAGTATACATACAAGCGCAGGTGCATTCTCTGTTCTCCACTCTCATAATCCGATGGGACAGTAATCCGACAAGGCCGAAGAGATATCAGGCGCTTTACGGCTTTACGTGCATTCTGAGGCACCGGGGTAAATCACCGCCAATTTCCTGACTCCGGGCAGCTATTGAGAATTTCTTAACAGAAAAACCCAATAACCGATTTTTGACCGACCCGAGATTCAAACTCATTCATGATCAGCAACTACTTTTACGACCACTAAACGAACAAGGCAATCATTGTCGTGATATAATCAACAGTATAAGAAAGAAAATAAGCTCATGTATATTGCGAACAAAGCAGCGTACCCGGTTGCAGTGCCAGACTGCCAAAGTTAGGAAGTAGACAGTATTTTTATTAGATTTCCCCGCTCGAGCCGACCCATTCGTGCTGCAGCCATAATATCCTGCAACGTGGCTCTACCACATCGTTATATTATAATTTCATGAAATAGCATTCTACATACAAAAGCACCATCAGAAACTCATGTTATTTACACTTTACTAATTTAGTATACTTGTTATTTATAATATTTTATAAACGATCACACAGTCCAATCAGGTAGAAATAGATGAAAGGATGGTACTTAACCAAATAGACTTCTAGGAGAAAAGGAGTCATCTAGTAAAAGCCTGTAGCCTCAATGTTTCTTTACTCCATGAACTTGGTGATGCCGTTAAAGCAACATTGTTTTTTATAAAATAAAAATGGCTAACAAACACACTCCACCCGATGATAGTAAATGGATGCTGTGGCCATTTATGCACGACAAATTTACATATACCTATGTACGCTTAAGAATCAAAATGTAGCTGCGTCACTCCTGAGGACTAAGATTGAATGCCTCGCTACCAATAAAAACCTCACCATACGAAGCGGTAGAATTAAGCTGATATTTTATTCTGTAAGAGCGTGTTCCCAGGTCGATTCTTGTTGTAACCAAAATATTGTAATATAGCATAACTTTTATTTTTTTTTTTTTCTTTAGAAAGTTATCTAAAAGAAATTACTTATAAACGAATAGGAAAGATTTGTATGAAATAAATGCTTAGGTGTCATCTAATGCGTGGTAACTTGTAAATTACAGACACAAACATTTTTGCAAAATGTCACGTTATGGTAAAGAATATAGTATCTATCACAAAATCTTATTTACGTTCAACTGGCGACGTGACTTGAATGAAAAAAAAATCTAAAGATTAATCCGAGACATAACACAGTTTCGTCCTCAAGTTGCTACGTGATCATAATCCTCGTTGTAAGTCTGAGATTGAGTAGAACAAGTGTCGCGCTCTTAAAAGCATTAAAGGCAAGCTTTTAGAGGATGGAACATGTTTTATTTTCTTTAAGGAAGTATAATAAATAATTTTGGGTCATGTCTATCTTATTACCATCGTATGATAATAACACATTTTTACGACAACTAGAGTACTTATTTCATGGTCTATCAAATAGTAGCATAGCTCATAGGGCTCATTAAAGCTTCATAATATCCTAATATTTAACATCAAATAGCTCTATCTCTCTCTTAATCTCAACGTGTCAGTATATCTATACATAATATTATAATAAATGTAAAGTTAAGTACCCCGCCGCGACTGCCTGTATGTACGTTCGCGTTAATCACTGAGACTACTGTAAGGGTTTTCATTTGCTTTTTACAAATAGATAGTATGATTAATGAGGATGAAATATATCATTCATGAAATTTTTTTTGCAAATTGAATAATATTGCGATATTTTTTTTGAAGTGAAAACTTCTTTAGTATCGTTGTGATTTGAAACTCGATGAAACGAGAAACGACAATAACAACAGACAAACGTATGCATGTATAGGATTTATCCTGCGGGAGAATGAGATAGAATACAGTGTAGTTATCGACAGTAGCCTAATGGCAGGGTGGGGAAAGCGAACTAAAATATTGTGGGTTCGAATCTGTCATTCGACTACTGTCCTGAACTATTCCTAATACAAGCATTGTCAGCGTACCAGTAGATTAATAATGTTAATAGTGTTTCCTATTATCACACTCTCCTCATTATGCGGTGCCTTAAAGATGGTTAAAATAAATTTTAACTGTTAAAATAAACAGTTAAAAAATTAACAAATTTATTTTATTAATATAATTATTCATATTGAATAAAATTATCATGTCCAATCCATACATAGCAATCCACGATTTCATAACTTAAGGCCATCTAGAGTCTATTTTACGTGACCTGCTTGAGAGTCAATCAGTTTTTGTTCGATAAAATGACTATCTCTAAAATGATTTAGATGGCGCTATTACAAAGCAAATTTTTATTATTATTTGTCCAAAATGAAGGATCGTAACATTTATTTGCTATAAAATTAAGCTTATATCTTATATTTTATGCCGCATTTGTGGTTGAAAATTATCATAATAAATAAACCATTCCTTTGAAATTTTATTTTTATTTAACCGTACGAAATAATATTTATAAGGCATAGGTGTAACGCTATTGGCTAAATTTAAAATATAATTGGGCAGTCATTTTAAAAGGTTAAAGAAGCATCTTAGGACACACCGTTTTTAGTAAGTAACACTTAGACATTATCCGATTAACTAAAAAGACTAATAAATCACTCACATAAACTATATAATTTCTGCACAGACTAATTCAATCGAACATAAATAAAATAAGAACGAGTAACGTAGTAAGGCTGAAATATCTCCTCATGATACTCTGCATTCGTCTTATTCTCTCAAAGCTTATGCTTCTTCTACACTACTCGCGAAGTAGATCGAAGTTGGACGAGGCGAATAGTGTAGAGAGGTACTTCGATTCGCTTCGTGCAACCTCGCATCGCCTCGGGCGACTTCCGATCGCTGTCGGTTTTTTGCGCCAGAGTCAAAGGACTTCGCGAAGTACCCCGAAGTTACACGAAGCGTCTCACTACACTACTCGGCGTACGCCAATTATGAATATTTTTTAATATAAAAATATTAAATATGTAGCTTTCTACATAATTATTTATTTAGTAAACGCATTGACGTCGTACTGTTCACACAATTAGGTACCTATAGCAGCTGCCTCTTGAATGTTATTTATGTTAAGGTTGCGGGAGACTCAAGATGACTGAGCTCTTCGCGAAGTAGCACAAGTGTGTAGTCACGTTCTTCGGACTGCGATCGACTTCGACGAGCACTTAGTCGAAGTTACTTCGCGAGTAGTGTAGAGGAGACTTTCGTTTTCTGAAGGTTTCACTTCAACAGCGTGTGAACTGCACATGTTTCTATTTCGATTATGTATAAGAGCTTCCATGGCATATGCTACATAAAATGATAAAGTTATATAAAAATAATTAATGCTGGAATTATGTTGAGTTATTTTTCTCAAAGAGTTCCTTAAAAAAGTATTAAGATTAACTCGAAATAACCAAAACGAAAACTTTACGAATACACGTAGTAAAACTTCAGTGCATGTGACAAGTTTGTCTAACAAAGTGCAAATCCTTACAACATTGATTATAATTATCGTTTTATTCATTTACTTTAGTTTAAAAAAGTCCTTATCATATACCATTTGTACTACTAGTTAAATATTTCAATATAAATGTTTTAATTGCTGCACGTACGTACGTAATTGAGACGATATACTCGAACTATACATAATATGTTCTTTGCTGGTGATAGCGGAGCGTTTAAGATATTAATATCAGCAAGATGTGGACCGACAGGTTATATATGTAACAAGATATACTTAGGCCGGTATTAGAAGACAATTTCGAGCTTAAACTCAAATTCAACAATGTCAAAATTTGATTACAGGCATCGTATAGGCTATGATACTATTTACACCAAAAATATAATAAACAAACTACTAATAAAATTTTGTCATTGTAAAGTTTGAGCTTAAACTCGAAATTGTTTCTGAATACCGGGCTTAGTGATACCCTTTCAAAGTCAGGGCGGATCCCTAGTAAATGTTCATTATATGAAGATTATACACCGACCATATCTGTATGAGAGAAAATATTTTTTTCTACCAGTAATTTAGAAGGTAAAATACATTAATAAAAACAAATCGAATACTAAATCACCTCCTTTTATGAAGTAGTATGTAGTAGCATAAGTGTTTGTAACATTAGAAAAATACCTAATAAGTCTGTCATTAAAATATTGGTACGAAAACAATTTTTTTATAACATCAGGTATGAGATAATATGGAACATAATATCAATTTGTTACTTGTTTATTTTGTATCATTTTAATTTAATTTTTAGTAATTACGTAATACAGCTGTTGTTTTTTCTGATTAACCCTAATGTCCGTTTTAGTGTTTTAGCACCTATCAAATTATAAGCACAAGTACAGAGTAACTCGCAGATAATGCCAAAAAGGCATTAAGTCCGCCCTTTATAATCCTTATAATAATGTGTTCACATATTTAAGTTTAAATAAATAAATGAATAATATATTTAAAATACACCTTCTATTATAAATATCAGTTGTATTTTCGTAAATCTGGAAGAGATTATTGTACATGTTTTATAATAACCACACATTTAAAACTGATTCAGTTAAAGGTTCTTAAAGTTGTTAAAACTATGATAGTGCACTTTAGTATTATTTTAAATATAAATATAACGAAGGCATTAGGCCCATATTCTGGCTAAGGCCTCAGCTCAAATTGAATTTCGCCCCACTTCCCCGCGCCAATCGTTCGCATACTCACGGCTCGCGGTCACGCGGGAACACGAGGTCAAAGGATTTTGTTAGAGTAAAATAAACTATTATCGGACGAGCACTAAGTAATAACATTTTCAGTCATAATTTAATATTAACTTGTCATTAAATGAACATAAAATTATATGTCGCAGATTTAATTTCATTGTACTAGAACTTTAGCTGTATTCTCATAGTTAAATTTCTAGTATAAGTTGACCTTCATTGTACGGAAAGCTATACAATGCGAGATCAGCTTATACTGAAAAGCTCTTATAGTGAAAGGATCCACCCATTGTTGGTTTAGTAGTAAGTTTGAGTTTTATAGTTTTCGCCGTGTATGTATATAATGTGACAGCCGTTTACGTATGTAATTATGTTGGTAGTAGGTCTATGCAAGTACCTACATATACATACCTATAAGAAATTTTGCAAACCGATTCTAAACCACTGCATAAATTCTACTGCTACAAAAACTAGTCAAGAGCGAATCACCATTGCACTGAAAGTTCTGTAGGTAGGTACATTGGCTTGGTAGTAAGTTTACGCTTTGCATTTTACAATCTTATAAACTTATAACAATATAGTTTTCGCCTGTGGTCATATACATAAAATTATTTTGTCCGTGCAGTTGGGGTCATAAACCAGCTCGCCTCAGCCCGGCTAGGGCGGTGAGCATGTTGCGCGGGCGCAACGCCATTATCGATAACAACAAATGAATCATCAAAGGCAGGTACACGGCGGCGGTGCGGTATAAAGGGTGGTGCGACATTGTTATGTTATGAGTCATTTGTTTTCCATTATTACCCCGCCTAATACCTGCAAATTAGTGCAATGATAATTTAGTACATATATCGAAGAGAATTTGTTTTGCGCATTCTGCTCTATGAATTTTTTAGTGACACAATGGTTACCTTTGTTTTGTACCAAACGGCAGAATTTATTCAAAATAATATTTTGCCTGTTGGTACCAATATACCACACAAGTACTTGTTGTTATCAACAATGTTTTAACATTTTCACTTCACTTTTAATAAATACGTTGTTTTATCTATTTTTTCATTTTATCACTAACCCACATAATGACAAAACTAAATACACTATCGATAACGCTTATCGACAACAATAATACGCATCACTATGCTCGCCCCTAAGGCCCGTGAGTAGGAGAGAGAGCGAATACTCCGATGATTTATGACCCAAACTGCACGGACAAATCATTCTAGTATAGGTACTTTTACTGCTATATATATATATATATATATATATATATATATATATATATATATATATATATATATATATATATATATATATATATATATATATAAATAAATTAATATAAATTAATCGTGATTTTAGGACAAAGTTTGTATAAATATAAGATGGATAGGTAGGTAGGGCTGGGTAGCTAGATAGGTATGAATGAAATTAAATGAATGATTTTATTCAATATAGATTGTATAATACTTATTGAAAGTCATTTTTAATTTACCACTGATTCGCAAAAACCCTCTGTCCTGGGAAGAACCAGCAAGAAACCAAGGGACTTTTTTAAACATATTTAAATTTACAATAAATTTATTATGTTACAATTTTGAATGAATTTTATAGAACCAGCATGGTGGCGATCACCTAATTCTCAGGGGTTATTTATATATTCATTTATATTATAATAACCTATAATAATTTAGCTAAAGCTAAAATATCAAGGTACGTCAGTACCAATAGGTTCATAATTTTTATGTATGTAGAGGTAGCACTATAGTCGTATAAGTTTTTTTTTAAAAGTTACCCCACACTCAGGATTTTCTCCTGTATTATGGTGGCAGTTTACAAATATAAATTCACAAGGACAAACATCCAGATACTTGTTCTGCGTGGTTCGAACCCACGGACCAGCGCAGCAACTCATTGCTAAGCCTGTGCGCCACTGGTAACGATAAAGTAAGGACGGATAAGTTACAGTTTTATTTTTATAGTTAGATAGGTAGGTACTTACCGAACACACTTATATTTTTTATTACTATGTTGGCTTCTGCACTTCGGGTCGTGGGTTCGATTCCCATACGGAACAAATATTTTTATGGCTCATAGATAGTGTAGAAAAATTTGTGTTTGTAATCGCATTGTCTCTGATTCAGGAGAAATCTGGTAGGGCAACGTTATAAAAACAATTACTACATAGATACCTATATTTTGTTGTATATTGTCAAAACATAAACAAACCTATTTAGGTAACATTTTATCTTTTATTTTTATAAAAGTTGCCCCACGCTCGATTTCTCCTGAATCGTGGATTGTGTTTACAAACACAAAATTCACATACAGAAACACCTGTGACTAGTAGTGCAGCAACCAATCGCTTAGCCACTGCACCAAACGTGTCATATGCTAAATTTCTACATATTTGTAATCACTAATACTGTAAGTAGATAGGTCGGTAGATACTTACTTCACTACGTTTATCATACGTTTCTTTACGCCAACCCAGTCGCTTCTTATTTTTATTACGCTTATATCCCATTGCGCCAACACTATGAACCTAAGTATCTATTTCAATATTTTAATTTTACGTCGTCCTGTTGCAATGTGTGTTCTGAGCGCAAGCGACACAGCTCTCACGTTCGAAAGCCGAAGCGAGAGTGAGCGGCGGTGCCGGCAGGGAACAAGCTTTAAAACGACGATAGTTTAGGTAATTTCTTTTTACGGTGAAAATAATGATAATTAAAAAAGTAAAAACATAAGCCCTGCTTTATAGTTAGTTCAGTTAGTATGCAAAGTTTCATGATCTAATTTGAAATATTTTTGAAAACCAGCGGTTTATTTTTCGGTTTGAGGTAACTTTGGATTTTTTTCTATCGAGAAAATTTTATGGAATCCTGTTTTCGTCTAACATAGTACTTAACATTAATCCTCAACTTCACCATATATGTATTTCAAAATCAATGCCGCAGTATTTTCGGCATAACGGAGGATCATGCTAAGCCATTTGAGGTAGTATAGGCCCTTAAGTGAACTATAAAGAATATTACTGCGTAAGGACTAAGCGCACGGCACGTTAAAATGACGTCACTAAAATAGTCCTAAATGGTATTCTTTAATTTTGTTTCCAATTGCCTCAATGTTCGGCGAAGACGAAACGATAGTCGTCTTTTAAACGGGCCACACCGATCACGCCGATCACATCGTAGTCCAATTTAGTTCTAGTAGATAGCGCTAGTTATTTAATACTAAAAACGCATTAAGAAAATGTTCGGAAGACCGTATCTTTACTTTTAAATCAATGATAATAACTAAAATCGTTCTTTTTCGATACGATTGTCGCAAAGTAAGGTCTTAGCTCGTTAATCCACTGTAAATCTTGAATTTTATTTGAAATGGTATTTTCATTAATTTGCATAGGCTTAATCTGTAAAAAAATCGTTACTCGAACATCTGATGGATTTACATTATCGGTCTTATATTAAGTGCTTTCTCATTTAAGGCCGTGAAAAGTTTTTAGTTGTGATTAAATATAATTTTGCTTTAAAAAATTATAATAATGGTCTCGTTACTAAATTTAAACCAAAATAATAATTAAAATACAGATGTAAATTAGGTTAACTGCGAATTTATGCGCAATGGCTTACCAATGAGTTGCAGAAAAAAGCGCAGAACATAATGTATTTATATGGCCTATAAATTATTGTTCCGGGTCTGGATGTTTGTCCTTGTGTAAATTTATGTAAGTAAGAGTAACCTGCCTCTACGATACATGAGAAAGTCCTAGCTTAGGGGTAACGTTTTCAAAAAAGAAATAATAAAATTGGAAATATTCTTAACCCTAGAACCCAACACCATCCGGTGTACTTGTTATTCCTACACAGGGGTGCTGAGGTACCCCATACTAAAATATATGTATCCTTTAAAATAAAAACCAATCAGTGAAACTATTACTTTATTATGAAATAGTAGCAAATTGAAGTTACAAACCAGTCTCAAAATCTAAATGTAATACGAATTTGAGCATTTTCACAGACTTTCATCCATTGCTCCATACAAATAGTTATTTTACGCGTATGGTACGTCGTCTTGCTTTTTCTATTCTTAATTCTTGGGAAAAATTTATATCAAACCTTATGTATAATGTACAAGAACGGAATTTTGATTAGCCATAGTTTTTTTTAAGGAAAGCTATAACTGACTATTTTATATCCCTCCTCAAATTTGGTTTTTAAAAGCTTAACTCCAAATGTTTCTTGACGAGCACTAAATGTATTTTTTTTTTAAATATGCGTCAAAACTTTTTCCGGCTAATTATTTGCTCTTGAAATGATTTCCCATCACACGCAAAATTTGATTCGTTAAGCAATGTTTTTGGTTGGTTTTGAAATGGTTTTTCACTACTCCATCTCCATTTATGTTCGTTATTCATTCCTTTTACAAAAATATTTTTTTAAATTATGGATTTCATATATTTTTAATAACTTCATTAATAAAAAATAAAGTCATATAAAGAATTCCATCAAAATATAATAATACATTAAATAAACGGGGAAAACTATAATACATAAGAAAATAAAAATACAAATAGTATTTCTACACTGCGGTGCTGAGGTACCAATCGTCAATCGTTGACACCTCCAGACAGCACGACTGTCGACGCTTGTCCGATTAATTAATAGTGGACGATACTAAACTAAAATACACGAAAGCTCAAATATATAGGTATAGCATAAACAGAATTATTTACAAAACAAAAGTCACTGAGGTGAGCCTGAGCACCCCATGTAGTGTTCTAGGTTAATAATATTTAAAATACTATATTTATACTATACCTTGTAATGAATATGGTGATGATATATTCTATAGTACATATAAATGAGTTTTGATAGCTCAGAATGGGTAATTTTTTATGAATAAGGGTGACAAACGAGCACACCAGTTCACCTGATGGTAAGTAGATATTGTGTCACATAGCTATCCTCGATTAAGTATCAATATGCAGATGCGCTGTCCCCCCTGAGGACTGAGATGGAATGCCTTGTATCCAATAAAAAAGGGTCTCCGGTTCTCTACGCTCACCATATAGGAAATACAGCAGCATTAAGCTGCTTTTTTACGCTGGTGTTCTGTGAAAGCGTGGTCCTTCCCCGGATAATCCTTCCTATCGGTAAAGTCAATCATCAGATCGGTAAAGTCTAATGGTGGACGACATGTACTTATTCTGTTGTAGGGAGGAATTTCTCTTTGTCGACACGCTCGGCAGGTAAATAACGACCGGAATACCAGACGTCTTGCACATTTGATGCTGCTGTCCGTCTTCTATTTGGGCATTTTACATCCTGCATACTTCCATATATCAGAAGCGATAAGATTCTACTTGGGCTTACCATAGTCACCTTACCTTTGGGACGGAATCGGGTGATGAAGATGAAGAGAACCCTTATGCCACCACCACATGGCCGTCAGGAAGGGAGCTTTCCTTGAGTAAACAGAGTTCGCTCCTTGCTGACACCTCTAAAATAGTCAATTATAGTTTTGAGAGCTGATTGAAAACGTACACAACGGTCAACGGAAATAATCACGGGATAATTTTAACTTAAGATATACTTAAAATAGTTTCGAATACATTGGTAATTTTCTATCAGGGCAGTGCGCCGAACTATTTTCTGCGTCAAAACCCAGAATAAAAAAAAATCAGGCACTCATCTGATGGTAAGTGGTCTAGGTGTCCATCGATCCATTCTCGATTTTTTTTATTTTAATAGGTAAACTGTACGATTAATTTTCGATAAATTATCGAGATGTAGATGCGTTGTTTGCGCTACTTGCAACTACCGTCTAACGCTTAGGATTTTTATTGTTATCCAATTAGAGTACTGCAATGTTCATTGCTGGGTTTTCCTATCTACCGCCTTTACGTCCAGCATGTGCACTAGTGTGTAAAGACTTTAAGAAGCCTGAATGACCTTGACGAAACGGCAACCGCAGAGATTTTAGCCGACGTCAACACCGTCTAGCGACTACGTTCTGTATTACTTAGAAAAGTGCAAAGATTAACAGACTGCAGAGGTGACAAGTATATAAGTGATTTACTGCCAATTATGCTTGCGCGTCACTGAGAGTTATGTCGCGCTTAAGCATCTTCAATTACATTGCACGATGTGGTGCTGTAGCTTTGTCCGGTAGGCATCACGAGTTATCAAGTGTTTAAGTTTTAAGTACGAAAGAGTTTTTATTATATTCGTTGAATCATATTTATTTGTGTCGCATTAGTAGCTATGGTTCTAAGCGCTCACTGTAAATTTCACCCGGGTTTGATCCCCGGCAGCACCAATAAAAATTTTAATTGCAGTTTTAAGTGCTGACTTAGTACGTGCTCGGCGGTGAAGGAAAACATCGTGAGAAAACCTGCATATGTCAGAGGAATAAGAAAATAAAAATTCGAAGACATGTAAAGTTCGTCAACACGTATTTTGCGGCTGATATTTCCTTGCCCTAACCCTCTCAGAAGTAAGGGGAGGCCTGTACCCAGCAGAGGGACTTACATAGACTGTTACTTTACTTTTGTATCGTATACATATGCAATATTCATATTTGTTTCAGATACAGAAGGGTACCTAATGCTGACAAAAATATCATGTGGAGGCCACGAGAACGTAAAACATCTTTATACCTAGATAAAATAATCTAGTGATTGTCAGTCATTTCATACGCCACATTTTCTATAGAGTTTAGAACGTTTCAGATAGCGCAAAAATAATACAAAATATTATGGGAATGATTTATTAATAATATATACATAGGTAATTATAATAAAAATAATGAACAAGCTGCAAGGTTCAACTGATAGTGTTTCTTGTAAACAAAAACAGCAATTTTACAGCAAATTGTAAAATTGCTGTTCTCATTTTTATCAATGGTGAATTGATTATTTAATTAAATTAGCACATGGCGTATTTGGCCTTCTACTTAAAACTCGGCAGAAATTTGAAAAGAGATATTTTGTCTGTTCTTAATTCTCTTGTGTACAATACTTTTCACAGAAGTATTGTTTACAACTGGCGTGGTTTCCAAAAGCATGACTAAGTGTCAGCTCTATATCGTCAATCAGATCCTGAACTTTTTTGACATTTATTTTTGTGTCTTTTTGTTATATCTTGTAAATTTTTAAAAACTGACACAAACTCATTATTTTATTATTTGTTATATTTTGTTCTGTAACGTTGGGTATCTTGGATAAGCATGCGGTTCACCTGATGTTAAGTGACTACCGCCGCCCATGAACAACTGCAACACTAGGGGAATTGCAGATGCGTTGCCGGCCTTTTAAAAAGGAGTAGGCTCTTTTCTTGAAGGTCCCTAAGTCGTATCGGTCCGGAAAATCGCTGGTGGTAATCGGTTCCATAAGGAAGTTGTGCGATGAAGAAAACATCTTCTAAATTGCACAGTGGTGGACCACCAATCATCCAGATGGTATGGATATACACGATAGGCCAGTAATTGGACGGATCAGAGCGGTTACCTTTTAGGGATTGGGTCACGAAAGCTGTCTTCCATGAATTGGGACAACGCCTAGGGAGTAGGAGTATCGAAAAGTCGCGTTAGAATCGGTGCCAACTCTGAGCGCACGTCCTCTCAGCACAATTGGCGGGATTCCATCAGGCCCACTCGACTTGTGGATGTCTAGGGAGAGGTGCTTTGCGTACTGAGCACTGTGTGAATCGCACATCAGGCATAGAGCACCACACTGCGGGATGGTCGGCGGTGTGTTCCCCTGTCATCAAGAGTCGAGTTGGACGCAAGGGAGTTTAAAGGTCGGCTTTCTTTGCGTGGGCCAGTGAGTCATCCTCCTGTGCAGAGATGGTAGTGATGGCTTACAGAAATTCCTTGGACAGCCTTGGCAAGAGACCAGAATGCACGGGTTCCCGAAGGAAGGCGAACTAGTTTCTCGCCAATTCTGCCCATGTGCTCTGACTTTGCCTTGGCAATAACTCTTTGAAGGACCTGAGGCGAAGTTATACTCTTTGCATGCTGGTGTTTACATCCCGAGCCGCCGAATCCTCAGCCCAGGCCTGATAACACTCCTCTTACTGCGTAATTCAGTCTTACAGGAGCGACTAACCAGGCAGTTGTGATCTGCCACCGATGGGTACCACAGATGATGGAATAAATAGTTCCATTCCCCAGCATCACATCGGTGACAGAGTCAGCAACAGCGCTGGGATCATCCGGGAGAAGCAAACCCGCCCCATGGGTAGGATGCAAAGAAAGACCGCATTCTTCCCAATCCGCCGACCTGTAATGCCAACACGGCGGCAACCTGCAGAACGCAACCGCGAGGAGAGCGTGAGTGACACCACACCCGGATCAGACAATGGTCCGAAGAGCCAAGAGGGCATCGACGGAAACCTGATATCCGTCCGGATGAGAGGTCAGCAGAAGGTCCAATAGGGAAGGTGTATGATCCTCCATATCTGGAATCCGCGTAGGCGAAGTAACCAGTTGTATCAGACCATATGCCAAGGCAAAGTCATAAACAGATCTCCCCGCATGATCGGTTAAACGAATCGAGCCATTCAACGTGGTGGGCGCAAAATCGCTGTATCACGATCTCTACGGATGGGATCTCTTGTAGCAAGAAATCTGTAGCCATTTGGACGTGGTCAATGAGTCGGTATGTGTCGGCATTACCGCTATGGGACCTATACAGGCACCCGTAGACGCGGGATGGTTGTCGCTGTCTACGCGCAGCCATAGGATGGACAGGTCCGTACCTTCAAGACTGCCGAGGCGTCGAGAACAGATATTCTCTCTGACGTATATGGAACTCCGGCCCGGGGCACAAAGAAGTGTTCTAATTTGTACCCGGGTAGGAGAGGTACGAAGTATCACCCAGAGAGGACACCTGCGTCTCGGTCAAAAAGAGTAAGGCCGGCTTCGCCGTCTCAAGATGGTAGTGGATGGCGTTAAGGTTCGAGTGAAGTCCCCTGATGTTGCAGGATGTTATATAGGTACTGAGTAACCGTCAGTTACTAAGTGGCTATAAAGCAATATATGTATTTATAGACACACAGATCTACATTTTTTAATTTTATTTATTTAGATTTTTTGAATTTTGATAAATTTTTTGAAATCTGGTAAAATTAATTCTTTTTCCGTACCATTTTATGGGCCTGGGTATAGCGCCAGTTGTGCTCTTTGGTTGAAGTTATTTTTTATTTTATGCACAATTGCAGACAAAAAAAAATTTAAAACAAGATTTTACCTCTTCTCCTTCTAATAATAGCTCCTGCATCTGACACGGCGGAATAGTTTCTTCTATAAGACCATTTACAATAACAATTTTTGTTAACAGTTATGAGTGTAACATTTTTATCAGCTGCTTTATTATCATAGTGCCTTGAGCAACACTTTGCCGGGTTCTATACAGAAAATATCCGCGTTTGTGCTTTTTCAGATATTTTTTGATGACGTTAATTTTACAAATATTCAAAAAAATATTTACAGCAAATTACATCAAGCACTCCACACTTTTTTATAATAAAATGATTTGTTTATGTTAATCACTATTTTCTTATTTTAAACTAATTGAAAATTATTTCCTACTTTTTAGTTCGGTTATCTACAAAAGCGTATTTATTTAGTTTTTTAAACTACAAAAGCGTGTTTTTTTGGACCGAAGTTCTTTTACGCGACTTACAGTAGATTGAACAGAACGACTTACAGTAGACTGGCAGAAATCGTAGTTGTTTTATGAATTATTCGCAAATGCTGAGGATCCTGGCAATGGTAATGGGACAATCTACTTAAATTGTGCGAAGTTTCAAATTAATGTGACGTTTTGAAGGGGATGAAAATCACATTCAAAAATTCCGTTACGTAGATACATATCAAGCTAATAAAAGCGTGTTAAAAATGATGCTGGCTTTGGTATTTCTAAATTGAAATAATTCGTGGGCGTAGTGCTGCAGAAAACTGTTCCAAATATGAATGGCCGCTTCAAATGAATATAATACCTGCCATGTTATACCTATTTACATAGAAACTTTAATTATCATCTGCATAAAATTCTAAATATCACTTTTTACACAAGAAAGTAAACTTTGAGATCAGTCCATCTTGTTTTTCTCTAATTAAGTGAATAGTTAAACAAATCAAGAGGTCCGTGATTTAAAATTTCTTGCAGCTTTTTATATAAAAGCACGACCTTATCATAAAATGTTAGTTAATATTTAGCGATCTGATCTGAAAACTTTTATGTGTGCCAGTCATACATTAATGATGATATTTGGGTCATGATACTGGAAATAGTCTCTTGAATATTTTATAATACAATTCTCTTCAGTATACATAATCTTCAGTATGATTGGATACGATACGTGTGTATGAATTTTATAAGTCTATGCTATTTTTGATGAAAATTATTATTGCAGATAAAAGACCTTCACATTTATTTTAGTCTTGAATTTAAGTAAAGAAAATAAAAATTTGAATTTTTTAAGAAGTTTTATCGGTAGCCTTCTTTTTACATAAAAATCTTGTAATGAACTTAGTCGTGTTTCTTTGAAACTGACAAGGTTTGTTTTACCCAAAACTAAGAATGACGCTAATGAAACGACGTAAAAATTAGGTAGGATAGGTTTCGTTTTTGCAAAATGTCCCGTTAATGGCTCTTTATAACTGATCTTCAAATGTAAAACACCAACTGAAAATCAAATAATTATTGGTAGGTTTTTTTTTAAATTCATTGAACATTTTAAGATTGTGTTAAAGCTCCACTGATAAAAAAAAAACAAATATATATTATATTATAGTTGTTGACGAAAATAAGGTACCTATTTATACATCGCATCCCACCAAGAATTTCTAATGAAAGCAAAACTGTAATAATAACTGTAAACATTAAATTCAATAACAAAATAATGAAAACATTTTTAAATTTTATACAAACATTATTACAACATTTAACCGTAATAAAATAGACAAGATAGTCTTCGGCATGAAAGTAGAAATAAATATTTTCGATTATTTTTGCAATACCTTAACAGCCGGGTCAGCGCGCGATTCAGACCGTCTAGAGACGCTAAATTTCAGCGAGCACTGCCAAATTCAATATGAGTGACAGAAAAAATAATACTTGGTATAGAAGGGCAAAATAAATTATTTAAATTAAAGTAAAATCACTTTAATAAAAATCAAAATAGCCCAATAGCTTTATTAACATGTGACACATAATTGTACTTATTTATGGAAATCTGAGAAAGTTGAAAATTTTGGTATTTTCAGTAACTACTTAGAGCCATGCTGCAGCTATATTAATAGTATAGTTGTAGCACGAATGGGTCGGCTCGACCGGGGAAGGACCACGCTCTCACAGAATACCAGCGTAAAATAGCAGCTTAATGCTGCTGTGTTTCGTATGGTGAGTGTAGAGAACCGAAGACCCTTTTTACTGGAAAAGAGGCATTCTATAATGTAAGTATTTATTTTATTTTAATTTATTTATTCAGGAACAGCAAACAGCTTCAAAATACAGTAATATCTTAAATACAATAACATGATGTATTCACAATGATGTAGCCCACAACGCTATCCACATATTACTTACAATGTTAATTAAATTGTCGTGGATGCTGAATAAAAACTTAATAACTAAAAACTAAAGAAAAAAGGCGCCATAATAATATTATTTTAACATTATTAGTTTTTCAAATACAGATTTTTTAAAAGCAAGAACATTCGGTGTAAACAAATCTATGTTACCATCATTGAAAACTCGTTAAAGAAATGCATCATACGCGAACTGGCGCACGCAAGCCGGTATTTGTACGACATTTACTGACGGCGAACAAGTTACGAGTGCGCACAGCTCGTAAATGAGCACTTCTAGGAACTACGAAATTTAAATTGGAAACTAACTGAGTACTGCTAAATTTGTTGTTGACTATTTTATACAATGTTATGGCTTCAAGATATTTACGTCTACATTCAAGCGACAAAACACCAAACTCTCTCAGCAATGGGATTCGAGACAAGTAAGATTTATGGCATCTATAGTACATGGCACGCAAAAACTTATTTTGGACTTTCTCAATAGCTTCTTTGTATACTTTTTAGTAGGGATTCCATATAGGTACAGCATATTCAAGCTGGAAATGAACAAGAGTTTTATAGAGGTATAAGTATGTGGTTGTTCGTTTGAAGTCAGTAGAAGATCTCATTACGAACCCCTACATTTTAAAAGCTTGTTTGACTATTTTATCAATTTGGATGCTTAGTTGTAGCTTAGAGTCCAACTGAATCCCCAAATCCCTTAAGTCTGTCACTCTGGTCAAGGACTTTTTACAGAGGATGTAATTAAAATGGACGATATTTTTCTTTTTTGTAAAGTTTATATATTGAAATTTCGGAATGCTCAATTGTAATTTATTAATGTTGCAATATGTAGTCAATTTATTAAGGTCGCTTTGGAAAGATATACAGTCTTCTATATTTTTAATAGTTTTGTAGGCTTTAAGGTCAAAGGCATATAATAGAAAATTGGAGTTAAGAAAACATTTGTCTATATCATTAATAAAAATAATAAATAACAATGGTCCAAGAATGGATCCTTGAGGAACGCCATATGTAACCAAAACGTCCCTCGACTGATATCCATTTACTACAACTTTTTGGGAACGGTTTTGAATATAGGATGCAAACGAGCGCAGCAAATTACCACGAATGCCGTTGAATGCAATCTTGTTAAGAAGAATCGCTTGATCCACCTTGTCGAAAGCTTTCTTAAAATCTGTATATACAGCATTTACTTGAAAGCCGTCATCAACTCTTGCAAATAAATTATTCGTATAGGTAAGTAGATTACTAGTAGTAGATCTATGTTAAACGAAACCATGTTGTTCTTCAATGATAGCCTTGTGTAGAATCGGGTAAATTTGGTTGTGGACTAATTTTTCGAGGACCTTCGACAAGACGGAGAGAATAGAGATGGGGCGATACTGTTCAACGTCATGTTTTGACCCACTTTTATGAACTTGAGTTACATTTGCGTGTTTCCACCTCCTAGGAAAAACACCCTCTAATATACACTTATTATAAATAATATGCAAATGCTTATACATATTTCCAGCAGTTTGTTTGAAAAAGAGTGGAGGAAGGCCATCTGGACCAGGACCCTTGGAAGTGTCTAAATTTTTGAGTTCATTTAGAATTTCAGTTTCAGTGAAGTAAAGATTAGAAATTAAAATATCGTGACTAGAGGTACAGGTGAAGGCTGCCAATGCGAAAGAGAAGGGGGAGAGGGCTCAAATACTGATTGAAAGAAGTCAGAGAACATGTTACAGACCGTCTCGGGGTTGCTAGATTCAAGGTTATGGTAATGCAAAGTAGACGGAATTTTAGTTTCAGTTTTGCAACTCGATACATAGGTCCAAAAGTGTTGTATATTTTTAGTTATATGTTTCTCTACAGTGTCCATATACAAGTACCTACGATAGCGTTGTTTGCATTGGATTTTGAAGGTACTTCTATATTGGGAAAATTGTACGTAGTCACTTGGGTTTTTATATTTCTTCCACTTAGTCCAGGCTTTTTGTTTACATTTAGATGTTTTATTCAGTGGACGTGAAAACCAGACAGGAAATCCTCCGGAGCGAGAACTAGAACATCGTGCATGTTGTTTTATGATGTCATCTATGGTCTTATAAAAGGTTTGCTTCCTGGAAGCGTTTGTAGTAGTTCTGTCAAAAGAGTCAATCGTTTTGGGCCCACTAGAAATTTTCGCGACCCTTAATGGTATTATATACAAAAAAGATACCAATTTATTATTGTAAATAGTATAAAGATTATATGAAAATCTAGACGGAATCAAGAAATCTGAAAGAATTGTTTTGATATTTGTGTTCATGTCATTGGTTCAGATAACGTAATATTAAAATAAATTGTAGTAGAGATGTTCCAACTGGAGAAACTCGACTCGAGTTAACTCGAGTGAATTTCACGTAACTCGAATAGTACTCGAGTTACGCAACTCGAATTATGGAACGAAGCTGTGTCAGTTTGTTACAAATTATTTTATATTTGTTCCTCCATCCAAGATAATTATTATTACTTAACTTAATAGGTAGTTATATTTTATTGGTTTGCGTATAGACAATTTAATAAAATAATATCACTCTAACTTTATGACGTAGCCTATAATTAATGTTATTATATCAATAAATTCTTCGAATTAGTAAGTCGAGTTCATCACTAAATTGTACACACAGACACTGCATTGACCGTAAGATAAAGATACGACTTGAGTAGAATTTTGTGACCTCGAGTCACCGGGTTTTATCATGTCACTGTAGTTGTACTCGAGTTTTTGAGTTATGCGAATTAACTATTTACAGTCCCTGCATCGATTGAACTTTATCACTCGAGTTGAGGATGGCGATTACCTTAGTTAAAGCATTTTAAATAGGTACCTTTATTAAATAAGTAATATGTGCCAATATGAAATAAAATACAAATATTTATTATTTATTTATTTATTTGTAGTATTTTGTTTCTTTTATTTTCATGTGTGTAATATGTGTAGTATTTCAAAATCTATAAACTGATTTTCGCGTATCTTACAAATCGCTTCCATTTTTCAAAATAATGCCACACTGACGATTTTGTTTTGTTGTTTCATTGTTATCATTCATACTTTAAACAAACAAGTATATTTAAATCACTTTTTATGTTATGCACTACTTATACGATGTAACAAAGAAATAAAAGATAGCACAATCACGATATTATAAATCAAACTAAGTTCATATTTGACTACAACATGACAGATGCAAGTTTCACGCCCGCGGCGCATTATACTATATGAATTAGTTGATTAAATGATAGAATTAATGAATTAGTGAACTGACATATTATATCTAGCGCTCTACGAATCCACACGGTGCGTCGAATTGACTCCGTAACTCGAGTGCAAGCGGACTCGAGTAAAATTTTTTTCACTCGAGTACCGAGTTACAGATTCATTCCTCGATTCAATCGAGTGAAAACAGATTTCGAGTTGCATCACTACTCTAAGAATAAGGTCTGTGCTTAATTGTTATATACTTTCAAATAATTTTTGTAGCAAACTAGTAAAATTAGTTAATAGCAAAAAGTTTATACTTGTTTGTTTTCAAGACAATAAAATAAATATCGTCTCATCGATGCACAAGTGTATAACATAATATGGATAATATCATTTTGGCTTTAATTGTGTTTGGGTATGATAACTAGTCAGTTAATATATTTTAAAACAAAGTTTACACACTGCACTTTTACTAATCAAATCAAAACATATTAAAACAAAGTCTTGACACCGCACTCTCTGTCTGTCTTCCACTATTATTAGACTGCTTTGGAAATAATTACAACAATATATGCAGTGGCATTTTACTTTGTGTTTTATCCTTATACAACCAGTTCAAAACAGCTTTCTTACTATATAGCATTTAAAGCTAATATTATAAATAACATATTATCCGTTATTCATCTTGCCTTTAATCATATTTATTTAATTGTAATGGTGTTAGTGATGTATATTCACTAATCAATTAATACCTGTAAAACATAGTCTCCACACCACGTTTGTTTGTCTGTGCACTGTTTGCCGGAACTGCTAAAAGGATTTTCCATCTATCTTAAATCTTAAAATATCTGTAATTGCTGAATGTACCTACAACTTTGTTTAATACTATTAATTATTAAGCTATTCTATTCTATATACACTATTCTAACTCATAATATCGGTGAAAACTACTAGAAAATCGCTTTTAGTTTGTTTTGTTATTATGATATTCATATTTTAATTTTCATTTCTCAGAATTCCCGTTAAATGCGATAAAACTAATATTAATTTTGTAATCTATAGATTATAAGGAATAAATCAACATACATTTCATTGAGGTTCACTAAAATTCGTAGGGCCCATTCTCCATACAAAAGAAACTGTCTCCTTTGTGTTTTCAAGCTTAGAATTAATGAGGACACAATCTGCTTTATGGAAGTTATACTTGATTAGAGGGCGCCTTTTCATTGGTTTATACGTCTGATGCATGTCTGTAATCGCAATAAAAGGCAGTAGTGGATCCGTTGAGGCTCTAATAGTAGATGAGGTGTTAGAGATGAAAGGATTATAGGTATTATAAGAATTAAAGATTCCATTATATTGCGATGCATTTAGAAATGCCTGTTTGTTGGTAGCTAACCGGTCTCTCTCACATCTGTAAACTACGTACCTCTGATCTATAAATTCACCGTTGCCAATGTCTGGAAGCAGCCAGGTCTTAGTAAGTACAATAACATCGTAATTATTAGATAAGATATTCATGTAAAGTACTTTTAATTTGGTCCTTATACCTCTAGAATTTTCATAATGAATACTAAGATGATTTGTTAGTCGTGTTATTCATTTAAAAAAGAGCATTGTATTATGTTAGTTTTGCTAAGATAGTGTTGAGTGTGAACCCAAGCTATTTTTAGCATACATTTGTGCCTTATTGTACAGTAGAAATCCAGATTGTAATGGTTAGTATCTGATGAGAATAAGATTTGTGTTATAATTTTAAAATTAAAAAATAGTGAGAAATATTCCTAATTCTCAAACAGACGGGTAAGTCGCTCATTTGTTCTTTTAAGCAAGTATTGAGAAAACCGCAGTCATTGCTGATGATAAAATTGATCAAATACATAAAAAGGTAATAAACGTTATAAATATAATTACGACTAGACTTATCGAATTAGTACAGTCACTTCTTTTTAGTGATTCGAAGTTTTTTGAGGTCGTCTTCTCCTCAGATGACCAGTGCTGGACTGTCTTCTTTCTCTCTAACAAGAATGGCTGAGTTTTTGATCCAGGAATACTTGTAGTGTAGTTCCTTTGTAACCTCCCGACATTTACGAAATAACTGTTTCTTCTGTAGTGTAAGGTTTTCATTCAAATAAATAGTGGTAGATTGGCCCTGAATGCCGAGCTGATCAGACCTCAGTGATTTTACGATATGCAGCAATTATATTGTCCCTCTGTATACGTATGCTGAATTTAGCAATGATGTTTTTAGGTCTATCATTTGTACTATGTGCGTGAGGAACCCGATTTATCGACACTATGTCTGCCTTTGAAATGGGGAAGCGGATCGCTGTTCCAATGGCATCGATGATACCTATGAGGTTTTCATTTCTACGCTCCGGTACGTTGCAGATTTCAACATTTGTCTGTCTGGCTTGTTGTTCCAGGGAGTCGATTCTATACTGTAGTATTGCAGTTGCTGATATGGTCTGTTCACTAGCAACACGTGCAATTTCATCGACTCTTTGTTTCAGAGTACTATGTTCGTCAGATTGAAATTGGATGGAGTTTTGAAGGGATGATAATTTAATGTTTATATTAGAAACATTTCATCTCTGGGTGGCATGCTCCTCTCGGAGAGACTTAATTTCAGATTGGATGTCGCTTAAGGTATTTTTAATTTCATCTCTAATACTCATGAAGTTAGAGTTCATATCATTCTTTATTTTTTCTCTGATACTCATTATGTTAGAGTTCATATCGTTACGCCACAAATTGATAGTATTAAGCAGTTCATTAAAATTCTCGATGGAGACCGAATCTGATGGCATGTGCGCCTCACTTAATTACCTCACTTAATAAATTTAGATATTGAACTCTACAATAATACAGCAAAGTGTATAGATATTTGTTATAACGCTATATTTCGCGATATTTTGTGAAAAGTGTATGTTTGAAGACAGCCGTCGTCCAACCAACGTGCAGCGCGGCCCTCTGGAGGCACGAGGCAGCTCAGCGGAAGTCCAAGTGAGTGCACATGCCTTCATTCCCGTTCGTCCTGTAGCCCGAATTTGGGGATATTTGCAGTATCGCGGAATAATATATTCTCACATCATTATACAGTCCATATTCTACGTAAAATCATCCCTTTCATAACTCTGAACCAGCCGTTGGTCATCGCCTCACACACATCCATAGGTTGCCTCATCCACGCCGGGATTTTAAATATTATTAACCCTAGAACCCTACATGGGGTGCTCAGGCTCACCCCAGTGAGGTTTGTTTCTTAAATAATTCTGCTTATGCTATACCTACATATTTGAGCTTTCGTGTATTTTAGTGTCATAACTTAGGGACCTATAACTGAATTAGTTTTAAATGTGTGGTTTATTCATTTAATTATTTATACTTTAATATACATTAACATTAATTAACACATTATTATAAGGATTATAAAGGGCGGACTTAATGCCTTTTTGGCATTCTCTCAGTTACTCTGTACTTGTGTTTATAATTTGATAGGTACTTAAATACAAAAATGGTCTTTATTATATTTTACTAGAGACCCGCCCTGGCTTTGAACGGATATCACTAAGCTCGGTATTCAGAAACAATTTCGAGTTTAAGCTCAAACTTTACAATGTCAAAATAACAGGGGCAGAAAAATAGTTGACAAAAACGATTTCGTTTAGAAATAACTGATATATAAAATTCGTTTAATTATTATTCTACGATTTTTCAAATAAAAATGTATCTTAATTAAAGCCACAGAAAAAAACATACATTTTTGGGAATATCAAACGACTTTAATTACTGACTTTAATTTACACTATTCAAGTGTTGCCATTTACTATATTCATACTGTTTTTGTATACACTTTGTAAGACTACCAACACAACACACGAACACAAAATATTTTTATTGGAAGTTATTATTAGTAATAACTATAATATCAGTAATAATAAAAATAAAAGTGATATGGCAGAAAATAAGTCTCTTACAAAGAACTTCCTGCAATAATACATTATCTCGATCATAGTATTATGTAACAATTCCATTTAATTTTATGGCAACACTAGCTAAAACAAACTGAAGTAAACTAGCTAAAACAAACACTGTATGGCACAAAGGCCCAGAAGCCATTCCAGAAATATACATTAATAGTATGCAAATATATAATAGAGATACAATAATCTAAAAACTCTCAATTATGTGGGTAGGTACATTATGTTGAGAATGTATTAAGCTAACATCAAACAACCACAGGACGCATGACTTTTCCAAGTGACATAAGAACATATAATATATAAACACTCACGCCTGTCACCCAGAGGAGTAGGCAGAGACTATGGACTTCCATTTGGCATGATCCTGACACACCTCTTTCGCCTCCTCCACATCCATATACCTAAGCATACACGCTCGTCGGTGAAGGGTACTCTTAATTTGGCCCACTTTCAATATATCGCCAATTTGGTCGATAAATTTTCGCCTAAGGCGTCCCTTTCCGAATCTGTCGTTCACCTCTGCTTCATAAATTTGCTTTGTCACTCTTTCCTCATTCATTATTTCTACATGACCAAAACATTGAAACATTCCTTTCTTAGTCCTGGTCACAACATCATCTTGCAAACCACACTCTTCTCTTATCACACCATTTCTCACTCTTTCATTCAGATTCAGCCTTAACATACTCCTTAATGACTGCATTTCTACAGCATTTATTCTACTCTCGTGCTTCTTCTGTCACACCCAACTTTCACTACCATATATTAAAGTAAGGACTAACACTGCATTGTGAATTGCCATACGTGCCTTTTTAGACACATTCTGACTTTCCACAACAGAGTGAATCACTCGCCGTTCTAGATCCTTATCATATCTACCATCCCTGCTAAATACACATCCCAAATACACAAACTCATCTACTTGCTCGACCAATTCCCCTTCTATTCTTATTTCACATATCGTTTTACAATCTTCTCTTTCAAAAATCATAACTTTCGTCTTACTTGCGTTCACTTTTATTCCCCTGTCTTTTAATGAACTGTTCATTAATGTAACCATCATTTGCAACTCGGCCGCCGACGATGCGAGAATGACATGATCATCGGCGTACAAAAGGCATTTGACGGTTAACTCACCCATTCTTAATCCGCATTCTTCAACTTTCAAATTTTCCAAATAACTGTCCATAAATAGGTTGAACAGCCCCTTTATGAATGCCAAACCAGTGCGAGTAGGCCCCGTTGATCCTGAAACAAGCACTGGAGTCCCTATACAGAGACTTCAATGCCTGTATCAACCCAGCACTCAACCCAAATGAGTTCAGTGTTTGCCATAACACATCCCTGTCCACTCTGTCATAAGCCTTTTCTAAGTCCACGAACGCACAAAAAACCTTTTGGTTTTTGGCCAAAAACTTCTCCGCAATCATGCGCATGGAAAAAACCTAATCCGTACATCCCATTCCCTTTCTAAATCTCGCTTTCACGTCCAAAATTTTTCCATCAGTATCTTTTATAACTCTTTCAATTAGTACCTTAGCATACAGTTTTCCCACAATGCTAAGAAGGCTGCTACCACGGTAGTTTTTACAGTCCTGCTGCGATCCTTTTCCTTTATATAGTGGGACTGTCACGGCTTTGCACCAGTCTCCCGGTACCCGCTTAAGTTCCCAACACAAATCAAACAAGGTGTACAGCAGGTCTGCCACCACTCCCTCTCCAGCCCTTAGCATTTCGAGTGATACTCTATCATATCCGGCTGCCTTTCCTGCTTTCATACTTTTCATTGCTTTCATTATTTCATCCATACCTGTCTCTCTATCTTTTTCCTCTTCTTTCGGAATTTCTATTTCATTTAATTCAAACGTGTCATCACTCATAAAAACGCTTTCAAAGTATTCCTTCCATCTCCTTAAACTCGAAACTTCGTCATTCAAAATATAGCCATTCTGGTCTCGTATAGCATTCATTCTAGGCTGTTTTGAATGTCCCCTGGCAGTTCTTACGAGTTTCCAGAACATTTTAATATTTGCGTGGAAGTTATCTGATATTCTTCTATCATTCTTATCCGTTCTTTCTTGATTTTTCTTTCAACTACTTCTTTTACTCTGTTATTTAGATGTCTAAAGACTGCCCTTTTTCTTTTAATATCATCATTCATACCGCTAGAATAACTAGCCTTGGTTGCTATTAAATCCATCCATGCTCTCTTCTTTGCTTCAAATTCCATCCGTACCTCATCATCTCACCATAAAGTGTTATTTTTCCTTTCATTCGTTCTCTTAGTTACACCACATACTTCGGTAGCTGCATCCACCAAACCTTTCTTGACATTATACCACAGTCTCCAAGTCTAAATCATTCATACACAATTCATCCATACCACTTATATTTTCTCTCAGTCTACATTTGAACTTCTCTTTCACACCTTCATCTTGTAACCTCTCTGTTCTTATACGCTGTATCGCAGTGGTAGACACAGATGTCCGATGCCGCCAACGTCTGAATAGACCATTAATTCGGCATAAGACCAAGTAATGATCGTCCCTACGTTGGACCCCTGGTAAACCCTTGTATCTACCACTGCGCTTCTCATTCTTTCATCCACAATTATAAAATCTATCATGCTTCTATCAACACCTCTTTCCCATGTATACATGTGAATCATCTTATAACGAAAGAAAGTGTTCGTCACAAAAATATTCTTTTCCACACATACGGTGAGGAGGCTTTCACCATTGTCATTAATACTTTTATCACCAAACGTTCCCAATATCCTTTCATAACCAAGCCTCTTCACGCCAACCCTTCCATTAAAATCTCCTAATATAACAATATTTTCATTACCCTTGCATTTCCTTAGCACCATCCTTACCATCTCCCAAAACTGCTCTCGGATATAAGTGGGCTTAGACATATATAGGGCGTAGACCCCTAGAACAAACAACTTGTTTAAGCCCATTTTCGTTCGTATCCATAGCAGTATCGGGCTTACACATTCATACTCTTTCACACAATCACCCATTCTTTCTGAAAGGATGATACCGACTCCCTGGCATGCCCGCTCTGTCTCGTCTACACCAGACCAGTATGCGGTATACATGCCATGTGTAGTGGCATCCTTTCCCTTCCGTTTCGTCTCATTTATACATAACACATCTATTCCTCTATCATACATCATATCGCATACTTCATCCATCTTATCATTCATTGCTCCACGTACATTCAGCGTAGCCAGACGGGCTTCCGCAATCCACTTATCGCTTCTCCGGGAGGCAGAACGTGACGGGTGGTGAACCTCGTCGCCGGTGGCGAACCTCGTCGCCGATACATAAGACATAAGACATTATCACAAATCTAAATATCTTTTTTTTTTTGACGCCTTCTCAGGACAAAGTTCTTTGACATAGTTACTCAGGGACTGACGCTTAACATTTTAAGATATTTTTGATATATAGACGCTACCATTTCTTCTCAACTAATTTTATGTATTGAATAAAACTACTTTTACGGATTATATCGCGTTTAATTAACAAAAAAATAAGTTAATTAAACGCGATATAATCCGTAAAAGTAGTTTTATTCAATGTGTAGTGTTCGCGTAAATATTAGAAATCATTAATTTTTTGTATGAAAGTCTGCCATTGTTCTTTATATAAGTAGTCTGTATATCATATTTTTGTGTAAATAGTATAATAGCGTATACGATGCCTGTACTCAAATTTTGAAATTGTTGAATTTGAGTTTAAGCTCGAGATTGTCTTTAATACCGGACTAAATATATCTTGTTATATAACATGTTGGTCCACATCTTACTGATATTTACGTCTTAAACGCTCGGCTCTCACCAGCAACGAAGATATTATGCATAGTTCGAGTATATCGTATCAGTGGGGTACATGAAGCAATTAAAACATTTATATTGAAAAATTTTACTACTTATCCAAATAGTATATGATACGGTCTTTTTTAAACTAAAGTAAATGAATGAAACGATGATTATAATTAATGTTGTAAGAATTTTTACACAATGTTCTCAGATGAAGTTTGGTTACGTTGACGTTTTGGTTATTTCGAGTTAATCTTAATACTTTTTAAAGAACTCTTTGAGAAAAACAACTCCACATAATTCCAGCATTAATTATTTTTATATAACTTTATCGTTTTATCCAGCATATTCAATGGAAGCTCTCAGGAGGACCGGTTTTTATCCCACATAATCGAAATAGTAACATGTGTGCAGTGAAACCTTCAGAAAACTAAACTTCGAGAGAATAAGACGAATGAGGGGATATGGAATGGAATGGAATAATTTTATATTCAATATAGATCACATGTGTAAATCTTATAAAATATTGCTAAATTACAGTAATTTTTTACATTACCACTGGTTCGAAAAAAAAAAGACGGTGTCCTGGAAGAACCAGCATCGGGCGGGATTTTTGAAATAAACTAATCTAGCTGTCTCGACACTAGTGAGACCTCTAATCTTTTTTGCAGCATAAGCTGCAGAACTTGTTCTGCTTGCTAGTTTGGATATATGGGGCCCCCACTGAAACTTCACGCGTCGAGAGTGATGCCAAGGAAAACATGCCCATTTAAAAACACATTGGTATTCAGATATATAACACTCGATGTTGTACATTCAACACATTTAGTTTTATTTCCGTTTAAGTGAAGATTATAAACGTTAAACCAATGCACTAATTTTGATATAGCATTATTAATTTCGTCACATTTAAATGATTGGCGTTTAAGTTTAAAAATCAAGGAAGTATCATCAGCAAATAATACTATATCATGACTATCCACAAGGGAAGGTTAGTCATTAATATACACTAGAAATCGGAATGGACTGAGAATTGAGCCTTGAGGGAAACCCAATAGTATAGGTGACCCGGAAGAACTTTTACCATTGATAATAACTTTCTGCATTATTATACTTAAATATGAAATAATAGGTTTAAGCGATGTGTTCTTGACACCATAGTACTGTAGCTTCCTGATTAATTTCTCATGGTGAACACAGTCGAAGGCCTTGGAAAGGTCACCAAATATAACCAAAGCATCCTCTAAATTCTACCATCCACAAAAAATATGTTTGATAAGCTCAACTCTAGCGTCAGTTGTCGAGCGACCCCTTGTAAAACCTAATTGATTTTTATGAAGCAATTTATTAATATTTCAGCTTTACTACCTTACTCAGTTCAATTTTATTTACGTTCGATTGAATCCGTGCGGAAATTATAAATAAAATATATGTGTAGCTGTATCGAAAAAGAAATGTTTCAAAGTTCAATTTTTCAACAAAGAGATAATATTGTAAACGGGAATGTTTCAAATCATTTTGAAATTGAATATAGTTCGTTTTTTTAACTTTTCTAAGTTTTAAGTTTGATGTAGATTTAGTTTATTTCGCAGAATAATTACTTAAGTGCGGTGTTACTAACCAATAAAATATTTAGTTTATGTAAGTGATTTATTAATCTTTTTAGTTAATCGGATTATGTCTAAGTGTTACTTACTAAAAACTGTTTGTCCTAAGATGCCTCCTTAACCTTTTAAAAAGGACTGCCAAGTATATTTCAAATTTACCCAATAGCGTTACACCTATGCCTTAAAATATTATTTCGTATGGTTAAATAAAATAACATTCCAAAGAATTTTACGGCAAATGGTTTATTTTTTTAATAATTTTCAACCACAAGTGCGGCATAAAATATAAGCTAAAAGTTTAGTTTTATAGCAAATAAATGTTACGATTCTTAATTTTAGACAAATAATAATAAAAATAGTAAAATTGCTTTGTATTTGCGTCATGCAAATCATCTTATAGATAGTCATTTTATCGAACAAAAACTGATTGACTCTCAACCTGGTCACGTAAAATAAAATCTAGATGGCGTGAAGTTATGAAATCGTGGATTGTTATGTATGGATTGGATATGATAATTTTATTTAATTGGTTACATAATTTTATTAACTAAATAAATTTGTTAATTTTTTAAGTTTTATTTTAACAGTTAATCTATTTAACATATATTAAACATTTATTTTACAGTTTTATTTTAACAGATAAAATTTATACTAACCATCTTTAAGGCACCGCACAAAGAGAAGAGCGAGATAATAGGAAACAACTATTAAGATTACTAATTTGGTGGTTCACGACAGTAGTCGAACCCACAACCTTTAGTTCTTGTTCCGCACCCTGCCATTAGGCTACTGTCGCTTACAACACTGTATTCTATCTCATTTTCTCGCAGGCTAAATCCTATAATTGTATACGTTTGTCTCTTTTAGGGTCGCTTTTTTGTTCATCGAGTTTCAAATCATAACGACTCTAAAGAAAATTTCACTTCAAAAATGTATCGTAATATTATTCAATTTGCAAAAAAATTTCATGAATGCATAGACTCATACGCCAGTATATTCTAAGTCTATGCATGAATGATATACCTAAGCCTTCCGCATCAATCACACTGTCTATTTGTAAAAAGCAAATGAAAATCCCTACACTAGTTATAGTTATTATAGTATAAATGAATACATGATTGATAATAACCCCTGGGAATGAGGTGGTCGCTACCAAGCAGTTTCTAAAATAAATTTTGTACTTAAATAGTTTGTACAACCATTAATGTAAAATTTACTTTTAAAAAAAAGTCCCGCTGGGTTTCTTGCTGGTTCTTCCCAGGACAGAGGATTTTTTTTCGAACCAGTGGTAAAGTAAAAAATGACTTTCAATAAGAATTACACATCGACGCTGGAAAGGAAAAATTATCCAAGCGACATTTTTGGCCATATTGAGTTATATACATTGTTGGAATCGCCTGATTTTTCTGCGTCGTTTGGTCTTACTCACGTCCTTCTACGACGACTTTTGATGTCGCTTCGACATTTTGGAGTTCGCGAGATTTCACTTTTTTTTCCTTACTAACCGACAACATTTTCGACCATTTTTGAAAATTTGGTGGTTGTCGTAATTGTGAAATGCTAAATTTGCCTTTGGTCAAGTTTGACATTTCTGTTAGTAAGGTAATTACTCCACTTAGTTAATTTTTTCAGTATCTGGCAATATAGTGTTAGGCGCATAGTATATTTTTTCCTCAGAAAGGATTTGTTCTTTTATCACTTAAGTAATTTTGGCTTATTTGGTTTTTTTCCTACATGGCGTTTAGTTAAAATTGCCAGTTTTCTTTTTTTAATATTCAACTGGTTCAGCAAATATTAGCTGACTAAAAATACAACTGATTGTCGGTTAGTAAATTTTTACCTGCCGTTTTCAAGTCTTATTTTATTATTTAGGCAACTTTTACTTGAACGTATACGATTATCCAATGTGGACTGGAATGGACGCACCTTCGAATGATGATGATATACCAGGAGTTTCTCAAGGTAAGGACCTATCTCCGAATGAAAATCCAGGTGCAGGAGTCTTTCTCAGTATGGACTTACCTTCGATTGATGATCCAGCTCCAGGAGTCCCAAGCAGTATGTACTTACCTTCAATTGATGATCCAGCTGCAGGAGTTGCTCGCGGTATGGACTTACCTTTGAACGATGATCCTGCTGCAGGAGTCTCTCGCAGTATGGACTTACCTTCGAATGATGGTCTAGCTCCAGGAGTCCCTCGCAGTATGGACTTACCTTCGAATGATGATCCTGATCCAGAAGTCTCTCGCAGTATGGACTTACCTTCAAATTATGGTCTAGCTCCAGGAGTCCCTCGCAGTATGGACTTACCTTCGATTGATGATTCAGCTCCAGGAGTCCCTTGCAGTATGGACTTACCTTCGATTGACGATCCAGCTCCAGGAGTCCCTCGCTGTATGGAATTACCTTCGAATGATGATCCTGCTGCAGGAGTCTCTCGCAGTATGGACTTACCTTCGAATAATAGTCTAGCTCCAGGAGTCCCTCGCAGTATGGACTTAGCTTCGAATAATAGTCTAGCTCCAGGTGTCCCTCGCAGTATGGACTTACCTTCGAATGATAGTCTAGCTCCAGGAGTCCCTCGCAGTATGGGCTTACCTTCGATTGATGATCCAGCTTCAGGAGTCTCTCGCAATAAAAAGTTACCTACAAAGGATAAGGCCACTCTAGGTGTAAGTGGTCGTAAACGAAAAGCCAAAATAAGTATCCGATATGTTGATTATATGTCTGATGAAGATTTTTCCACTTTATTCTGTCCTGGTGAAGAGAATGGCGCAGTTGATTCTGACGAATGGGTAGGATCTGACATGTCAAGCAGGGATAAAGAAAAAGACCAGTCAAATAAGAAAAAAGCAGGAAAGAATAAGGAAAAGGAGCGAAAAGAGTCAAGGTATAATAAAAACAGTGAATTGTTGGAAAATAATACTGAAGATAATTTGGATACAGAAAAAGAGAACGTAGGACAAAGAGGTTTAAAAAGAGTGAAGAAAAACACGAGAAAAGAAAGGGCTCTTTCGAAACAAACAGGAAAAGAATACGTAAGAAAAGATGGTCAATTAGAGCCAGAAAAATCAATTGAACCTAATCCATGCAAGGGTAAGATATGTGGGAACAAGTGTGAAAATATAACCGAAGAAAAGAGGCAACAAGTATATAAACATTTTTGGACGCTTACCCCTAAACGCCGTAGAGACTGGTCGGTTGACATGACTGGCAAAGAAAACGTTAAACGTAAACGTAGTAGTACAGAATCGCGCAGTTACACATATAAGTATTGCATTACTGATGGTGAAGGAAAAAGATCCGTATGCTTACAGTTTTTGGCAGGAACATTAGATATTTCACAAAAGTGTATATATTACACGGTAAAAAATGCTTCCTCGGGAAGTGCTAAAGACGACTTGCGAGGAAAATGTAAACCACTCAACAAAACCAAACCTAGTACTAAAGAGTCTGCCGTCAATTTCATCAAAAGCCTACCAGCCGTCCCCTCACATTATTGCCGTTCCATCCGTGTTTACTTGCCGAAGGAATACAAAAATATTGCACACGTATACAGCGTTTATAAAGAACGCAACGTGAAAGCTGGCATAGAAATAGTTAGTGAAAAGATTTTCCGAAAAATATTTAGCGAAGAATTTAATATATTATTTTATGTCCCTAAAACAGACCTGAAATGTTTACAGTTGCAACAAGCAGATCTCAGTGATCCAAAAAAAAGAAAGAAAAGGAAGATCATGAAACTGAGAAAGAAAAAAGTCTAAATAGATTTTCTACTCATAAATCTATACATAAATCTGATCTTTCCACATTATGTGCAAGCTTCGACTTGGAGAAGGTGTTGAATACTCCACATGGCGAGTCAATGCTGCTTCATTATTCAAGAAAAATAGCGGTATATAATAATCTATGTTTCTACGAAAACGGAACACGTAGAGTAATTATTGGGATAAAAGCAACGGGAAAAGGGGTGCAAATAAAATCGCAAATATTCTCCACAGTTACATAAAATCTGTGGATGAATGAGAAAATATAAAACACCTTCTTCTATACTGTGACTGTTGCCCTGGGCAGAATAGAAATTGCACTATCCTAGCCATGATACATTCTACTTTGCAGGAGTGTAATAATCTTCAGACGATACAAATTAATTATTTACTAACAGGGCACACATATATGCCTGTTGACAGTGTACACGCCGTTATAGAGAACAAAGTGTACACGCCGTTATAGAGAACAACCTGTAAAAAACTATAATTCATGCGCCTTCGCAATGGTACACCGTATCTGCTACGGCAAGAAAATAACCTTTTCCGTATGAAGTTGAAGCAATGACTTTTGAAAGTTTTAATAGATGGGACGTCGTTGGCGATAAATACTTCAAAGGAAATTTGACTGGGAAAATTAGCAAAGTTCGTGTCGTGACTTTCAAGAAAAATAAGCCTTCCATGATTTTTATCAAAGACTCCATGAACGTTAATGCAAAATCGTATAATGTCGAAGTTCAATCCAAAACTAAAGGTTCACTGATGCCTTGCTACCGATCACGACTGCCAATCGCAGAGGCCAAATATAATGATCTCATGAAACTTTGTAAAGATAAAGTAATACCTGCTCCATTCCATCATGAATACTCCATTATCCCAAAGGCTACTAATGCAAAGGATACCTTGCCTGAATCAGATATTGAAGATGATCAATAATAATTACAACATACAGATTATTTTATGTTGTTTTTCTTAGAAGTATTTTTTAGTTCGGTTTATTCAATGAGAGCTTTAAACTGGTTCCTATTATTTTAATTGTTACTTCATATTATGATGCAGATGATGACTGAAAATATTACTAGCTGTAAGTTGTTTTCACACAGTACTTATACTCTCTCAATTATAGGATGGTTCCCTGACGGCTGTTAGATTCATACTATTTTTTTTCCTTTTGTTCTTGTCATTTCATTTGGTTTCTTATCTGGTTACCTGCTGCCAGGAGAACCATACTATAATTGATAGAGTATAGTTGATATAAGACTACAGTTATTTTTAGAATTTGAATTTAAGTTCGTTTTATAGAAGTTTTCTTTTTGTTACGTACAGTTTTATGAATGCCTATGAGGTACATTTTATTTTAATTGTTTTAGTTGTGACTGAAATGTTACTAGTTTTGTAAACATATTCACATTTTATATTGATTATAATAATTAATAGGACTAAATACTTAAATTTGTGATCTCAATGTTCTTAAAACACATAGTATTATTATTGTGATATACTAGTACATTTATAATACCTAACTAATGCTAATACTGTGTACCTAAGTGTTGCTTTGTTAAAATTAATAAAACTCAAGACAGTTTAAGTGCATTTTATTTATATTCTTTAATAAAATATTAATCCAATTTTCTGTAAAAATGTCGTTTATGTCAAAATTACGGAAAAAAAATTATATTAAATTAATATTTAGGTTGTTTTGCCTCATCTTCCACATGTTTTTTATTTTGGTAAGGCAACTTTTACTCTGATATAAATTCTAATAAAAGATATATATTACATTTTTACCGTACCTTCCTTAATCGAAGCTTGTCGGTTAGTCAATTTTTCCCGTCTCTACTTTTAGGGAAAATTTTACTAAGCGACACTAACTTTAAAACTAAGCATTATTTTTAATAGTTACGTAAACTATAACGTAGATAAAAAAATAAACAAATAAATTTGTAAGAACTAGGCTTTTTGGACCATTACAAGAATTTACACGATTATTTTTTCTGAAAATTCAAACTTTAAACAGCTCTACTGTAAAGTTAGTCTGATGTCGCTTGGATAATTTTTCCTTTCCAGCGTCGACATGTAATCTATATTGAATAAAAAATTATTCTATTCTATTCTAGTTTCAGTGATAAGCGCGAACGTACCTACATACAGACAGGCGCAGCGGGGTACTTAACTTTACATTTATTATAATATGTATAGATATACCGAAATACTTGATGTTAAATATTAGGATATTATGAAGCTCTAGGGTTTTCAGTTCCCCCACTAGATGGAGTGACGAACTGTTAAGACATGCATGAAGTCGATGGATGCAGGTGGCTCGGGACCGTGCATTGTGGCATTCCTTGGGGGAGGCCTTTGTTCAGCAGTGGACTTGTGAAGGGCTGTAATGATGATGTGATGATGATGGTGAAGCTCTATTGAGCCCTTTGAGGTATGCAACTATTTTTATACTATGAAATAAGTACTCTTCATAAAATATCTAGTTTTCATAAAAATATCTAATTAACATACGAGGGTAATAAGGTAGATGACCCAAGAAAATCTAGTGACACCCTAAAACCTAGTGTCTAATTTTAAATTAATTATATAAAAGTAAATTATGGTAATTATTTATCATACATCCTTAAAAAATCTATTTCATCCTCTAAAAATCTCCTCAAAAAAAAATCCTCAAATTCTTTTAAGAGCGCAACACTTGTTCTACTCAATCTCAGACTTACAACGAGGATTATGATCACGTAGCAACTTGAGGACGAAACTGTGTTGTGTCTCGGATTAATCTTTAGAAAAAATTTCATTCAAGTCACGTCGCCAGTTAAATGTAAATAAGATTTTATGACAAGAACTACTATTTTCTTTACTATAGCGTGACATCTTGCAAGAATGTTGATGGCTGTAATTTACAAGTTGCTGCGCAATAGATGACACCTCAACATTTATTTTGTACAAATGGTTCCTATTCATTTATAAGTAATTTCTTTTGAATAACTTTCTGACCTTTTAACGTAGTTGGGCTACGCTTATGCTATATTATAATATAATAATAATAATAAGGCGTAGGGGAGTGACGACCCCATCGCCCGCTGACGTAACGGTTATGTGACAAAACTGCTACGTCAGCGCAGTCAGTCAGCGCCTTGCCATGAGGTGTTAGTGCCGTGCCTCGGCAAAACTGAAGGTGTAAAGGCCCGCTTGTGCACATGGCCTCACCATGAAACGGTGCCTGGGCGTCTCCCGTTAACTGACGCCCATTACATGGATGATGGAATTACATGCGCAAAGCGCCGCTGCCTGGAGGTCGCCAGCGCGTCTGGAGCTGGCGCTGGACGTGACAGCATGCGAACCGCCAGCCAATCTCGAGGAGCTGCACGACACCAACAGACCCACATCCATCATCCCCACCAGCTGGCTTGTGTCGGCAGGGTCTTTGCGGGCCCAGCAATCGGCACCCGCCACTGGTGGGAGTACGCCATGCGATGGACAATCCGAATGAACAGCAACGCATTGCGGGCGTATTTTAGGGCGAAAGGGGAAAGTTGGAGGTTTTGCGTACCGGGCTGGGATGCATCGACTTTTACTGAGCTGGAGCCATCTATAACCGTCACCGAGAAAAACCTGGCAAACCGAGTTCGGTATCTGCGCTCAAACATATTTGATGGCACCGAACTCGAACGGCTACGACGTGAGGCTGTTTCCTCATCGGATGAAAATATCACGACTGTGAATGTGGCGCCACAAGTTGCAGAGCAACCCGCACACGTGGATGCCGCCGTGAATCCCCAGTTGTGGTTGATTAAGACGATGATGAAACAATCGCCCAGGAACTAGAACTAGAGCAAATGAGGAGTACATTGAAGAGGCGATTGTGGAACGCGCAGTACGCCTCGAAAATCGACCGCACCCCTCGCATAACCCTAAGCAAGCGGAATCGGGATATCGTGACGGCCCTGAACCCATTGCTGGCAACCTATTTGGAAACCAGCCGACCTTTGCGGACTCAATACTTTTGGCGCCGCTTTGGCAGTTTGCCGCATTGTTGGTGCTAAACTTCCTACGTCTGACGCTAATGGGCAAAGTAGCGCTATCCCAGCCTGGAGAAGAAGGATTGAGGACCGTGTCGCAAAGGCAAGGGCCCTCATCGGCAGACTGATAAGTTTCAGGTCGGGCAATAACAGGTTGAGAATTGTGCGCACCGTCAGGATGGCGTTTGCTGGGACAAATGTCAGTTTGTCCCAGCCGGATATAACGCAAAACTGACGGAGCGCATAGACGACCTGAAGCATTGAATCGCTGCTTGGGAAAGCGGATTCGGCGATATACTGAGAGGTCAAGACGTTCAACCAAAATCGTTTCTTCCAGAGTGATCAGAAGAGGCTTATGTCATTGAGCGACCAATGGTACGTGAACGGGCCAGCACCGAATCAGACCGACACTGTTGCGTATTCTGGCGCAGCCTGTGGTCAGAGCCCGTAAACCACAGCGAGGGCCCTTGGACGGAAGTTGTGGCGAGTCAGTGTGAAAGTGTTACGCCTATGGACCGTCATCATAACGCCGGATGATGAGCTGAGGCGGTCCGTAGGGCCCTGAACTGGAAAAGTCCAGGACTCGACGGACTGCATCACCATGGCTGAAGGGGTTCGTGTGTCACGCTGTACTTGCCTCGATAGTTTCAAGAGGCTCGACCAAAAGTCCTGAGCCTCTTCACTACTGGGATCACTCATTTGGTTCCTAAAGACCATGATTCCACAGACCCTAGCAAATACCGCCCCATTACGTGTCTACCCACCATATATAAGACATCCATTTTGAGTATGCGAATCATTCGTCACCTGGATTTAAATCAGGTGATGTCACGCCTCAAAATGGATGTCAGGCAATGGTCGTGGAACGGAACCACTCCTCATTGACGCGGTCATTGGCAAAGTGGTTTAACCGTCGGAACTTCTCCGCCGCCTGGATAGACTATAAAAAGGCATTCGACTCGGTGCCCCATACATGGCTAAAGAGGGTCCTCGGGCTGTACAAGATTGACTGTACAGTTAGAGACTTCCTCGGGCAGTGTATGGGGCAATGGAGTACAATCCTTTGTCATCTAGGCGAGCGGATGACGAATGCGGAAAGCCACATAAGGATAAGAGGGGTATCTTCCAGGGCGATTGTTTGAGTCCAATCTGGTTTTCTCTCCAACCCTCTCAGTACCTTACTGGAGGACTCCGGGAGGATTTCAGCTCGGAAAGGAGGTACAAAAGTGACCCACCTTTTCTATATGGATGATCTCAAATTATTCGCCTCCAGTCGCTCCCATCTTATGGAATTGCTAAACATCACTTGTGATTTTAGTAATTCTATTAGAATGGAGCTGGGGACGGATAGTGTGAGCGGTCCTCCATGTTGAAAGGGGAAGGTTGTTAACTCTGAGGGCATAGACTTATCTATGCCCATCAACATAAGGACCCTTTCTGAGGCTGAAACATACCGATACCTGGGTTTGTGACAGAACATCGGTATCGATGAGGCGGTATGAAGCAGTCAGTTTGCGATATGTTTTATGCACGCTTGACCAAAGCTTAACAGCCTTTTGTCCGTTGTGAATAAGACACACGCATATAACGGTTGCGTCATGACTGTTCTCATATATACCTTTGGCATACTTAGGTGGACTCAACAACTTAACGCCCTGGATAGAAAAGTCCGCACTACTATGACGTCCCAGGATGTATCACCCGAGATCGTCGATTGTGAGGCTGTACTTGCCGCGGAAACATGGTGGGCGTGGCTTTTAAGCGCGCTTACCATGCATAATCGCGAAGTGTGCAGCCTCCGTAATTACTTTCTGACGAGATCGGATGATCCATTCTATAGGACGTCATTTCTTGTGATAAAGGACTTACCCTCTATCCTTGGCCAACGAGCAATGGCAAGACCCGGCAGTACAGAGCATTTCCGACCGGGAGACCGTATGGAAGGAGAAGGAGATCCACGGGAGGTTCTACAAGGCTCTACATGTGCCTTTCGTAGACACAGTTGCCTCCCTCCACTGGCTACGTTTGGTGACCTCTTTGGAAACCGAGGGTTTTGTCTGTGCGATACAGGATCAGGTTATTAGACCAACAACTATCGAGATACATCCTGAGATGGCACCGTCGACATCTGTCGAGCTTGTCGCCATCCCGGTGAGTCACTTAGGCATGTCATCTCCGGTTGTTCGGCGCTTTCTAACTCTGTGGTACTTGCACAGGCACAACTTAGTAGCCAGAATTCTACACCAGGAGCTCGCTCTGAAATACGGTCTCTTGGACCGGAAATTGCCGTATTACAAGTACTTGCCGGAATCCGTGCTCAAAAATGACCGCACCAGGCTCTACTGGGACCGGGCCATCATCTCAGACAGGACTATTCTTGCGAATAAGCCTGATATTGTGCTGATGAACCGGGCACAGTCAAGGATATTTTTGGTCGACATCACCATTCCGTATGACGAGAACCTCGTGAAGCCGAAACAGATAAGCGAACAAAAAATATCTGGACCTGGCTCACGGGTGACCACATGTGGGGTGGACTGCCGACCGAAATTACACTGTAGTCGTCTCTGCGAACAGGTTAATCCCAGTCAGCCTCTCGGGTCATCTGAGGCGACTGGGACTCCGTGACGGACCGCTCCAAGCTCAAATGCAGAAGGCGGTGCTCCTCGATACCGCCCGCATCGTCCGCCGGTTTCTCTCCTTTCTAACCCTCGGCTGTTTGGTCTCCCCTGCCGAGGGACGTTTCCATCTGGTTGGGTTTTATTGATTTATGTATTATTTATTTATTTATGTTAGTATATTAATATATATTTATGTTTATTAATTATTTCCTTTAAAATATTTATTCAGCCCAACCAGATGAGAATACTATAAATACTAAAATAATAATAATAATATTTATTTACATAAAACATGGTACATTTTTAGATCTTATAACATAGTGTGAACATGCATGTTTCACCGATTTATCGGTATGCAAATATTACGTCGACATGCTATTGAATAATTAAAATTAGAAAATTATAAAATTACAATAACATTTCATATCAAAATTTAATAAAACGGTATAATGTCAATAAATTTAGGGTGTAAAAAACAGAAAAAATTAAAAAATATACAGGCATGGTCATGTCATAATGCATAATGTCAAACTAGTATAATGTCAACCTTAAATTTAATTCATTTGTCAATTTAAAATTTCAAACATCAACAACAATTCGCTTGAGGTGACTGTCACGGCAGAATTTAATAAATTCATTTATGTCATAAAAACAGTTTTCAATCAGAACCCAAAATAATTTTTTAAAAAAGATTAAATGTCAAGTTTTGAATGTGGTTCGGAATTAAATTAAATAGTCGAACGCACATGCTATAACTATTTCTAGCAAAACAAGTTGTGGCTGTCTGGGGCACAGATAATTTCCACGGATACCTTCTTGTACCACCACGATCATTAAGTTGTTTTGTGAAGAGGTGAGCATTTTTTTTGGTCAATATTAAAATTTCATATATATATATAGGGAAAGTAATGTAAGTATTTTTAACTTTTTAAAGAGAGGTCTACATGATTCCATTTGACCGACACCGCATATAGATCGTATCGATCGTACGAGTATATAGTGTGTCGAATTTTCCCACAGAATCAGTCCATACCTCAGTATACAACCAACGTATCCGTGGTATGCCATTAGAGCTGTCTTAAGGTTAGCTAATTTTGACAGACGATACAGAGCGAACACAAACCTGTTAATCCTTTGGCATACAGTTTCAACGTGATTCTGCCATGTGAGTTTGGAATCAATCACAATACCGAGAAAGGTCGCTGATGCGGTCATGGCAATGGGATCGTTACCATGGTGTACGGATAGTTGTTGGGGTTTACCATTTTTGTTGTAAAATTGTATGTACTTTGTTTTACTTGTATTAATTTTCAAATCATTATATTTTGGTTACAACACGAATGGGTCGGCTCGACCTGGAAACGACCACGCTCTCACATAATAAAATATCAACTTAATTGTACTGCTTCGTATGGTGAGGTTTTTACTGGTAACGAGGCATTCGATCTTAATCCTCAGGAGTTACGCAGCTAAATTTTGATTCTTCATCATATATATGTAGTGCATAAATGGGCCACAGAATCCACTTACTATCATCAGGTAGAGTGTGCTCGTTCGTCATTCTTATTTTATAAATAAATGTTCTTTTAACTGCATCACCAAATTCATAGAGTTAAGAAACATTGAGGCTACTGGCTTTTACCAGATGACTCTTTTTCTGCTTGAAGTCAATTTAGTTGGGTACCATCCTTTTATCTATTTCTACCTGATTGGACTGTGTAATCGTTTATAAAATATTATAAATAACAAGTATACTAAATTAATAAAGTGTAAATAACATGAGTTTCTGATGGCTATTTCAAGAAATTATAATATAACGATGTGGTAGAGCCACGCTGCAGGATATTATGGCTGCAGCACGAATGGGTCGGCTCGAGCGGGGAAATCTAATAAAAATACTGTCACTTCCTAACTTTGGTAGTCTGGGACTGCAACCGGGTACGCTGCTTTGTTCGCAATATACATGAGCTTATTTTATTTCTTATACTGTTGATTATATCACGACGATGACCGCCTCGTTAGTCTAGTGGTCGTAAACGCAGTTGCTGATCATGAATGGGTTCGAATCTCGAATCACATAAAAATCAGTTATTGGGTTTTTCTGTTAATTAATTCTCAGTAGTAGCCCGGAGTCAGGACATTGGCGGTTTTTTCACCCCCGTGACTCGGAATGCACGTAAAGCCGTAGGTCTGCGCCAGATATCTCTTTGGCCTTGTCGGTCTATGAGGCGGGGGAACAGAGAATGCACCTACGCTTTCGTATACGCTTGGGCACCATAATCCTGTCTTGGCAGTTGGGTAGTCTCCGTTGAGACTGGCCGCCTCGAACGAAATTCGTTCTGGAGGACATTAGTATCACGACTGTAGACTTTGATATTTTTCAGTTAGAATTACACTCATTTTTTTTTACTAGTAACATGCCAAATTGTGTGTATTTCACTTTTTTTTTGTTTTATTATCATGTTTAAAAACATTAACCTTAAGGTTGTGATACCCCCTATATATCCCCTAGTCCACTCAAATGTGTCAAATAATCAAAATTTTAATAAAAAGTAAAATCTAATTTGAAGAACTACAAATAATAAAAAAAATCACAACAGCTTCTTCAATCAAAGCTTTAATTATTTGATACGCTATGTCTGAGAATGGACTTTAGAAGGACTTCATATGGAAATTATTTTATTCCTTGAAATCGGTTTTTAATTTACAAACTACTTTTATTCTTAATGATTTCTTATATTTACGCGAACACTACACATTGAATTAAACTACTTTTACGGATTATATCGCGTTTAATTAACTTATTTTATTAATTCCCGACGTTTCGGGTGCTTTACAGCACCCATGGTCTTCTTCTTCTTCTTCTTCTTTTAAATTATGGCTTCTCTTGATAGAATTCTGCCAGTATCAAGTCAGTCATGGGAGTGACAAGTAAATATTTATTACATATTACAAGAGTTCTCAATTTTACGAGTGGGTTCACAATCTACAACAAAAGACGTCACATTTTTAAATACCATCACCAAAATTGATTAGTAATTTTACAGTTTAATATTATTAGTACGAATAAAATCACACAAAATATTTACAAAAGGAGTATACACTAGGGACAACAAATACTGGAAATTTACAGGACGCGGGACATAATTGGGCAGGATATCATAGAGAGTGAGAAAGATTGGGACACTCAAAGAACAGATGATTTACGGATCCTTCGTCCAGCCCACATTCACAGATTGAGCTATCCCTAATCCTTAATTTAGCCAAGTGTACCGGAGTACAAGCATGTCCAAACCGAAGGCGACAAATAGTAGAGGTGATTGTTTTACTAAAGTGGCGATATTGAAAGAACCAGGGTTTTGATGGGATATTAATTTGGACTTTGGAATAGTGTTTGCATTTTAAAAGTTTAGACTGATGCCAGTTACTTTGCCATGAAGACAGAAGGCTGGAACCAGCCTTTGGTAGGAGGTCATATGCATAGAGGCATTGTTTAGGAGGAGCCAGATTTGGTGGCTTTTTAGCTAGATGATCTGCATTTCATTACCTTGGATCCCACAGTGGCTAGGGATCCAAGCCAATTTTCAGCCCTTTTATGGCAGCTGTACAAAGAATTTCTAATATTTAAAATTAGGGGTATCTTATCTTAGAGTGAAAAGGACTGGATGCTATGCTTTGAAGACAGCTAAGGAGTCTGAGAAAATGAGAGTCCTTTCCAGACTGTGTGATTCACATATAAGACTGCCTCTAAGATAGCTAAAGACTCACCTGTGAATACAGATGAGTCAGACGGGAGATTAAAATTTAAAATAATCTTGTATTTAGGGATCCACACTGCGGACCCAACTAATCCCTCGTCACTTAGCTTTGAAGCATCAGTGTACATAATTAACCAGTCACGCCAATTTTGAAGGAGGAGCATATTTAATTTGTTATTTGCTAATATTATTATCTATTCCGAAATTTTGAATAATGTCTGGATTAAAATTAGAGCCTCGTATGGGATATTGAAAAGTGGGTTACTACAGGATTGATAAACTGGAGGGTGAACATTGACAAATTTAATATAACTTTTATAATACATGGCAAATCCTTTTGGGACCAATATGGAGTCCTGACCGACTGATACAAGGAACGAAGTTTGGAGAGGAGAGGATGGTGTAAATAACAGGCAGCTTTGAACAAAACCTATCTGAGAGATATTGTCTGCGTAGAAATAGAGGGGCTCAACACACTCAACTTGAAGAGCGGAAATGGGAGTAGATTTGTGCCACACCTGTTATACGTAAACATTTTGACTGAATCTTGTCCAAGGTATTAGGGCCATTTTGCTACATGGCTCTAGTAAAAAGCAACCATAGTCAAAATGACTTCTAATTAGAGCATTGTATAAAAGCTTTTGGGAGTAAGGGTGGGAACCCCACCAAGCACCTGATAGGGATCGGAGTACATTGAGGTTTTTTTCACATTTGGAAGCAATATATGATAGATGAGGAATTCCTGTCATTTTGTTATCCAGAATAGTTATTCTGGATAACAAAATGACTATTTATAATGAATAGTTATTTAGGAGTTCCTAAAAATTTCACCTGATTTTCAGTGGGGATTAGGGTATTTTCAATATGTATGGACACTTCTGGTATATTTCTTCGTCTAGAGAAAACCACAGTACTACATTTCAAAGGAGATATTGATAAGCCATGCTCAAACAGCCAGTTATTAAGAAAGTTGACAGCTTGGGATAAACGGGAGGAAGCTTTGGCAATAGAGGCATCGGTTACAAATAAGGCTAGGTCATCTGCATATTGCAGGACATTACCTAGGTAATTCACAGATCTGTCTAGGTCATGAGTGTAGAGGCTGTATAACAAAGGGCTCAAGACTGAGCCTTGTGGTAGTCCCTTCCAGGTAAATCTAGCTGGTAGAAATCTTCCTTCAGAACGAACTAATATGCGCCTATGTGAAAGTAGGTTTGATATGAAATTTGTTATTCTCCCAGGAATGTTCAGCTGATGCATTTTTGCCTGAGCAGTGGAGAAACAACATTATCATATGCACAAACATCAATGAAGACGCCCACCAGAAATTTGTTATTGGAGAGGCAAGTCTTATATCGGATACTAAGATGCTAAGACTATCCATGTGCTAAACCTTTCAAACCAAATTGGCTCTTTGGTATAATGCCTCTATTTTCAAGAATCCACTCAAGTCGGTTTTTACCAGGTGCTCCATGATTTTAGACAAGGTTGATGAAATAGCAATAGGGCGATAACTTAATGCTGAAGAGGGTCTTTAAGATTTTAGAATGGGTATAATAATATGAGTTTTCCAATCATCTGGGATAGAACCGGTTGTAAAAGCAAAGTTAATTATGTTTAAAAAGAACTGCTTACACTTATACCCATATTAACAAGTGAGTAGGGATACCATCAATGCCAGGGTGGAATCATTTAGGTGCCTAAGCACTAACTGCAGTTCAGCTATTGAAAATGGTTCATTAAGATTATTTAAAGAGTTAGATGAGTGAGAAGGGAATGATTTAGAGGTAGGAAATATCTCTTCTTCCAATGGAACCCAGGGGAGCCAGTCTGTTACCGAAGTCGTCTAGCCAATGGGATGGGTCTGCACAAGGGTATTACTATAATTTAAGGCACCACGAAAACGCCTGATACTTTTCAGACAAGAAGAAGGAGATCAGGGAGATAGGCTCTCAGAATGAAAGCCATCCTTTTTTTTTCAGAAAGTTTTTTGGACTGAGCAGCTATTTTTTGATAATTTTGAAAATTTTCCATGGTCATATTAGAAGAATATAGCCGTTCTGCAGCCTTTCGTTTTCTAATAATTGAAGAGCAGTCTGCATCCCACCATGGAGGTGAAGAAATTTTTGTTGTAGAGGAATTCTTCAAAGGGAAAATTTTGCAGGCTATATTATTCAGAAGCGTTATAAATTGGGAGTAGACATTCTGAAGGTTATCTAAAGATACTGGGGGAAGGTTATTGATATGAAGTTCTGATTCTGAGGAAAAAACATCCCAATCAGCTTCAGACAGATTGAATTTGAAAAGGGGGGATACACTTCGAGTAGGAACACATCTATTACTTAGGTTTAAGAGGATAGGGAAGTGATCACTACCAAAAGAAGAAGGAAGAGTTTTCCATGATATGCTAGCAGCTAGGGTTGGAGAGCACAATGACAAGTCTACTGCGGATCTAGTATTCTGTGAGGGTGGGCACCTGATGTTCACGGGATCGGTGGGATGACGTCCATCAAAAGACACGGAGTACCTTCAGCTTTTTTATTATTTTTGCTCCGATCTACGCGAATGAACTAATCAGGCCTGAACCAGTATGTTTGCTTATTTTTAATTATTACTGGCAGATCTCCAGGTGGTTTCAGTTTCCTCTCTATTGAACAGATGTTTCACTCAACAGCCACGTCTCTTGAATGATGTCGCCGCGAATCTGTGGTTTCACCCACGCGAGGATCCAGATTTCCTGAACGCACACGTCGGTACAGCGCATGCGGGAAGCCACGCGAGTTTGCCTGGCATGAGACCACATCAATCAGCCAGACCAGCCCGTAGTGAATATTGCACTGACGGATGGAACCGACCATCTTCGGTGGCATGAAGAATGCCTAGCTCGTTAAGATGTTCCCACCAGACACCTCGATATGGCAGTAGCACAGCAGGCACACGCTCGACTGTGGCCGGCGACAACAATTTCGCAAGCCGAAGCAGGTTCTGCACGACAACAAGCTTCGGGTCCCGCGCCCACGTCACAGTGACCGAGTGAAGCCGGCCACAGTCGAGCGTGTGCCTGCTGTACTACCATATGTCAGAGGTGTCACAGACAAGATTATTACAACTTGAAGAGTCGCAGAAACATTCTTCAAGCCGCCGAAGAAGATTAGCAGTTCTTACCATCCGTCAAGTGCAATATTCCTCTACAAGATGCAGGAGTGTACAAGCTTTATTGTGAATGTGGTCTCTCATATATAGGGCAAACAAAACGATCTATTAAACCCGCGTAAAGAACACATAGCTGACGTGAAGCACCAACGTTCCGGGAAGTCTGCAGTTTGTGATCATATCCTAGACGGCCCCCGCCATTACATTAGATTTGATAAACCACAGATTCTCGCGAAAGAACATCGATTCCTGCCAAGGATGATATAGAAGCTATTGAAATTAAAAACATCCTAATTTCATAGAGAGGAGGCTGGTACTACCACCTGCTTGGGATCCTGTAATTAATAAAATTAAAACTAAACCCAAACATACCACTGCAAGACTTCAAGACACAGTTAGTTCATTCTGCGTAGATCGGACCAAAATTAATAATTAAAAGCCAGGTGACCTGTATTAACTTTGACATTGGGACGTCAATCACCTCAGTCCCCTGTGACCATGGGTGCTGTAAAGCACCCGAAACGTCGGGAATTAATAAAATAAGTTAATTAAACGCGATATAATCCGTAAAAGTAGTTTAATTCAATACTTTTATTCTTTATAACGAGTACCTTTTGTTCAAAACTTTCCGATGGTAAGTACTATTTTTTATTGCAAATGAAATACAGATTACAGTTTCCATAGAAAAAAATTAATATTACATAAAGGAATCAAACAAGATTAAATTTATTTCTACGAAAACTGTGTAAAAGTAACTGGCCCGAACCCTTTGAATTCCTACATGAAATGCAAATTACTTAGTATATTATATTGCAAAAAGCCTTATTATATATAGGTTAGTATTTCACACACCAGACTAATGAATAGCGTATTCTTAATTCGAATTCTAATCAGGACGATAATTTTGTGCAACATTAGTTATTTCTATGTCCGATCATATAATATGGTGAATTCTGTATATCTCATAGTATCGTTAACGGCAGCACTAGAATTGTCGCATCTTTAATGTATATCTTCATTTTACTTCTGAGTAATAACATTTTAAGTTAAAGTTTCAGTCACATACCTCATCTTATTTTTGAGAGTTGTGGAGAAATTTTTGTCTGCCGCGCTGCATTTATTTTTATTTTGGTTGCAGCATAAATAGGGAATATCTGCATAAAATAGCAGCTTAATGCTGGTGTGTTTCGTATGGTGAGTGTAGAAAAACGAAGACCCTTTTTACTGTTAGCGAGGCATTCTATCTTTGTCCTCAAGGATGAGTAACAATGATTCTACATTTTTATTTCTGGAGGATAGATGTAAGTGTCTTTGTGGCCATAGCATACATTTACCATCACGTGTACTGTGTGCATGTTTGGCACCCTTGCTCTATAAAAAAAAGAAGAAAAAAAACGGCAATTGTGCTAAAACCCGGCACTTAGAAGGCCGTATTGTACTCGGTTGGCATCCACAGTTTTTTACAATACTTTGAGTTGATACCAAAGCATTGTAAAAATTCTATAACCCCATGGTGTTCTACCTTAGCCGCATATTGGCAGCGTTACGGAAATTCTTTCGTACATATCCGCGGCCCCACGAGCGTCATTTTCCCCATAGCGGCCCCTCCTCGGGAGAGGACAACTCCTTCCCTTTCTCCTAAGATAGGTAAGGTAAGGTGCACCAGAATACTAGCCGCGCCTTTCTTCGCGGCCTCTAACTCGAACTGTGCAGCGGACCCCTGAGTCCGGTGTGCGTGGGCCATGGGGCCAGGAAAATTGAGCACTCGGAAGCACCAAGCTTCCTGACCCCAGCGGTGGATCTGGCCAATGGCTCCACCTCCAACCAAGTTTCGATCGCGGCGGCTAAGAAGATCAGCGCCTCCTCCGACACTCCTCTCACTTTTTCATTCATTCATTACAGCCCTTCACAAGTCCACTGCTGAACATAGGCCTCCCCACGGAATGCCACAAAGCACGGTCCCGAGCCACCTGCATCCATTGACTTCCATGTCTTACCAGGTCGTCCTCTCTAGTGGGGGACCCTTCACTCGCCTGCCGGTACAGGGCTGCCACTGAGACCTTTCTTCCCCATCGGTTGTCGGTTCTTCGAGCTATATGCCGGCCCATTGCCACTTCAGCTTACTAATCCTTTGGGCTATGTCGGTTACTCTGGTTCTGCGGATATCCTCATTTCTAAGTTTATCACGCAGAGAAACTCCGAGCATCGCCTCTATGCTCGCTGAGCGACCTTGAGCTTCCTCATACGCCAGCAGTGAGGACCACGTCTCAGTTCCGTATGTCATCACTGGCAACACGCTCTGGTTGTACAATTTCGTTTTGAGGTTTTGAGTATGCCTGACGAGAAGATGGGTCGTAATCTCCCGAACGCTGCCCAGCCGAGTTGAATCTGTCGATTGACCTCTCGGTCGAAGTTGGACTTACCTAGTCGGACTATTTGTCCCAGGTAAACATATTCGTCAACAACTTCGAGCTTAATGCTCCCAATAAAGGCATAGGTGTGACATGGAAATTAAACATGATCTTTGTTTTGTCCATGTTCATCTTGAGAGCTATCCGTTGGAGACACTATTGAGGTCATTGAGCATAGTGCTTAGATCCTCCAGCGATTCTGCCATAAGGACTATATCGTCGGCAAATCGAAGGTGAGTGATGTACTCGCCATTGATGTTAATACCGTATCCTTTCCAGTCCAGTAGCTTGAAAACGTCTTCCAATGCAGCGGTGAAGAGTTTCAGGGGATATTACGTCACCCTGTCTTACACTCTCTGCAGTTGGATAGGTTTCGTACTCTGGTTCTGTACTCGGATAGCCATCGTAGCCCTACTGTACAAACACTTCAGCACCTCGATATACCGACAGTCCACTTGGCACCGCTGAAGGGACTGCAGCAATTTCGACGGAATCAAAGGCTTTCTCATAGTCCACATACGCAAGGCAAAGTGGCAGATTGTACTCGTCGGTCTTCTGTACAATTTGCCGAAGAGTATGTATGTGGTCTATGGTGCTAAAGCCTTTTCGGAAACCGGCTTGTTCGAGGCTGGAAGTCGTCGAGTCTGCATGCGAGACGATTCGTAATGACTCTCGAAAACAGCACGTAGACGCGGCTCAGAAGGAAATCGGTCTGTAGTTCTTCAAGAGCGTTGTCGCCTTCTTGAAGAACAAGACCACCGCACTTCTGCTTCACACCTCCGGAGTAATGCCACCGACAAGGACGGAATTAAAGAGCTTCTGAAGGACTTCATGTACTGGTTTTCCACCCGCTTGCAGAAGCTCCACTGTAATTCCATCCTCGCCTGGGGCCTTGCCGTTTTATGGTGCTGGAGAGCCATTCTTATCTCACTCAGACTAGCGTCCGGGATATCATCGGAATAGTGTCGGATAACTCCTCTCACTAGAGCGTCGAAAGTTCGAACATGTCACCATACCAGCATTATTTTTCCCCCAAGACTCCATCTTGGCTGCAACGGGAGAGGACACCCTTCCCGCCACAGGTTACCAACACGCATCCAAAGGCAAGAACACTCGGAGCGGCCACGTCGGGCCGGCCAAGTGAGCTCCTCTCTGTTTACCGTGGATGATAAAGCCACGGCTACTAAGCCCCCTTCCCCCCATAAAAAGGCGGGAACCCGTTCAAAGGACTGTGGGAGCATACTTAGAGAATGCGAAGCCTCCATAAGTTAGTAATTCAAGTTGCAATCTTAACCGAATTCAAAAAGCAGAAGGTTCTCTATTCGAGTGTATGTTTTTTTTTTGTATATATGTTACGCGATATCTTTGCAGATTGTGAAACAATTTTAATGATTCTTTTTTTTTAATAGGCTGTACCTCAAGGTGGTCCCATTAAATTTTGAAGACAAAAACCGCCCCCAAGGGTGGAAAATAGGGGAAAATGTTTCATATTGGACTATTGCTTAAGGAATTTCATATGATATCTTCGCAGATTGAGAACCGATTTTAATGATTCTTTTTTTATTAAATAGGTTATACTTCAAGGCTGATCCCATAAAATTTGAAGAAAAAATTCCACCCCTAAGGGTAGCAAATAAATAATTTATTTATTAGCAATTTGAAGTCGGTTTTTAATTTTTGCTAAAAGTTGTAATTATTAATAAACCACGAAGATGTGATTGCATTTTTTTTATATTACATTTGGGGGTCATTGTAGAAGCGTGCACGTCGCGACCCCTGCCAGCCCTTTTCAGGGCTGCAATTCTACAGCTGCGCACCCATGCTAACGAGGGTTGGGGCGTCCCCAAAGCGACGCACACCAGCTGGTCCCCGTTGGTGGAATGCAGCGCGCAAAGCGGCTTTGGGGACCGCCACCCGTCACGCACAGCCCGACACGGCGGAAGGTGGAGGACAGAGTGCAGAGTTGGCACGTGGAATATTAGAGGAAACATGAAAGATAAGACGAATGAGTTGATTGAAATAATGAAAGAAAGAGAATTAGATGTCGTGTGTATGTCAGAGACCAAACGGAAGGGCAGTGGTACTGAAGAGCTCCCTGGTGGGGCGTTAGCTCTATGGTCCGGAGTCCCGGAGAGCGAGAGCGCCCGCCAGGGAGTGGGGGTGCTGCTGTCGTCTCGGTTGGTCGATGTTATGACTGAATATAAGATTGTGAACTCAAGACTACTCTGGGTTCGCTTTAAATTGGGACTGACGAAGTTATTCCTTTTGGCTGTTTATGCGCCGGTAGCTTCGTCGTCCAGGGCTGAGCTGGAGGAGTTTTGGGAGAATGTAAGAGAAGTTCTAGATTTGGCTAGGGAAAACGAAAGAATTGTTGTATGTGGTGATTTGAATGGATGGGTTGGTACCGCTCGACCAGGGTACGAGTCGGTGCTTGGAAAGTTTGGCGATAAAAGAGTTAATGATGCTGGCAAGCTTATACTAGCGGTATGCAAGGAAAAGGGTCTTCTTGTGACAAACACTATGTTTAATCACAAGAAAATCCATATGTATACTAGAGAAAGTAAGAATGAGAGAAGTATGATCGATTTGTTCCTGGTGGATGACCGACTGCGAAAACAGGTGATGGATACGCGAGTGTTCAGGGGTGCTGACCTAGGAACGGATCACTATCTAGTGATCACTAGATTTAGGGGTTTGTTCGCGGGTTGGCGCTACCGGACGGCGGTAACAGAACCGCAATCGGTCTGTCGCATCCGAAGTTGGAAGCTTCAGGAAGCGGATACTAGGGACAAATATCATGCGAGGGTAGCCGAAAAGCTTGACACCATCGATGGCAGAAATGAATGTGGAGAACATGGCAGAACCTTAGGGATGGAATGGTAAGTGCAGCGGAAGAAGTATGTGGAACAATAAAAGAGGCAGTAGTAAAAGAAGAGATGCATGGTGGAATGATGAAGTGAAAGAAGCTGTAAAGAAGAAGAAGAAAGCATGGTTAGACTACTTGGCCTCTAGTAATGATAAGGATATGAGAGAAGATGAAAGAAAGATATAAGCTGCAGAAAGTTCACACGAAAGCATTGATTGAGGAAATGCGTGAAAAGTGTAGAATGGAAGCGGACAAAAGGTTGTCGCACAACTTTAGGGAGAACTCCAAACTCTTCTGGAAAGAGGTTGGAAGGACCCGAAGTGGTGCGACGGCCTTAATAATGAACAAAGTGCTTTAGAGAACTAATGACGTCCTCACAGAAAAATCGGACGTCATGCAGCGATGGAGCAATTTTATAGAGAAATGTATGCGTGTGATGATCTTAGTGAGGGATCCGGGGATGACTCCGTGACTGGTACGCCAGACCTGGACCTCGATGACGCTGAGGTCATCAGTATGAAAGAGATTGAACGTGCGATTCGAAGTTTGAAATGTGGTAAGGCCGCGGGACTAGACAGAGTTACTGCTGAAATGATCAAGTATGGTGGGCCTCGCGTCTGGGACAGCTTTCATCTGCTGTGCAATTTGTGCTGGCGGACGGGGGACGTCCCGGATGATTGGCGATCCGCAGTCATTGTGCCTTTATATAAAGGTAAAGGTTCACATTTTGACTGCGGGTGCTATCGGGCGATCAGCCTGACCAGTTTAGCAAGTAAAGTATACTCGAAGGTTTTGACGCGTAGGATGCAAGAGAAATCGGAAAGATTTCTATGGGAGGCTCAATGCGGATTTAGACCTGGAAGAGGATGCACGGATCAAATATTTTCTCTCCGCATGATCACGGAGAAGCTTCTGGCTGCTAACCAGAAGATTTTCTGTGCTTTTGTGGATCTTGAGAAAGCATTTGATAAGGTTGTAAGGAAGAAAATGGGAATTGTTGCCGGGGTACGGTGTGGATGGTCGATTGCTAGGGCTGTGCAGGCACTTTACTGCGACTGTAAAGCCTGTGTACGGGTAGGGCATGATCTGTCACCCATGTTTAGCGTCCAAACGGGAGTAAAACAGGGTTGTGTCATGTCTTCCTGGCTGTTCATACTATACCTCGACAGCTGTTTACAGAAGCTGAAAGATAGCTGTCTGGGTGTGAAATTGGGTGACATAAAAGTAAATTGTCTGCTGTATGCTGATGATGCAGTGCTTATTGCACCATCAGAGGCAGAACTGCAGGCATTAGTCACGTATGAAAGAGGAATGTGAAATTAAAGGTCTCCGTTTGAATGCCAATAAAACTAAGGTTCTGGTATTTGAAAGGGACGAAGAGAGAACGAAGTGTGAAATATGGGTAAATCAAGAATGTCTAGAACAGGTAAATGAAATTGTATACTTGGGGAGTGCTTTTAGCCGGGATGGAAGATGTGATTTAGATGTGGACAGGCGTGTCGCTGCCGGAACAAAGTCAATGGTGCCTTGACTGCTTTAGTCAAAAGGCAGGGCGTAGTGAAGAGCGCACGCCTTGCAATACATAACGCAGTGTTGGTACCAACTTTGTTATATGGCAGCGAAACCTGGGTATGCCAGAAGAAGCATAAAAGCAAGTTGAATGCAGTGGAGATGCGATCTCTTCGTAAAATGTGCGGCGTTACCATGGCTGACCGAAAGCGAAACGAAGAGATTCGCAATATGGCAGGTTTGAAGATGACCTTATCACAAAAATTGATAAGGGCGTGCTTCGATGGTTTGGGCACGTTGAGCGAATGAGTGAAGACCGAATGGTGAAGAAAATATATAGCGCGAAAGTTAATATTAAAAGGTGTCGAGGTAGACCGAGACTAACTCGAAGACCATGTGAGCAAACTGCTTGAAGAGGGAGGGTCAAGAGTACTCGGATACCTAGACGTGCATGTATGAAGAAGATTATGAATCTGAAAGAAGCGAAAGAGATATGTAAGGATCGTGACACTTGGCGATCTGTTCTCTCTGGCTACCCGTCAGGGATTGTGCGTGAAGATAAAAAAAAAAAAAAAACATTTACAGGAATTTCGTTATATATACAGGCAGGTTGTAAATTAGAAACGTGTTATCGATTCAAAATATTTCTTGGTATAAAATATTGTAACTCTTTTTTAATTTTAATAGACATAATAATAGTTTATATATATTCATAACTCTACTTCGATCATTCTCTCAAAATAATATTATTACTAAATACCACACTTCAAATAAAAACTGTTTGTTATCAATGTGGAGAGTAAAACATATTTCGAGTTACCCTCCGTCTATAACCAATGAATATTAAAGATATGATAGGTTTTCAATAAAAATGTATCGACAACATTGACGTGGCACCACATTAATATTGAGTATTTCCCTAAGAGTAAAACCTTCACTATGATTTATTTATTAGCGTTCATTTTTCAATTTTGTTAGTTCCTACATTTGAAATCTTTGCCAAGTCAAAGTAATATCTGTTCTATGGAATAGCAAGGACTGATAAAGGAGAAAATTATAACGTAATGCGTAGTAACTAGGTAGTGGGATTCATTTTCTGCCTAGAAATTTGGTAGGGTAGATACATTTTAACCTATTTCTGCCGCCATATGGCAGTTCTTGTATGATGTGTTCCGATTTAGAGGGTAAGAGAGCCAGAATACCTGGTAATAAAGAATGTGTAACTTCTTTGCTGTAACCCTGTCTCTGTTCCATGAATCATATATATAATACATTTCGATTGTTTAACTATTGTGTCTATTTCGCGGACAGGGAAACTGTTAAGTTTGTTGCAAGTGTCCATAGACTGAAGTAGCCACTTACTAACAGGTTGTCTGTAAGTTCGTTTATCTCATTCAGTTTAAAATAAAATGCCCATTATTTTTATAAAATTTGCAAAAGTTGTACATTAATAAATTGTGTCACTCACGGCTACTTTGGCATGTTTTACACCAGTTTTCTATTTCAGAGCAGTTTTCTTTTTAAGAGCATTTATTCAGATCTACCAGGATATAATTTATATAAACAGATGTACGCGTATATCATAACGTCCTTAATCGATCTTGTAACAAACCCACGTTAAGTTGAAAGTGCACTTTGATATCTATACATTGGTCTACAAAAATGAACATGTTTTTAACTTGTGGACGTAAAAGCTGTTTCCTCGTTAAATCGCGTCAAAGTGCTGGGCGACTTGCAAAGGAGGTATAATAGTCCAGTAAAGAGAGATTTTAAATCGACATTTATGTGGAAGGCTGATTTTTCGAGCATATCTTCTCTTTTATATGTAAAACAAGGTTCAATAGTTAAAAAATGAAAATTAGCCTACAGGGGTTGTAAAAAAAAATAAAAATCACCCTGAAAACTACTTTTTTGCAATTTTCTCAGAAATTATAAGAGATAGCGAAAAAACATTTGAACAAAATCGATAGCGAATAAAAAACTACACAAAATTGTTTCTAATCATTTTCCTCGAATTTTAATAGGCAAAGAGATATTTGCATTTGAAAAGTGCAATTAAGCTGGCCACAGTCTTAAAATTACCCGATTTTTTTTAAAATTATTAAAAATAAACGAATTACCATTTTTTTCCTTTTTTAATTGTTTCAATTCAGTCGGAGCAACATATCTAGATTTTTTTTAATTTTTAAAAAGTTATTAACAATTTCAATTTTTAATGAATTTTTTAACCTTTTAATTAAAAGAAATGTTTTTCCATTTACATATCTTGTTTAAAGTTCTATCTTAGGTAGGTCATTCTTTTCATGCGACATCCACTGTTTACCTGAGATTTTACCTGTGTAAAATATCTAC